>CM061538.1:310010595-310610595 GCA_030864215.1 Capsicum pubescens | reverse complement strand
ATAACATGACAGACTATTCGATACGAAGTGATTATCACGGTGATAATTTTTTCTTCACCGTAGAGTACCATCCCGACAATCAATATATTTAATTCAATTGCAAGACCTTCGAAAGTGAAGGAATTGTTTGCTGCCACATTATGAGGACGATGACTTTCAAAAGGATTTGTCAGTTTCATGATAGATATATACTTCGTCGCTGGAGGAGAGACATAGTCCACCCATATCTGTGTAAATTCTTTCTAGGAGGGTACCCAACAATAACGGATGAGTACTGACTGTACAATGGGATAAAGAAATGGTTCGATAGAAATTGTGACATCGTATTGGACTGTCCTATTATACGTACGGACCTGAAGAATGTTTTGAAAGCTTGTTTCAAAGCATACTTGGACTGGGAAGATGACATGGTTGTCCCTAACGTTCCTAATTCAGACTCTGGTACTGATGCAACATTCGTAAGAAATCCGATGAAGGTTCGTTTACGTGGAAGGCCCCAGATCAACAGAAATAGATATTCGCGTCAATACGTCTTCCATGGAGATGCTAGGAGATGGGGATCCGGATACTATGATGTATATGAGGAGGGACAAAGCTACCAAGGTAGGAGTGGTGGCGGGAGACGGGGTCGTAGAGTTAGTAGATGAGGTGGTGTGTGTGGTAGTAGAGGATGTAGAGGCGATGATAAAAACGTAAGTAATCATCCTACAGTACATGAGTTTTTGTAGTACGATGTGCCTATTCTTTCCTTAATCTTTATTGTATTTGATTCTACAATGTTGTATGATACTATAAATACTACTCTATTTATGTATAGGTGTTGAAGTTGTTTAATATTACGACTATCTTATCTTAGATAGGAGTATCCCATTTAACCAAATCGTAGTCCACTTTATGGTACAGGATTAAGATTTTCAGCCTTATCATGAATCATACAGGAGAGAAATATGTTGCTACTATTGTTAATTTTTGAAAAACCATTGTAATAGATGGAAAAAGTATGTTCAATTTGGTTGCTTAATTGTTTTGTAACAAGTAGAATTACAAGGGGATTCTTGTCATTCCCCATCATATTCGAAGGGGTTAGAAGATCCCAAATCAACAGAAATAATCATTTGCAAGCGAGAAGACAAATCGATCATTAAATAATTCAAATCAATCAACTTTAAAATTATTGAGAACCATTACGTCAGAACTAGAAAGGTAAAAATTAGACAAACAAAGAGTGGTAAAAATATTTGTAGTGACATATATGGTATGTTATTGAACGCTACAGTAGTATAACTAGTATCGTTCTTATGTCTCCAATTTATAGACATCACATCGTGTTTCTTCATCCCATTAATCCTTGGTCACTTCTTGATCTTTGGCGTATTTATATGTCCAAACACTTCTACAACCCATATTTGGACTTATTTTGAGAATAAAAATTATGCTAATTATATTGAATTGTGAGTTAAATTATATTTCGTGGATAACCGGTGTGATTAGAGATACAGGGTAAATTTCTCATAGATTTGGAAGAAATTTGGATACACATCATGAAGATGAGAAAGACCATGTGGATCAAAGTAAAAAACATATGGAGATGCATAAGAGTAAGGAGAAAAGAAAAGAGCTAAGGATTGACGAAAGAAAGAAAGGAATTGGAGAAAAATTCCAGTAAAGCGACGCTATCTCAACGCGTCGCGTCGACTGGACATATGTGTGCCTTAGCCAAAAATTGAAGAACAATTTCCAGTGCATCGATGCGATGTCAACACATCACGTCGATGCGTAAGTTCTGTGCCTTAGAAAATTCTTCTTCTGCAACTCCCATTGAATCAAAGCGATGTCAACGCATCGCATTGATTCTTAAAGTTTTGAAACTTAGCCAAATTTTGAGGAGAAAATTCCAGTGACACGATGCGATGTCAACGCATCGCGTCGTATGGTGAAGAACTTGACTTAGTCTGATTTTTAAAGGTAAATTCCAGTGTGTCAACGTGATGTTGACGCGATGCTTTGGATGTATAACAAGTATAGTAGCGGCGGAAATTTTTCCAAGTATAAAAGGAACACGTGAGCATAATTCCAAACACTTTTGGCAAGTATAGCAGCGGCGGAAAAGCATAGAATTCTTCCTTTTAGGGTTCTTATTATTTCTTTTGAACTTCTTTACCTAAAGACGAATTTTGGGTATGATTAATTACTTGTTTTTGATGTTTAATTCAAACATTAGTGGCTAAATACCCTTGTTCTAGGGTTGAGGTCAAGAACATGATTACTCTTTGATATTCTTTATAGTAGTTTCTTTTTGGATTATCATCTGGGTTGTTCTTAATTTCTTGAGCTTACTATTTTAATGCTTGGCCTCCATTAGACAAAATTTATATTTCTATGTGAATTCGGGAGGAGAATCGTAGATTAGAACGAGGAAATTAAGGAGCAAGGTTCTTACCCTTTTATGAAATAAAGGGTGTGAATTAGCATCTAGGATAGGGATACACCTAGAAGCCTTGTTTGATTCAATTGCAAGAAGAGTACTTAATGAATCTATAAGAATTATTGTATCTCTGCGGGAGTTGTAGCTGCAATATTCAATAGATAGAAGATTTGAGGTCGGGAGACAAAAATCGTGGATTAAACCTTGCGAACCAACAACCCGATATCCAATTAGACTACTATAAGAATAGTGATTTGTATGATTGTTTGGAAAGCCTCAACCCTTGAATTCTTATCATTATTGTTTACAACCGTTGCTTGCTTTGCTTTAGTCATAAACTTTTATTTCTAATTAATTACTTTATATTTTTTTTCTCAAGTTCAAAATCATCTTGATACTTTACAACACTTAATACTCATTGTCTAAAACTAAAAGTTGGTCAAATTTCTAGTTGCTTAGTCCTCGTGGAAATGATATCTGATTGTCTAAATCACTATATTATTTGTACGATCATGTGCACTTGCGTATGCATCTGAGTCGCAACAAGTTTTTGGCGTCATTGCTGGGGACTAATATAATTAGTAAATTGCTAAATTTTTTGTTTTTGATATTAAGTTTAAGTGTTAACGACTTGATCTTAGCGGCTGAATTTTTACAGGTTTATCTAAATTAAGGACTGGCGAGAGATAAAGAGTTGGTAGATATTTTTGGCAGAACTAGAACACATCTTTCAACAAAGGCGAAGAATGGCTGAATAAATAAATAAACCGGTTGATCCAAATACTGGAAATTTTTCGCCTCTTGTCATTCCAGTTATTCCTGCTCAACCAGCTGCTAGGCCTGTTCGTAAGGTGGCAATCCCACCCACGAACCATGTGACGAGCAGTATTCTCAAGCCCGAACCAGGAGGTCGATTTGAATTAAAGCAGAATATAATGTAATTGCTGAATTCAGCAGGGAAATTTCATGGCCTTTCATACGACATATATAAACCTTCTTGGAAATCAGTGATACATACATTCCTGAAGAGGTGAATCCTGATTATGTCAGGTTGACACTCTTTCCCTTCTCTCTAATGTTTAAAGAAAAAAGGTGGTTACATACTGAACCACCACTCTCCATCACTACATGGGAAGATCTAGCTCGGAAGTTTCTTATTCAATTCTTTCCATCTGGGAAGAAGGCACGCTTGAGGAGTAAAATCTTGAGTTTTAGATTAAAAGACGGAGAGAATCTCTACTAAGCTTGGGAGAGATTTAAGGGTATGCTCAAAAATTACCCTCACTATCATCAATCCAATAATGTTCATGTGCATACTTTCATAGAAGGATCGAAGCCAAACACGAAGATTCTCTTGGATTCAGAAGCAGGTGGATAGGCTCTTGAGAAGACATATGAAGAATTGTACACACTGTTGAATCGGATTTCACAAGGGAACCCTAACTGGCATACAGACTCGAGGAGTACTCCTAAAAAGGTTGCAGGGGTATTGGAGGTAGATTAATTCACTGCATTACAGGCATAGATCACAACCATGGAAAATCATATGACTACTCAGCTTAATAACATAAAGTTAGGTGTTACACAACTAGCAGCCACATCGAATGCAGTCCAACAGGTGAATTCTTGGTGTGAGGTTTGTGGAAGTGGTGAGCATATAGTTGATGCTTACACGGCTAATTCGGATTCTGTAAACTATGTGGGAAATACAAATCGGCAGGGACAACAAAATTTTGGTAACACCTATAATCCCAACTAGAGGAACCATCCCAATTTCTCATGGGGTGGAAATCAGGCGCAAAATGCAAATCAGTACAAGGGATAAGTGCAACCAAATCCACAGCCAGCTCAGAATACTCAGGCGACTACTCAATCTAGCAATATGGTGGAATTGATGAAGCAGTTTATGGCTCAACAAATACAATTTGCAACAGAAATTAAGACTCAACGGGCACAGTTTACAGTTAAGTTGAAGAGTCAACAAATTCTTACGAGAAATCTAGAGTTGCAACTGGGCCAAATTACAGGAGCACAGAATACAGTACCTCAAGAAGCATTACCTAGCGATACAGAGACAAATCCCAAGTAGGTAAATGTGGTTACAACAAGGAGTGGGCTGCAAACTAAGGAGACAATTCAGGAGCAGGTTAGTCCCACAATTAATGATAAGGGTAGTAAAGACAATGCAGAGAAAGAAATCAAGGAAAAAGTGGCAAGTGAAGAAATTCATGTGGAGAAGAAGACTCTTACCTTACCTTTTCCTTAAAGGGCAAGGAAGCATCAAGAGAAAGTGAGTTACAAGAAGTTCTTAGATCTTCTGAAGCAGGTTCAAGTGAATCTTCCCCTTGTTGACATTCTGCAAAGTGTGCCAAAATATACAAAATACTTGAATGATATAGTTGCGAATAAGAACCGGTTTATCAAGTATGCTACAGTTGCACTTATTCAAGAGTGCACGTCCAAGATTCAAAACAAATTGCCCACGAAGCTTAAGGATCCAGGTAGTTTCACCTTATAAATTACCATTGGACTGACCATTTGTGCACGTGGATTATGTGACTTGGGAGCTAGCATAAATATTTTGCCCACATCTTGGTATCGGAAGATGGGTCTTGGGAGTCCCAAACCCATTACTATTATTTTGCAGTTGGTAGATCGATCACTTGCTAGGTCGGATGGTATTATAGAGGATGTTTTGGTGCAAGTAGGATCTTTAATTTTTTTGCTGGATTTTGTAATTCTTAACTTTGAGGCTGATCCTGTGGTTCCATTTATTTTGGGATGACCCTTCTTAGCAATGGGACAGTCACTAATTGATGTAGCAGCCACAAAAATGACAATGCGAGTGCATGATAAAGTAGAATTCTTTGATGTGTACAAGGCGCTAAAACTGCCATCTATGTATGAGGAGTTCTCATCTATATCGGTTATTGATCTTGCTTCGAATTGCCAGTTGTTGTTGTTTGATGATCCATTAGAGCGAGCTTTGATGGGTCATGATCTTTATGGAGATGTGGAAGCATTGGAATTGGTCTAGGTTATGAATTTGGCGGTGATTGAGATGAACAAAGTGCCTGTCGAACTATTGAATAGGCCAATTGGTCCATCGCCCAAGCCATCAGTTGAAGGAGCTCTTAACTTGGAGCTTAAGGTTCTTCCTCTGCATTTATAATATGTTTTTCTTGGTGATTAAGATACTTTGCCCTCTATTTTGTCTGCAGGGTTATTAGATGTACAGGTAAAGGAAGCTATAGCAGTTCCAAAGAGGAGAAGAAAAGTGATTGGTTGGCAGATGTCTGATATTACAGGAATCAATTTAGCATTTTGCATGCATAACATCTACATGGAAGAAGGTTACAGACCTAGAGTGCAGCAACAAATAAGGTTGAATCCCATGATGAAAGAGATGGTCAGAAAAGAAGTGATCAAGTGGTTAGATAGTGGTATTGTCTATCCAATTTCCGATAGCAAATGGGTAAGTCCGGTGCACTGTGTACCAAAGAAAGAAGGGATGACCATGATAATTAATGGTGATAATAAATTGATCCCCACACGTATGGTGACCGGTTGGAGGATATGTATTGATTATCAGATGTTGAATGAAGCAACACGTAAAGATCACTTTCCAATTCTTTTCATTGACCAAATGCAGGATAGATTGGTGGGACAAGAGTATTATTATTTTTTGGATGGGTACTCCGGTTATAATCAGATAATCATAGCGCCAGAAGACCAGGAGAAGACCACTTTCACATGTCCATATGGCACATACGCATTTAGACGCATGCCCTTCGACCTATGCAATATGCCTGCTACATTTCATAAATGTATGATGGCTATATTTTTTGACATGGTTGAAGAATTTGTGGAGGTATTCATGGATGATTTATCTGTGTATGGTAATTCTTTTGAGAAGTGCTTGCAAAATCTTGACAGAGTTCTAGCTCGATGCGAAGAGACAAACTTGGTGCTAAATTGGGAAAAGTGCCACTTTATAGTTAAGGAAGGAATTTTCCTAGGCCATAAAGTGTCATGTAAAGGAATTTAAGTAGATAATGTGAAGGTTGAAGTGATTAAAAAGTTGCCACATCCAGTCACAATCAAAGGAGTACAAAGCTTTCTGGGACATGGAGGTTTCTATAGGCAGTTCATTCAAGATTTCTCAAAGATTGCAAGCCCCATGTGCAAATTATTGGAAAAAGAGGCAAAGTTCGAGTTTGGGGATGAGTGCCAAGAAGCTTTTGAAAAACTAAAGAAGAAGTTGATTGAAGCACCTGTTCTGATAGCACCAGACTGGGAGTTACCATTTGAGCTAATGTGTGATGCTAGTAACGTTACTGTAGGAGATGTTTTAGGATAGAGAAGAGATAAGGTATTTTTCTCGATCTACTATGCTAGCAAAGTGTTGAATGATGCTCAAGTTAATTAAATGGTTACAGAGAAATAGATATTGGCAGTGACGTACGCATTTAACAAGTTTAGATCATACTTAGTTGGCACTAAGGTCATTGTTCATACTGATCATGCTGCCATTAAGTATCTTGTAAACAAAAAGAATGCAAAACCTTAACTGATTAGGTGGATTCGGCTACTACAAGAATTTGATCTTGAGGTTCGAGATCGAAAGGGAGCTGAAAATTAAGTTGCTGACCACTTGTCACGGCTGGTAAATCGAAACCATATTATTGATGACTCTCTTAGAATTAAGGAAGAGTTTTATGATGAAAAGTTGTTGTATGTAGATGCAGTTGAGTTCCTATGGTATGCTGATATTATGAATTTTGTAGCTTGTGAGGTGTATCCTCCTGATGCCACCACATAACAAAGAAGAAATTGCTCCATGATTCACGTGCCTATATTTGGGACGAACTGTATCTCTTTAAGCAGGGTCCATACGGAGTTATTTGTAGGTGTATCCTAGAGGCTGAATTTTCAAAAGTGCTTGAAGATTGCCACTCATCTCCTTATGGTGGACACCATGGGGGTGAGAGGACTGCTAGAAAAGTGTTGCATTCAATTTTTTTCTAGCCTACATTGTTTAGGGACGCAATTGCTTTTGTGAAAAATTGTGTTCAATGTCAAAGGTTGGGTACTATATCTAGGCGTCATAAGATGCCCCTCAATAATATTTTAGAAGTAGAAGTCTTTGATGTTTGGGGGATCAATTTCATGGGTCCATTCCCACCTTCAAAAGAAAATTTGTACAGTATAATAGCAGTTGACTATGTCTCTAAATGGGTGGAAGTTGTGGCTAGTCCGACTAATGATACAAGAGTGGTGCTGAAATTTGTGACGAAGAACATATTTTCCAGATTTGGTACACCTAGAGCAATAAGTAGTGACGGAGGTACGCACTTTATCAACACCTGGTTTAAAAATTTTCTTGCTAAATATGGTGTCAGGCACAAGGTTTCTACGGCGTATCATCCCCAAACAAGTGGACAAGTTGAGGTGTCCAACTAGGAGATTAAATAGATACTACAGAAGACTGTGAATAGATTGTGAAAAGATTGGGTGGAGAAATTGGATGACGCACTTTGGGCTTATAGATCATATTACAAGATGCCCATTGGGACGTCTCCATATTGGTTGATTTATGGTAAAGCATGCCATCTTCCTGTGGATCTAGAACATCAAGCGTATTGGGTCGTGAAAAAAGCTGAATTTTGAGATGAAAGTGCGGGTGAGAAATGATTATTGCAGTTGAATGAGCTTGATGAGTTTAGGCTCCATGCCTATGAAAAAGCCAAGCTATATAAGGAGAAGACTAAAAGGTGGCATGATAAATAAATTGAAGAGAGAGTGTTTGAACTCGGAAAACTTGTTTTATTGTTCAATTCAAGACTTAAGTTGTTCCCGGGTAAATTGCGATCTAAATGGTTTGGACCTTTAGAGGTGGTGCGAATGACACCTCATGAAGCTGTAGAGTTGTGGAATAAAGAGAAGACGGAGAATTTCCTGGTAAATGGACAGCGTGTAAAACATTATTGGGCTGATCATTCGGATAAGTACAAGGAGTCCATCACCTTTGTTGAGGGGTAAAACTGAGCTAAGTCATGCCATGATGTAAAATAAGGCGTTGTGTGGGAGGCAACCCATAAATGTAATGTAATAGGTATTTTAATTTTTAGTAGTTAAAAAAAAAAAAAATACAGAAAGATGAGTCGTGCCATGCCCAAAAATAAGGCGCTTGGTGGGAGGCAACCCACTTTTACTTACATGATTTTGTTGTTTTTGATTGATGTGCAGGAACGAGAAACTTGGTGGAGAAACAGAAGATTGGAAGATGATGAACATGGGTCTTTGAGTAAGTAAATAGGTGATATATGGAAAGAAAAAGGTAAGGGGTAAGAAAAGATGTATTAAAATATGGGAAATTTAGCCTTAGAAAATTTTTTAGGTGCAATTTCCAGTGAATCAGTGCTATCTTGGCGCGTCGCGTCGAAGTGCATAAATTCCACACTTAGAAAAAATTTCTAAAGCTATTTCCAGTGAACCGATGTGATTTTGACGCGTCGCATCAGTCCTATCAACTTGGTAAGCCTCGCACCGCGTCGGTTGGTACGCAGGCAACACTTAGACTAATTTTTTGATGCTACTTCCAAAGAAGCGACGCGTCGCGTCAATTCTCCAATGCGATATATGACGCATCGCGTTGACCGTTAAATTCTAGGTGCTCTCTCTATATATGACCTTAACTCATTCAACATTTCACCCTAAACCTAGTGCCGTCGCCGACCCTAAATTCTCTCAATTTGAAAATCAATTTTTATTCTTGTGGTGCATAATTCATCCTTCATTTTCTCTTCATCAAGTCAAAGGTAAGTCTTGTACCCTTTATTTACTCAAAGTTGTTTTATATTGTAAATAATGATTAGGATGCTAAATAGTTAATGATGAAGGGCAAAAACTTGTTTTGATTTGTGGACTTGAGATGATAAATGGCATGTTTAAGTGAATTAGTGACAATAATTGTGTAGGTTGAGGGTTTTATTTGAGCTATGATTTATAAATCTATGGTGGTGGACTATTGAAATTATTTTGATTGCTCTGAGTTCTTGTGGTATATTTGCATGAATTACTATAAGCTATGTCGAGATTAGATTGTTTATGTGCTTGTTAAAGTGATAAAGTACACTTTCAAAATGACTTAGTTTCTAAATAAATGAGTTGATTTGTTGAATCATGGGAAAATTTCAAGAATATTAGAATGGTGATGTACAATATATGATGGAAACTAAGTGTGGGGTGAATACCTATGTCACAATACCTTAGTGGTAGCTATGAGGGACTGAAGTTAGTGTGGTGAAGAGAGGCCATGTAGTCATAATTGGAGATTCTTATGTGAAAAATTATTCATTCATTAGTCCTTGAGCTGAGATTGTGAATTATGCCAACTTTGAAATGTCTTTGTATGTTTATGCTGAATAATCGATGCTTGGCCATGTAAAATAAAAAGGGAAAGTCTGAGTACCCTAGTGCATTTATATACAAAACTGTGCTAGCAACTAAGTGTAGGGTAAATTTCACACTTAGAGGTGGCTAAATTTGAAGGTGCTTGTGTTATATGTTTATGCGCTGTGATGTTTAATAGGTACAATGTCAAGCAGCCACCAACAAAGAAACAAAGGGAAAAATGCAGCTGGATCATCTGAGCTCGGGTAGAAGAGGAGCCGTGAAGCTGACCGGGTGCCTGCAGCCCCACATGTTCCTAAGGGTCAAAGAAGGTTTGGAACTAAGGCTGTGGTAGCAGCAGGAAGAAAGTGGTACTCAAAACACAAAGAGTCAAAATATTCATCCAATCAATTTATCAATAGGGCAAGATTTATGAAAGAATATCCATCTATGGTGAGAAATAGAGGCCCACCACATGAATTTTCTCTTTGAGCAGTCGGGTCTATGCAACTTAAGCTTAGTTCGGGAATTTTATGCGAATTGGAACCCGAAAGATTCTGAGGTCGAGGTACGTGGTCATGTGATAACTTTCACTGCGAACACTATTAATGAGCTATTAGGTTCACCCTGTGTGGATCCAGATCCATTGAAGACAACGATCATTGAGCTACCTTATCAGCATATCCGTCATCTCTTATGAGACACTCGATCTATAGCGAGGTGAATTCGCCACAATGAGGGAGGTACGCATGTATCACTTCCATTTGCTCATATGAATAGGGAGGCACGACTATGGGCTAGAATCATCTATGACTATCTTGTTCATGGGAAACATATGATAGAGATGACCCGTGATAGGGTGTTCCTTATATATGCTTTGATGCGTGATGATATGGATGTGAATGTGGGTTCCGTTATTTTTTCGGCAATGAGGAAGGCCCGATTCTTAGGGGGTCAGAGATCTAGGTTTGGTGGGTTGCTTACCGTATTTTTGAGGCAACAAGGTGTGCCAGAGGAGGAGGCAAATTATTTACCGCCTGTTGGTGATAGGCCACTTGATATTTCTCGCACCAAAGGACCAGCTTCTTATGGTGTGAATTTGACTATGCCCGAGTGTAATGCTCGCTCTAATAAGATCACATCCCGTATGTATGGGCTAACTATGCTGCAGTTGAGGACTGGGGGGCGTCCAGCCACCCAATAGGAGATTCGTACGGTGGAGCTTGACTACCCACTAGGACCTTGTACTCAGACATTGTTGTGCATTGGGCCTGATTTTGATGAGCCATTAGATGATGATGTCCCCACGAACGAGGAGAGGAGCATGGCTTATTCTGATGATGGGTCCGAGGATGAGGAGCAGTCTTATAATGGAGATTCTAGTGATGACTTGGGTGCTGATTCTGATGACGTGATGGCCTTAGTGACATTTGACAGAGCAGGGAGTACGATGCCACCCTGCCTTATGCTTATTGCTTGCACTGGGACAGTGCTATGTCTAAGTGTGGGGTGGTTGGTCGTTGATCATCTTCTTCTCTATCTCTTCCATTTTTAATTTTTGAACAATGTTGATTTTGGTTGTTTTGGTTGAACAATTTTTTATTTCTCTTTTTATGTTTTGTGGGATGTAAGTTGACAATATTGCCCTTTTTGGCAAATCAGTTAAAGTTTGTTTTATTTACAGTATTTTATTCTCACCCTTTGAGATAAATTTTTAGATTACGAGTATTATGTGTGCCCTTTTTGACAATTTTTGTTATGCAACGTCATCGCTAGTTGTCTTTCCCTATGATAGATGGATGACGACCGTCTTAAGGAGAGTGCGTCTTTAGAAGCGAAGAAAATAATAGGACCCTGATCGCTACCTTTGAAAAATGTGGTGTGTTGGGATTTTTTTTTTAATTTGATTATAAATGAAATTATGTTGAAACAAAATGAGATGTTTTTAAATGTAAGTCCCAACAAGTGTAGTTTGGTTTGATTGGCTTAATGTTGAATTTGATAAAGTAAAATATCGGAACCCGCAAGGATCCGACTTGATTCTTAGCATGCACCGAGTGAGTATTTGTTTATATTCTACATGTATAGGAATGACTAGAACTTGTCCGGTGTGTTTGCAAAGTGAAATAAAGGGTGTTAGGTGTAGGAAGTGATTTAGGCATTTCTTTGTTAACCGAACTATAAAGACTTTATTTACCTACCCTTATTCATGACCTTAGTTAAGCCCCGTTGAGCCTGTAGCCTGATTTCTTTGGTAGCCTCAAATGTAGCCGAATTCTTTCTTTGATAGACCTTAATTTGATCCATAGTTCCTAAGCGCTTTAATACAAATAATGGAATAAGGGGGAATGTGAAGTACAAAGAAAGAAAAAGGTAAAAGTGAAGCTCTAGAGAAGTAATTTGTGCATTTAATTGTGATGGTTAGGAGTTAGAGAATAATGTGATGAAAATTTCAGTTATTGTTACCCGGTTATTGTGTTACAATGAACCTGTTTTGGCCCTGGTCCGTTAAGGACAATGTGCACCTCAACTAAGGCAAATTGCTTAGGTTGAGGGTGGCTACTATAGGGGTGCATAACGAGAATTGGGATTTGAAGAAAAACTGAAATTTGAATTATGATGTAAAAAGAAAAATACTCCTACCGTAGTGTTGTTAATATGCTTAGAAAGATTGGGGTGAAACAATGGATGCGTAAATATAATGACATGAAAAGTTGGGTTGACAAAAATGTGACTTTGATGGAAGGTGGTTATGTATTAAAGTGCTTAGGGAGATTAGTCACTATTTCCAAAATAGTTCCTACCCATCCCTTAGCCTGCATTACAACCATGAAAAGACCTATTTGATCCTACATTTAAACATCCGACTATTAGTGGAGTAATACACTAAGGGCAAGCCTATGATTCATCACCTATTATGTAAGAATTCTTTGTTGAGAGCGAGTGATTGAATTTTGATATTCCCCGCCAGATTAAAATTGTTAAATTATGAGTAATATGGGGAAAACTTTCTTGTTGTGAGGGTGCATGCAGATGAAATTCCGATTTACTTATTAAGTTGCCTTATTACGTGCTTTTATTAAGTTTTCAAATGAATTGAATGTCACTGTTGGGACGATGAAGTGTGAATAAAGTGTTCATGTTCCCAACACTAGCATGACTCTTAGGTTGTGATTAGAATGTTTGATGATGGTGCTGCTTGAAGTTGTTCGGGGACGAACAAGGTTTTAAGTGTGGGGTGGTGATCTTGGGCGTATTTATATGTCCAAGCACTGCTATTTACCCATATTTGAACTTGTTTTGAGAATAAAAATTGTGTTAATTATATTGAATTGTTAGTTAAATTATATTTAGTGGCTAACCGATGTGATTAGAGATACAGGGTAAATTTCTCATGGATTTGGAAGAAAATTGGATACACATCATGAAGATGAGAAAGACCATGTGGATCAAAGTCAAAAATATATGGAGATGCACGAGAATAAGGAGAAAAGAAAAGAGCTGAGGATTGACAAAAAGAAAGAAAGGAACTGGAGAAAAATTCCATTGACGCGATGCTATCTCAACGCGTCGCGTCGACTGGAAATATGTATGCCTTAACCACAAATTGAATAACAATTTCCAATGCATCAACGCGATGTCAACGTGTCGCGTCGATGCGTAAGTTCTGTGCCTTAGAAAATTCTTCTTCTGCAACTTTTAATGCATCGACGCGATGTCAACGCGTCGCGTCGATTCTTAAACTTTTGACACTTAGCCAAATTTTGAGGAGCAAATGCCAGTGACACAATGCGATGTCAACACGTCGCGTCGTGTGGTAAAGAACTTGACTTAGTCAGACTTTTTAAGGAAAATTCCAGTGCATCAACATGATGTTCATGCAATGCGTTGGTTGTGTTGATGCGATTATCGATGCATCGCGTCAAGGCTTCAAATCTGGTGAAATTTTACCAAGTATAAAAGGAACACGTGAGCACAATTCCAAACCCTTTTGGCAAGTATAGCAGTGGCGGAAAAGCATAGAATTCTTCCTTTTAGGGTTCTTATTATTTCTTTTGAACTTCTTTACCTAAGGATGAATTTTGGGTATGATTAATTACTTGCTTTTGATGTTTAATTCAAACATG
Organism: Capsicum pubescens; assembly: GCA_030864215.1. Taxonomy (NCBI): domain Eukaryota; kingdom Viridiplantae; phylum Streptophyta; class Magnoliopsida; order Solanales; family Solanaceae; genus Capsicum; species Capsicum pubescens. The sequence goes on along the minus strand of CM061538.1, from coordinate 310,596,648 downwards.
AGTGGCTAAATACCCTTGTTCTGGGTTGAGGTCAAGAACATGATTGCTCTTTGATATTCTTTATAGTAGTTTCTTTTTGGATTATCATTTGAGTTGTTCTTAATTTCTTCAGCTTACTATTTCAATGCTTGGCCGCCATTAGAATAAATTTATATTTCTATGTGAATCCGGGAGGAGAATCGTAGATTAGAATGAGGAAATTAAGGAGCAAGGTTCTTACCCTTTTATGAAATAAGGGGTGTGAATTAGCATCTAGGATAGGGATATACCTAGAAGCCTTGTTTGGTTCAATTGCAAGAAGAGTACTTAATGAATCTAGAAGTATTGTTGTATCTCTGCGGGAGTTGTAGCTGCAATATTCAATAGATAGAAGATTTGAGGTCGGGAGACAAAAATCGTGGCATAAACCTTGCGAACCAACAACTCAATATCCAATTAGACTGCTATAAGAATAGAAATTTCTATGATTGTTTAGAAAGCCTCAATCCTGGAATTCTCATCATTATTGTTTACAGTCGTTGCTTGCTTTGCTTTAGTCATAAGCTTTTATTTCTAATTAATTACTTTATATTTTTATTTTCAAGTTCAAAATCATCTTGATACTTTACAACACTTAATACTCATTGTCAAAAACTAAAAGTTGGTCAAATTTCTAGTTGCTTAGTCCTCGTGGAAATGATATCTGATTATCTAAATCACTATATTATTTGTACGATCAGGTGCACTTGCGTGTGCGTCTGAGTATGATTATTGATCTTGAGCGTATTTATATGTCCAAACACTGCTATTTACCCATATTTGAACTTATTTTGAGAATAAAAATTGCACTAATTATATTGAATTGTGAGTTAAATTATGTTTCGTGGCTAACCGATGTGATTAGAGATACATGGTAAATTTTCCATGGATTTGGAAGAAAATTGGATACACATCATGAAGATTAGAAAGACCATGTGGATAAAAGTCAAAAACATATGGAGATGCACGAGAGTAAGGAGAAAAGAAAAGAGCTGAAGATTGACGAAAAGAAAGAAAGGAACTGGAGAAAAATTCCATTGATGCGACACTATCTCAACACGTCGCATCGACTGGCAATATGAGTGCCTTATCCAAAAATTGAAGAATAATTTCCAATGCATCGATGCAATGTCAACTCATTGCGTCAATGCGTAAGTTCTGTGTCTTAGAAAAATTTTCTTCTGCAACTTCCAGTGCATCGATGCGATGTCAACACGTCGGGTCGATGCTTAAAGTTTTGACACTTAGCTAAATTTTGAAGAGCAAATTCCAGTGACACAACGTGATATCAACGCGTCGCGTTGTATGGTGAAGAAGTTGACTTAGTCTGATTTTTAAAGGTAAATTCCAGTGCATCAATGCGATTTTGACGTGATACATTGGCTGTGTTGATGCAATTATCGACGTTTTGCGTCAAGGCTTTAGATCTGGTGAAATTTTACCAAGTATCTAAGGAACACGTGACCACAATTCCAAACACATATGGCAAGTATAGCAGCGGCGGAAAAACATAGAATTCTTCCTTTTAGGGTTCTTATTATTTCTTTTGAGCTTCCTTACCTAAAGACAAATTTTGGGTATGATTAATTACTTTTTTTATGTTTAATTCAAACATGAGTGGCTAAATACCCTTGTTCTGGAGTTGAGGTCAAGAACATGATTACTCTTTGATATTCTTTATAGTAGTTTCTTTTTGGATTATCATCTGGGTTGTTCTTAATTTCTTGAGCTTACTATTTTAATGCTTGACCGCCATTAGAATAAATTTATATTTCTATGTGAATCCGAGAGGAGAATCGTAGATTAGAACGAGGAAATTAAGGAGCAAGGTTCTTTCCCTTTTATAAAATAAAGGGTGTGGATTAGCATCTAGGATAAGGATATACCTAGAAGCCTTGTTTGATTCAATTGCAAGAAGAGTACTTAGAGAATCTAGAAGAACTGTTGTATCTCTGCGGGAGTTGTAGCTGCAATATTCAATAGATAGAAGATTTGAGGTCGGGAGACAAAAATCGTGGCTTAAACCTTGCGAACCAACAACCCGATACCCATTTAGACTGCTATAAGAATAGAGATTTGTATGATTGTTTGGAAAGCCTCAACCCTGGAATTATTATCATTATTGTTTACAACCGTTGCTTGCTTTGATTTAGTCATAAACTTTTATTTCTAATTAATTACTTTATATTTTTATTCACAAGTTCAAAATCATCTTGATACTTTACAACACTTAATACTCATTGTCTAAAACTAAAAGTTGGTCAAGTTTCTAGTTGCTTTGTCCTCGTGGGAACAATATCTGATTGTCTAAATCACTATATTATTTGTACGATCACGTGCACTTGCATGTGCGTCTGAGTATGAGTATTGATCTTGACATATTTATATGTCCAAACACTGCTATTTACCCATATTTAAACTTGTTTTATGAATAAAATTGTGCTAATTATATTAAATTGTGAGTTAAATTGTGTTTTGTGGCTTACCAATGTGATTAGATGTAAAACCCCAAAAAATCCTCGTTGTTTAAATCCCTTAAAAAATTCCCAAAGAGTTCTTAGACTTAGAAAAAAATCTAGCTAAGTGTTGGGACTTAGTCGTTTTTAGAGCCTCGAAACTTTAACGATTTTATTACCAACCTTTCCGCCATTTGATAGTTGATATTTTAACCGATTCATGATTAGGAAAGTCAATAGATTTTCCCGGACAAGTTTTTAAATTTTCGATCCATGTTTAGACCACGTTTGGTGTCCCAAAACAGTGGACCAATGCGATCTTGGCGCGACGCGACGCCCATCGCGTTGGTCAATTTTGTTGCAGGAACTGTCAGTCAAAGGTACTGAGGCTTGGCGCGATTAGGGCATGACACGTCGGTATCGCGTCGATGCCATCGACGCACCACATTGCCAATCGCATCGATGCCCAGTTTTTCAGCTTTTAAAATCCGCGTCCAAGGGGGCAATTTAGTGTATTTCCCCACCCTTTATCAGTCATAACACGGGATTAAGGTTCTCAAATACTAAAATATAGCCTTCTTCTCTAAAACTCACGAAGAACACTTTATAGGGTTTCAACCCAAAGATCAAGAGAACTCAAGATTTAACTATCACTTTTCAAAATTTCTTCAAGAATTGAAATCCCCAGACCAAGGGCATCAAGAATATCCGTTTAAAGTCGTGAATAGAGTCACAAAAGCAAAAGTTCATTCAAAATTCATAATCTAAGGTTTGTGGGGTTTGAACAAGAACACTTCTTCCGTTCTTGTGCCCAAAGTTTTGATTTTTATTAAATAATTTCATGTTTTTGCTAGTGGATTTTGCCAAATTTACTTTACTTTGAGGTTATGAATTTATAAATTGTTCAAGTCTTGAAATTGCATGTTATTTCACTTATTTATGTTTGAATTTGGGGAATTATGCTATGAATTTCACATCCCTACCATGAATTGATGTTTTTGAGTGTTCCCAAGGTTGAAGTCATGATTTAAGCTTCATTATGAAATTATGACTATTTGAGTATGTATATATGCTTTAAGTAAAGTATGAATTGTGATGTTTCTTGAAAATAATGTATTAGCATGATTTAAACAAGCAAGTACTTTGATTATAAAGAAGGTTGATCTTTGATCCTAAGCTAAGATAGGAATCCACTTTTATCTACGATTTAAAGCAAAGCGATGCATAGTTAGCTTCCATTACACATTATAGTAGTATTTAATATGGATTTTTCTAAAAGTTCTGAGCCTAAGTATGGGAGTAGTATTTAGCACCGAGTTGGGATTTATTACAAGGTCTCATGCCCCAGAACTACGAGCCACCGTAGGATGATAATTTACCCCAAGTGGGTTAAGATAGTGATCACTACAGTCAAGGTTCTATTCCGATGGCAAGGGTAGAACAACTTTCCCTAACTTGGGCAAGACGTTGTACTCCATGTCAGATCACATGGTTTATGTCGGTTAGAAGAAAATACCAAGTTCCCAAAGAGTCCCAAAGTTCTATAATCATAAGTCTTTGAATTCCAAAAGTTTCAAAAGAAGTTCTTTATTCTCCTTAAGATAAAAGTATAAGTTTGAAAGTTATTGTCTTGAATTTTTTTTTTTATTACAAGCTTTGAGATAAGAGGAGAATACAGATTTTAGAACTAAGTATAATGACTCACGAGATTTATATTACATGTTTCATTGTTCATGACCTATAAGATTTATATTTTGGACTTATTCAAGCTATGTGAGTCATTCATATTTGCATGCATGGTTTCATAATGAGTAATGATATTGTTTACTTAATGCATACACCCCCCTATACTTAGTACATCCTCAAAGTACTGAACCACATACACGTCTATGTTCTACATTGTCTCATAATGTAGGTTCAGGTGCTCAGTCTCAGCCGCGACAGTGATTTCCGAGTACCTTTGTCTACACTCCACAGTTGGTGAGTCCTCATGGTTTGAGGACCTATTTCTCAGATTTTTAGTCTTGATATCAGTTTTTATGGCTTTTAGTTCAATCGAGTCAGTTGGGGATTTGTCCTAATGACTCTTTAGTTCAGTAGTAAGTAGAGGCTTATCGAACTAGACTAGTAGTTGAGTTCCAGATTTTCAATAATGATTTCTCAAATAATTATTTCAGTTGTTTCAGTTGTTTCAGTTCAGATTTGATATGATATAGTGATGTTTCTTGACTTACCTATCCTAAAGTGTTAGAAGTAGTAGCAGTCCCAAAGGGTTAGCTTGGGGCTACTTGTGGCCTTAAGCACTTGTGACATTCCGGGATGAGATTTTGGGGCGTTACATTAGAGATACAGTATAAATTTCCCATGGATTTGTAAGAAAATTTGATACATATCATGAAAATGAGAAAGACCATGTGGATCAAAGTCAAAAACATATGGAGATGCACGAGAGTAAGGAGAAAAGAAAAGAGCTGAGGATTGATGAAAAGAAAGAAAGGAACTGGAGAAAAATTCCATTGATGCGATGCTATCTCAACGTATCGCGTCGACTGGAAATATGTGTGCCTTAGCCAAACATTGAAAAATAATTTCTAGTGCATCGATGTGATGTCAACGCATCGCGTCGATGCGTAAGTTCTGTGCCTTAGAAAATTCTTCTTCTACAATTTCCAGTGCATCGACGTGATGTAAATGCGTCGCATCGATGCTTAAAGTTTTGACACTTAGCCAAATTTTGAGAAGCAAATTCCAGTGACACAACGCGATGTCAACGCTTCGCGTCGTGTGGTGAAGAACTTGACTTAGTCTGATTTTTAAAGGTAAATTCCAGTGCATCAATGCGAAGTTGACGCGACGTGTTGGTTGTGTTGACGTGATTATCGACGCTTCGTGTCAAGGCTTCAGATTTGGTGAAATTTTTTCAAGTATAAAAGAAACACGTGAGCACAATTCCAAACACTTTTGGCAAGTATAGCAGCGGCGGAAAAGCATAGAATTCTTTCTTTTAGTATTCTTATTATTTCTTTTGAACTTCTTTACCTAAAGATGAATTTTGGGTATGATTAATTAATTATTTTTAATGTTTCATTCAAACATGAGTGGCTAAATACTTTTGTTCTGGGGTGAGATCTAGAACATGATTACTCTTTGATATTCTTTATAGTAGTTTCTTTATGGATTATCATCTGGGTTGTTCTTAATTTCTTGAGCTTACTATTTTAATTCTTGACCGCCATTAGAATAAATTTATATTTCTATGTGAATCCGAGAGGAGAATCGTAGATTAGAACGAGGAAATTAAGGAGCAAGGTTCTTGCCCTTTTATAAAATAAAGGGTGTTGATTAGCGTCTAGGATAGGGATATATCTAGAAGCCTTATATGATTCAATTGCAAGAAGAGTACTTAATGAATCTAGAAGAATTTTTGTATCTCTGCGGGAGTTGTAGCTGCAATATTCAATAGATAGAAGATTTGAGGTCGGGAGACAAAAATCGTGGATTAAACCTTTCGAAACAACAACCCGATATCCGGTTAGACTGCTATAAGAATAGAGATTTGTATGATTATTTGGAAAGCCTCAACCCTGAAATTATTATCATTATTGTTTACAACCGTTGCTTGCTTTGCTTTAGTCATAAATTTTTATTTCTAATTAATTACTTTATATTTTTATTCACAAGTTCAAAATCATCTTGATACTTTACAACACTTAATACTCATTGTCTAAAACTAAAAGTTGGTCACGTTTCTAGTTGCTTTGTCCTCGTGGGAACAATATCTGATTGTCTAAATCACTATATTATTTGTACGATCGCGTGCACTTGCATGTGCGTCTGAGTCGCAACACTTCTCTTAACAAATAGGTCGTCTTTCTTCAGTTTCCACGCAAACTTCAGTCCTCCAAACCGATCCCTCACTGGAGCTACTTCCTCTTCGAAAACCAACTCTGTTTACACTTTTCGACCGTCAAAAACATCATCCTTCTCACGATCATTTTTGTCGATCGAACAACCTAAGAAGGGGTGGTTTTGGAAGAGGAAGCAGTTCTTGTGAGGGTCCGATTTGCAGGAGTTTACGTGGAAACTGGTGAAAGACGACCTGTTCGTTAAGAGAAGTGGCCAAAGATCAATGGGATAAAAAAACACGATGTGATACCTATAAATTGGAGACATAAGAATGATACTAGTTATACTACTGTAACGTTCAATAACATTCTATATATGTCACTATAAATATTTTTAGCAATCTTTGTTTGTCTATTTTTTGTCTTTCTAGTTCCGACGTAGTGGTTCTCAATTATTTTAAAGTTGATTGATTTAAATTATTTAACGATCGATTTGTCTAGTAGCTTGTATATAATTATTTCTGTTGATTTGGAATCTTCTAACGATAAAAGGCACACCATGTCTTGACCAATATTATGTTAATATAATCCACAAACGTTAACTAAAATCATGCATTGTTTCTAATTTGCGCTGATGAGTCTTTAATAGAATGACTCTTCTAATATTTTCCTATCAATTAATGTAGACATTTATTGGTATCACAATGCAGTCAACGTAGTGTGATTGAAATTGAAAATAGTTTCTAAACATGAAGTTACCTACTTCAATGTTTTTCAACACTAAACCACATATTTTTAAGCATGTCTATTTTATTTTACTTTTATATATAGTATTCATCAAAGCTTGGTCAGTTTGAAGTTTTATTTCCTAATCTCTTGCGGACCGTATTAAAAATACTTTAATTTTCAAATTATTAGCATCATTGAGAAGATTCAATTAGCACTTACATCTCAGTAAAAATTAAACTAATAATTTTGTGCAACATTGAATGGAAAGGCTACCTGTAAAGACTAATATTGGAACATAAACAAAGTAAAAATATACGAACAAAGAAAGTTGGCAATTATCTGTTTGATGTCATTCGTGGGATGGAGGTTGGTTGCGGTGGCTTCGTTATTTTATCCACCACTGTTTCCATGTAACTTATAAGCAGGTCCTACTTGCGACCAAAATTGTCCATAGTTTTACTCAAAGCATCAACCTATTTTCTGATCTCGGTCATCTGAGAACACAGCGACAAGAGTTTATTAGTGAGAGCCAATAAGTGTTGGAGGGTGGTAGAGGCTCCGGGATAGGAAGTTCTAGGATTATTTTCTTGGCAGCTTATTTTAATTAGCAATTCTTGTTTTGTTATTGTATAGCCAATCTCATATTCACTGATTTAAATAAAAAGGCATAGAATGTTTTGAAAATAAATGAAAGTTAAGGTAATAAATGTGGTAGATGTTCCAATTATGAAAGAATTTATGAAATTATTATATTTCAAAAGAATGTAGTTGGAAGGTTGAAAATATCTCTACTTTGAACATTTTCCAACATTCAACATTCAATAAATCGAATTCAAAAACTCAAACTTTTTTATATTAATAGTTATTCTTTTGTGTATTTACTCTTTTTAGTTATTTTAAAGGATTATCAATATGGAAAAGCTTTTGAAAAAAAATTGTTAAAAAATTTAAGCAATTTGGTGTAGTTAATTTGTTTTCAACGATTGGACATATCTTTGAGGGTATACATCAGAAATTTATAGTTGAATGACTCTTCATTTCATTTTTTTCTTAGTAATCACTGTAGACGGTTGTTGGTATAACAAATCTTTTTTTCGTAATATCATTGGTTAGGCATGCTTAGGCAAACCAAAAATATTAATTTGCTCAATTTTTTAATCGTGTGTTGAGTTTTGAATTCATGCCTTTTAGAAATATTTGGTTTTCATTTTCATTTTTTTGTGAATTCATGCCTTTTAGAAATATTTGATTTATATTCGTCAATATTTATATTTAAAGTTACATGATCTTCCTCTATGGATGGGATAAATGACTTATCGTCTATTTATGGTAATTAGTCAGTAAAGCTGAAACATAAGCATACATTTCATTAAGACTTGAAAGTAAAAATAATATTAAAACATTAATATTTTCTTTACAACGTTTCTATTTTCTCTCAAGGGTGATGGGTGCGTCGGAGAAACTTGGAGGTGGATGGGAGGATCTTCGAGATGACATCATAATTCTATCCAATATTTTTCCAATGATCTTGATCATGACATCCTGCTTACGCTCAAAACTCTCCATACATCGAGTTAAGGCATCAAGATCTATTTTGATGTCATAAAGATAAGAGTAAAATGCAAGAAGTAGGCGAAGTTCCTCATAACTTTGTTGAGGATTGGAAGAGACTCGGGCGTTGGAAGAGGTCGATGGGTAGGAAGACATTTTTGGCGAGCTTTAATTGTTGGAAATTATAGGAATATGTGATATGTTTTACAGTTCTTTTACCTTTACTTGTATAATGAATGGTTGCTTCTATGGTTGTCCAAATTTATACAAATAACTTGATTATTTCATGTCAATTAATATTTATTTTTTAATTTGGGATAACGGAATGAAATTGTTCCCCTCCATTTTAATGCTAACGTTTGAGTTATTTTAAGATGAGTAAGATTGAAATTTTGAAAAGGACTTTGAAAAATTTCCAATCCTAAATCAGATTATTTTCTCACACTCCTTGAAAAATCTCACTCACTAACCTCAACGGACCCTACGCATCGGACCATAAACTACCCGTAGTTCTTGTTCACATCGTCATATAATGATATAATTTTTATATTTTATTTTTTAACAGCGGAATGAAATTATTCTCCTTCATTCTAATGCGAAAGTCCGAATGATTATTAAGACAATTAATATTTTGCGTGGAGGATTGAAATTTTATGAAAGAGTACCTAATGAGTGAAAAGTTAGAACATTAAACATACGTTAGGTAACTTAAATCATATCTGGTATGTAAACTTTTACTTTTCAGTAAAAATTAAAGTTAATTGTAACTTGTAAAGTGATGTTTGACTTGTCAAGACAATCTACCAATTGGTTAGGCGTGCACATTAATTCCAACATTGATAGTTTACATCTTTCCCCTTTATTTAAATCGTGTGACCACATAGGAATCATGTAGTTAACCATATAAATTCGAAAAAGAAATTTATTATAGTTGCATTGTTGAAGATATGAAGGTATAAGTCGAAACTACCACCCATTGTTGTATTTCTATCTTTATTTGCATGTATGTTTAACCCTACCAATTATTTTTTGCATTTACGTTCAGCCTACTAAAGAAAGTTATGATGGCATTCAATGTGATACCGAACAACTATTCAAAGTAATGGATGAGCTAGATGAACCAATAAAAAGGTCACAGGAACGTCTAGAGTTCATGATGATTCAGGTAAATGCTATGAAAGAGAGGATTGAGGTGATACGAAAGGAAACATTTGATCGATATCACAAGGATCAAGATAACTCCCTTCGTCCTTCAACTTAAGCAGCACCGACATATTCTATGTAGTTGAAACCTCCTCTTTGCATGCTAATCGTTACTTTTACAAAAATTAGTATCAAAGCATTTTCTTTTATTTTTGGTGTTACTATTATGTTTTGGGTTTTGAATGGCTGTCGTAATGCGGTATTTGGTTTTAATTATAAATCTTTCTTACTTTGAAATAATAAATGTTGAAACTAAAAAATTTGTCGAGGGATTAGGTGTAACAGTAAAAAGTAATTGAGAAGCTAACCTAACATTGTTTTAAGTATGGCTGTCTTATTTTATTTTCGTGTATTGTAATTACTAAAGCCTAGGCATTTGGACGATGTATTTTGTAATCTCTTGCAGACATTAATAATTAAAAATCATTTGTTTTTTGCAATATTAGCATCAGTAAGGTGATTGCAAATTGCATTAATATTTCAATTAAAAAAAGTTTAGATTCGCAATACTTTAAAAAATACAACATGATGGGGCTAAACGACCTAAAGAAGTAGAACCCTAGAACAAGACCTCTTTGTTAGTCTGGTTCATGAAGATGCATCGCTTGTCTCACCTTGGTTGGGCCCCCCTGAATGCTATGGTTCAGCATCATCGGTGTCTCTTCTAAGGGAGCGAGCAAGGAAGTATTCACGAACTATCTTCTGACAGATGTCAAAAGATTTAGTCAAGGGGTCTTGTTCATTAAGAAAGAGCTTTTCAACATACAGGCCTCCTTTCCATGTGAACAAACACTTAATGAGCTATGTGAGCTCATCCTCAAGTACTTCGCATTTCCCTTTGCGTTCTTCATAAAGTTTCTCTAGAACATTAGGGGAATCACAACTACCTAGGAAATTTGATCCTCTAACGGGTTTCTTTCTATGTTGTGAATTAATTTACCTTTGTTATTATTTGAGGATTACAAACAAATTCTTTGGTATTGATGTTGAACAAATGTAAATAGATGGCTTGGCATGCATTAACAACCATTTAAACGAGTGTATATTTATTACAGTCAGTGAATGTGCTTTTTTCGTGTGGTTTGTTCATATGTTTGCCAGCAAATATATGAATCACACGGTATAATTGAGATCTATGATTGATAATGTGGTGCAATTGTAGTTGTTGAACTTAATAAATCATGTATCATATGTTATATAAAAATACAGGTCACATCGTCACGTATTTTCTATTGGAATGAAATGAAATCGGCACAATGAAAATTAACCTTTAATAATATCATGACCTGAAATTGCAAATCGTTGAGTGAGTAGTTGGAAGGATTTACGAGCCTAATTCATGATGTCTACCCTATAAATGAGAATGACTTGTTGTCATAATTTTTACTATGCAAATGCATTGATGTTGAAGTGACTAAAAACAACTCAATCTTCCAACCATCTCTTCTTAGTCAGGTGCGGATCTACGTCCAATTTGTATGGTGCTCACTGCTACGGTACCCAGTAAAGTCGACGCGGAATAGGTAAAATTATGTACAAAATATACGAACATAGCTATATAATATATAAGAACAACCACTATAACAAAAACTGGTTGGTTGTATTGGCATTTAGGTTGACTTTAGGTTAATCCACTAGTAGGAATGCCGAGGTTCGAACCTCATTGAGGTTAATTTTAATTTTTTGTCAGTTTAAAAAATTTGTAAGCACTCACTATCCTTAAATCATGTGTCTGCCATTGGAATCTTAATCCTGAGGCTTCCTTTTGCAAAACTCACTATTGCACGAATGACACAAAATACACCTTATGACCTTGGAAAATTTTGAAATGGAAAGTCGTTTGACAAATGATTTCGTAGTAAATATGATACAAAAATATGGGTCACATCGTCACGTATTTTCTATTGAAATGGAACGATATCGGCACAATGAAAATTAACCTTTAATAATATCGTGACCTGAAATTACAAATCGTTGAGTGAGTAGTTGGAAGGATTGACGATCTATTTCATGATGTCTACCCTATAAATGAGAATGACTTGTTGTCATAATTTTTACTATGCAAATGCATTAATGTTGAAGTGACCCAAAATAACTCAATCTTCCAACCATCTCTTTTTAGTCAGGTGCGGGCCTACGTTCAATTTGTGTGGTGCTCCGGCACCCAGTAAAGTCGACGCGACATAGGTAAAATTACGTAGAAAATATATGAAAGTAGGTATATAATATATAATGCACCCACTATAACAAAATCTGGTTGGGTGCATTGGCATTTGGTTGACTGTTGCCTAATCCACTAGTAGGAATGCCTAGCCTAGGTTCGAACCTCATTGAGGTGAGTTTTAATTTTTTGTCAAATACACCTTATGACCTTGGAAAATACGGGTCACTTCGTTATCTATTTTCTATTGGAATGGAATGATATCGGCACAATGAAAATTAACCTTTAATAACATCGTGACTTGAAATTACAAATTGGTGAGTGAGTAGTTGGAAGTACTGACGAACCTATTTCATGATGTCTCCCCTATAAATAAGAATGATTTCTTTTCATAATTTTAGCTATGCAAAAGCATTAATGTTGAAGTGACCCAAAATAACTCAATCTTACAACAATCTCTTCTTAGTACAGCCAGAAATAGTTTGCTCGGGAATGATGGAAGTTGTGGGTGATCACTTCCTTTAAGAAAAAAAAAGTTTGTTGCAAGAGAGAATCGAACCCACATCCCTCAATGCATCATGAACGTGCTTAGCTTTCACACCAAAGCCAAAGCACCCAACAACCATTTTATTTTTGGTTTATTGGTGCTTAACAATACATTAATAACCAATATTACTGTATTTTCTATATAAATAATGACGTGATGAGTTGATGTCATAATCTTTCATCATGCAACTAATTAAAATGATCATATAAATATACTACATCATTTCGTATGTTCTATTGGACCTGAATAAAATTGCATAACAAAAAGTAACTCAAAACTTAAAGAGGTAGTAGTTCAAAGAGTAGTTGGATACAATTAACTTGGTAGGTCATAATGATAATCCTATATGTTGCTTATCGAAATCCATCACTTTGTAAGTCCATTATGATGGATATGACAAATAAACCCGCTCAAGTTGCTCTTCTCATGTTTGAGCAAGGAGCTTGCATAATCTCAATTTTGATCGAATTGCTCGAAAATCAACATGGTAAATAACTGTGTAGAAAAAAATGATCATATAACATACCACACCGTTACGCATTTTTCAATTAGACCGGATGAAATCGGTATAAAGAATACTAATAGTACACAACTTTTTTAAAAAATAAAAATCGCAAGTTGTTGTGTGAGTAGTGGAAAGCATTGAGGACCCTATGTCATGATGCCTACCCCCTCCAAAATCATAGTGGCCTGATTAAAGAATCTTTTTCAATGCAAATACATTAAAATGAAGTGACCCAAAACAACTCAATCTTCCATACAGCTCTTCTTATGCGGAATGGTTCTTGCTAAACGAGTCCGTAGTGAAAATTGAGCATATCACTAGGCTAATCCGTAATTAAAATGATCATATAAATATACTACAACGTTACGTATTATCTATTTGACCCAAAGCTCAATAAAATACAGACAGTGAGATTAAAGAGGTAATAGTTGAGTGAGTACTAGATATAATTAATTTGGTAGGTCAAAATGATGACCCTATATCTTGCTTTGTCAAAATCTATCACTCTGTAAGTCCATTAAGACGGATTTGGCATATAAGCCCGTCTAGGTTTCCCTTTTCAAGTTTGATTAAGGAGTCTACAAATCTAAATTTTGCATGAATGACACAAAATCGACATGATAACCTTGGAAAAATTTTACTCGAAAATAACATGATAAATGACCGCGTAGTAAAAAATGAGCATGAGTAGAGAAAAAAAATTTGGACTAGTAATTACATGACAAAGAAATTTTTAAATCTGAACTTGTGAATTTAATTATATTGTGTATAATACTTCTCAATTTATTAATAGTTGTAATGTTGAGTAGACGTGGCTTTGTGTGTTCTAGGAGTATTGACACATATGTAACAAAAATATTTTAATTTTATTTTGTTAAAATGCTACATGTTGTTGTTTTTTGTATAGTACTTAATAGTTGAACGTCTCATGAATTAGGTCTCAACTATGTTTCGTAGGTTAATGAGTAGTTCTAGATGAATCAGGATAAAATGTTCAATGCATAACTTTAACCAACATTAGTCTCACTATAATTCATAAAGTGAAAATAAAGGAACCTTCAAAGGCAGGAGCATCAATTACACAAAAAAACAGCATCTAACAACTAGAAGAGAAGAAATATCATATTTAATGAAGTAAACAACCTGTTAATTGTTCACCCACTAGAAAGAAAAGTAACAAGTAATAACCCCAAACATAAGTGTAACCACCCCAACCCCTCCCCCCCCCACACCCACATTACAGACGTCCTTCCTTCAGGACCGTCTGGTATATGTCAAAGGCCTTTGTTAGGGGCCTTGGTTCATAAAGCAGGACAAACTCAATCCATTCATCTTTCTCCTTGTCTACGAAGAGTTTGAAGATTTGGGTCATCTCATCTTCCAAGACATTGCATTGATATTTTTTTCCAAATATAGCTTCTCCAGGACTTTGAGAGACGTGGTTAGCTGTAGAGTCTTTCTTATTGAACTTGTTGAGATTCTATCCATTCTAGTTGCGGATGTAGATAGGAGTGCGATAAATGCCAATAATGTTTTGAGAAGAACAAAAATTCAGTATCACAAATGACTTAGGATAAGATAATGAGATATAGATGTTGTAGGCAACCTTTATATAGGGCTTAAGATAACGTGGGGATCTCAATGTACATGTTATTTTATCGTCCCTCTTATATTACACACATTTTACCATGACGTGAAGTCTTTTCATGAAACGATTTTGCTTTTAAAGTTAGATTTGAAACCTAGGTGCTTTATTTTGTTAAGGAATACGTCCAACAATTGGGTAGAAAAGAACATCATCATAAAATCTTAGAAATAAATTCGAAAATTGGCTACATAAAGAATTTCATTCATTTAAACAACAATTACGAATGAAAAACAACTAATACATCACCGAGGCACGGAAATCTGGGGGGGTTGGTGTGGTGGCGATGGGGATGGAGGGGGTGATGAAGTAGGTGTTGAAGGAGCCGACGAAGGTGAGGAAAATGAAACGCTGGGATCAATGCCTAATCGTACAAGTATAGCACTTATCCTAGTATGCAAAGCATCGACTTGGACATCCAACGCCACATGGTAGCTTTCCAACGGTCCAAACTTCTCTTGAATCACATTGATGCGTGCAGACAATTCTTGGTGAAGACCATCCAACTTGCCTTCAATATCCACTAGCTTCGCATAAATCCTATCGACTTTGTCCTGATAATAAGAAAAAGAATATGTTAGTGATGCAACATGTTAGCAAGTATTGAATGAATAACTAACTATTGAGAATTATTTTTACCATTCAACTTATCAAAATTCGTTAAGCAACGCATAAGTATTATTTAACACTAGAGCACCTTTAAATAGAACTCACCCACTTGAAATTGATATTCAATGCTTATGAAGCATTTTCAACAACCAAGGTTTAATTACATTATTATCTTTCCAATGCAAATTCTTTGAATGTTCTCCTTATTTTCAATTACATTCTTGTCTTTCCAATGCAAATTCTTTGAATGTTCTCTTATTTTCATTTCAATTAAAATTTCATTGTGTCTCTACATGTTCAATTAAGAAAAATATTTTTGGGTTATGTTAATAAATTAAAAAATGATTAATTCATTAAAATATGACATTTGTAATTTTAATGAAATAGAGGAATAATCTTTTGTGATAGTAAAATGTCAACTTTTTTTTATAACAAACTAAGTTGTTGAAGGTATGCTTGTTATTTAGGAAATCCTATTTCGTTGAATGAGTTATCTCTTGCGGGCATTAATAAACATAGTTCGACTAACAAATAGCTAGTGCCACTCGGAAGACTGCAAATTGCATTTACTTTTTTAAAGCCTAGATTAATAATACTACATAAAACAACTTTCATAACATTGGAACTCAATTTATACTGTGAGTTTTCATACTTCAGTGATTTTGCGGAAGCAAAGTAATACTGCTTTGCATGGGTGAGTTTAAAAAAAACTAACATCAGTAGGAGCAAATATAGATATTCTTCATTAATAATAAGAGTAAGCGAAAAAGGAGTACCCAAACTACAGCCGACCAAAACTAATTACATAATACTACATACAACAAAAACTACTAGATAAAAAGTACTACATAAAACGTCATATTATTTAAAAAAAAAACACAAGCTTTATTATTATTAGTATTAGTATTAGTATTAGTATTAGTATTAGTATTAGTATTAGTATTAGTATTAGTATTAGTATTAGTATTAGTATTATTATTAGTATTAGTATTAGTATTATTATTATTATTATTATTATTATTATTATTATTATTATTCTCGTTATCTTCTGGAGATCCATTGGGCAGAAGACCCACAATTCTACGTATCTCCCTAATCAGCCTCGCTCTAGTGACGGCCAACTCCCAGCGTAAATCATGCACCGTCCTCTATAGATCCCTGATTGTGCTCATCAATACAGTCGCGTCTCATATTGGATCTGCCATTGCTACATAATAGATGAAAAAAAACTTTAACACTTAATAAAAAAATTTGCAAAACTAAAATCTAAATTAGTCATGTAATATGAATAAAATATGACCCAAATAATATTTATAATGCAAAACTAAAATCTAAATCAGACATGCAATATGAAAAAACAATATCTCAAATAATATTCCTCAATTATTAAAAAAAAAAAAAAAGAATACAAGTTTACAAGAAAAGGAAGCCATTTTAACACTTGACATGTTAGAAGAAGAAAAAATAAATTACTTCAACTCACGTATAGGGTTATGTTTGTTAGAAAGAAAGGTTTGTTTGTTTTTTTCTAGAAAGAGTTCTCTGCAATTGTTGATGAGAAAATGAGTGGCTTAGTGCAATGGTGATCCCTATTTATATAGTGGATAAGGAATAGTTGAGTTGAGGCAATTGTAGTACGTGTTTGGAAGTGATAAATTAGATATTGGGGATATAGTTGAAGTTGCAATTGTGTTTGTTCATGCATATAAATTAGAGTTGTTTTAAAGTTATTGTGATAAATTAGAATGTAAATTTAGTGGACATGAACAAAAAATAAAGTTATTTTAAATTTATCATGCCCAACCACTAACTTAGGAAATTAATGTTTTATATCATCAAATGATTTCAGACCACCAAAAGATCATATTAAAGGCAATTGCATTTGTGTTTAATTTTTCAGTTGACGATTTATTTTGCCGAACAAAAATTCATGACATTGCATTAATGATGAGTCGGCCCTATAGCATGCTTGACTTGGGTAAATTGCAAGTATTTATTACCTAAACTAAATGCTTGCTGATAGAGATGATTGAATTAATTTAGTTAAGTACTAAATCATATTTCAATGGAAGATTATGGGTTAGTAGGAAAATATGGCGTCTGACTATACCTAACCTACTGGACCCTTAATTTCTAATAGTACGATTTGATGTTGGCAATGCAGTGGAGAAAATTAAAGAACACGCTCTAATATGATGAACGTAATAACATCATTAATCTTCAAATTACAACAATCATTCATTATCTAGGGGGCGAAGGTGGGGTATGAATGCATACATCATTATCAATGACCAAACGCACAAGTAAACAGCAAAGAAAACTGCATAATGCGTGAATTCGATCGGATAATTTTGATAATTTTTCTTCAGTTTCTTCAATATCTGATAGAGATTTAACTCTTTTCTTGAATTATTCTAGGCTCGTGCATATCGGATCGACAACGTCCATCTTTAAAATAGTAAGTCAGCAAATTTGACGATGAGTTATCATGATAGGGCAACAAAGATAGGGAAAATAGAATATATTAATGTCAGTACATATCTTAGGTAAAGATCCTTCAGAAGATGATAAAAAATGGACTTGTACTTTTGAAATGAAAGCAAGATTGCCTTTAAATAGCGCAAGCAAATTAGATTTTTATTCAAATTTTGATGACCACTTCCCTCCATATTGCAAAGTATAGGTTTCACCCAAACAGTTTAAAAATATCAGCATTTCCCTCCATTGACTAAATAGGGTCACGTACATAGACCCTAAATTGTAAACTTGTCAATCGTCTAAAAAAACCGACCTATGTTATTCTGCCTCATTTTGAATTTTCTTTTGCCAACAAATTGAAAAGTATTTCTTGTTCGTTCTTTGATTTCACAGTATTATGAATTTACTTAAAAGAACCATATACTTAAACATTAATGTACGTATAATGAAAAATTATACTACAATCGGGACATACTTGCCAAAAATAAATAAATTAAACAACCATAACATTGCAACTACAACACAACAATTTTATTAATCATTAACTTGTCAAAGGAATCCACACAAAAAACTACTAACTATTCCATGATGGGCGTAGTGTGCTAAGATACCCACTTTTATGTTTACTAGGGGAGTGATGGGGGGATGATATCCTTGTCATCAAGGCCTGAAGCACGGGTTGTTGCCCTTAACACACCTCCAAAATATCTACTTTTTGATGAGTTTGATCTTGTTGGGCCAGTATCACGTCCATCTTAGAGACAAGGTCGATACAAAGAAAGAGTAGATCAACTAAACGGTCCTTCATCGGCTTCTCCATCAGTGCATTCGCATACTTCTCGCTGATTTTTTCTTCCATTTCTGTACGAACTAAAAAAGTCAGATTAATGAAGAAGAGACAATAATAATTTAAAATAAAATATTAAACTCATCACATAATGAAGACAAGCTAAGCGTTTGGTAATTAAGAAATTATCCTTTTCAATTCTTTCCTGATTAAACAAGATTAAACTAAATGAAAAATATAAGTTTGTGAGTTCTGGAATGTGCAAAGAATAGTTTGTGCTAATGTTAATGTCATTTAAATAGGTCTTTCTCCAAGTAAAAGACCATTTATGAATAGTTGTAGTCATACGATGGGGTGCAACTCCTTAAAACGTTGGAAACGATTGATGCACCAAAAACTTTTTACTTCTACTTTAGTGAGTGAAAATAATTTTTTTTTTCATTAATACAACTTCACTATAGGAAAATTAATTTTTTTGAAAAATAAATAAATTAAGTTTCACTTTTATCAGTCATATTTTTTACACAACAATTAAATAACAACTTCAATATATATTCATATCCATAAACAGTAACTCCAATTCCAAGTCCAACCATGAATTTCTTTTTCCAACCAAACAACCCATTAAAATTAGGTTAGGGTTTTAAATAGAGTGCATGCATGACTTAAATGAACAGACCCTTTTTTAAACTGATGGCTAGGGCATCATTGCTTTTACTTTAGATAGGCAACCTTGTTATTTCCCAAGACACCATTAAAGAGTGTCATGCATACCTAATGGGATAGCACTGCAGCCATTCTTTCGTGTCACTATTCCAAATCCTTCTAAAATCTATTCAAAAAATTTCACGTGATACGGAACCCCATGTAATAATAGCCTCAATTCGCATAGTATGGTAGAGTAGTAATTAACAAGTTTGCAATTACAAATAGTTTGGTGTTTAAGAAGTTGCTAGTAAATTTTTTTTATACGGAACCCCATGTAATAATAGTCTCAATTCGCATAGTATGGTAGAGTAGTAATTAACAAGTTTGCAATTACAAATAGTTTGGTGTTTAAGAAGTTGCTAGTAAATTTTTTTTAAAAAAAAATTACGCTAAGCTAATAATATAATATAATGATGCTTAATATATTTATCCCATTGCGCATTTACGCAATAAATGTACGAATTTAATTTTGGTGCACCGTCTATATATTTTTTTTTACACTAATCACATAATTTTTACCTTTTGTAGCAGTTTATCCATTTATCATGTAAAAAAATGAAAGACCTACTACAACAGATAAAAGTTACATGATGGTGTAAGTTATAAATACATCGACGATGCACCAAACTTACACTCTAATTTTAATTTTCAATTTCAAATACTACTTAGTTATACCGTAGTAATATATGTCACATTTATTAAAGTAACAGTAAAACAAAAATAAAATGGATTAAAATTCTCTTATTCTCAAATACTCCGGTTGTCCCATTGTACTAGTCCCACATTAACTTAGAAAAATGACAAGTAACAATTAAAAATCGCAAATTTTTGACAAATAAAATGAAACCGAGGGAATACATTTTTTCAAAAATAAAACCCTTACAAATTTAACCCTCTTCCATTATTTTCAAACGGTTATATTATATGTGTAGTTTAGCAACGATGTTGTCAAAAAAAATTGTACTGAGTTATGTTAGTGACATGTTACTTCGATTGCATACTTTAATATTTGGAGTGATATACTAACTCATTTTTTAATCTACAACTATAGTGTAACAGACGAATGCGTAAGAAATTTATTTAAATTTTAAATATTTGTCGTTACTTTCCCCTTAAGTTTAGTTTAGAGATAAAATTTACACTTAGAATATTAGAAAGAATTTGTAAGTGTGACGTTTATACAAGTTGACTGTCAATATTGTCAGGAAAAGGAAAAGGTTACTTTCTTGTGATAATTCTATTGTATAAATTGAGTGCTAGTATTAGGATATAGCAAAACATAGGCATAATCTTAGCAGCTTTGTGCAATAGAACATAACATAAGGTTAGAACAGATCACGCGTACATTCATTTTTCTATTGTCATTTTTCTTCTTAATTTTTAATTTTGTTTTGAAATTGCAGGTGAAAATAAGTAATCCACCCAACAACCCACATGGATATCACCCACCGCATGCCCTGCCTCAATACAGGTATGTTGCGATTAATCCACTCCAATTGTTGTACACTCAGGTTCATGAAATACGAGTGGAGCTGGACGCGTTAACGCGCTGCGTGGACAGCTTTGGCGACAAGCAAGAGGCGATGTTCAAGTGTATTGAAGCTATTGCATGTAGAATTGAGAGAGTGGTGCAACAAAATCAACTTGATAGTTGTTGCCACCCATCCCTCGAACCCAAATAAAATTTAGTATTGTCTGTGTAGTAGCTTCTCTAAACTACTGTTTCGTTATGAATGAATGAAAAAATGCACTATTTTCATACTATTTAGGATTCGTATTAACAAGACATACGTTCAATGAAAATGCTAACCAATAATTATCAAAGACATTCAAATTAATTAACCAACACGAAGAGTCATGTTCAATAATTATCAGAGTCATTTCAAGTTCATTCACCAAAATGAAGAGACATGTTCACTAATTATCACTAACGTTTCAAATTATTTAACAGAAGTGAAGAGTCACGTTCATAATTGTTAAAGATGTTTCAAATTTAATTCAGCAAAATGAAGAGTCGTGTTCATTGGATGCAACTTTTAGAAGGTGACCTTTGGGTTTCACTAGTATGATGCTATATAAGACAAGCCCTACTCTTCAATCTTCCTTTTCATTCAACAAAAGTTTTCAAGAACTTAAATAATTTTTGTAAAAAATAGACAATTCTTGCACCAACAATCGTGCAAACGGTCATGCAAATAGCCAACCACATAACCATTGTCAACCCACATTTCATGACTTTGCTATTGTCGGGGTTTCATATGCAAACCTTGAAGATGTGGATATTAAAAGAGACGTGTAATTTCTGAGCGGAATTGTGGATGCACTCAGTTGTGAAAATAATGAAATTCAACGGGAACTACGTTACATCAGGCAGAGGTTATTTCAGCACATGGGTGAAATAGACGGCGGGGATAAGAACGACGGATTGTGGTGATATGTCATGTTTAGTTTAGTTATTCTAATTTTGTTTCATCTGTTTTTTTTTCTGTTTAAAATTTTTATTATGTTCACTGAAAGTCATTTTTTCCATTCATCAGCAAACTAAGTAACTTATTCTGTATTCTGATTACTTTTTTTAATATATAATTTTGAGTTTAACTAATATTCATCGACAGTGTAATCGCTTATTCCGTATTCTATTTCTTCAATCACATGTAAACAATCAGCTTCATACATCATCAGAGTAATCACTACCTCTACTATAAATCTAAAGTCTTAATCATATTTCTCAGATTTTGTAGTGGGAGATTTTTGGTTATCCTCATTGTTGATTTTATTTTAACATTTTAAATCGCTATATCTTAAAATCAATTAGCAGACATATAATAAAATTATAGTAAAATGTTAACTCAATTTATTCTCAAAATTCAAACATCATCAAATAAATTGAGATAAAAAAATAATACATTTTTTAATTAGTGGAGTGTGATTGTAATTCTTTGTAGAAAACTAATGCTAGTAGATTTTTTTAAGACAAACATTAGTGCAATAATTTTTTTTTTTTAATTGAAATGATAAGCTTAGGCGAGAGCAAACGAGAAAAGGGAAATAGCAAGTACTAAGATTAAGGAGTGGAAAGAGAAAAAGAGTAAGTAATCACAGAAGTTACTTTAGGAGAACAATATATTAATTATCAGACTTTCAAATTACTTAACCCTAATGAAAGTCATGTTCAATAATTTTCACAGACGGTTTAATTTTTTTCTCAAAAATGAAGAGTCATGTTCACTATTTGTCAAAGACGCTTCATATTATTTTTAAAAAATGAAGAGTCATGTTCAATGGATGCAACTTTCAGATGGTGTCCTTTGGGTTTCATAGGTTTGATGCAATATAACACAACCCTAACTCTTCAATCTTCATTATCATTCAATAAAACTTTTCAAGAACATAAATAGTCTTTGAAAATAATGAATAATTTTGGCGTCAATAATTATGGTAACGGCCACCCAATCGGTCATGCAAATGGCCAACCACATAACCATCGTCCAGTCCAGGTTCGTGACTTTGTAGTCAATCTTATAAGAGACATGGAACTTCCGAGGGGAATTGTGGATGCTCTTAGACTAGAAAATGACGAACTTCGACGGAAGCTTTGTAACATGAGGCAGAATTTATTTCGGCACATGGGTGAAATCGACGGCGGGGATAGTTAAGACGGCTTGTGGTGAATTTTCATATTTTTCTTAGTTATCTTAGTTTTGTTTCATCTGTTTTTTTTTTGTTTGTTTAAATTTTGTTAGGGTCATGGCATAAGTATTTTATAAGATTAAATATTGCTAGTAGAGCGACCATTTTTATGCTACTTTATTCTAATCAACATACTTTTGATTCAAATAATTTGATTAGTGCAAATCACAGTGAACATATCGTGACAAAAATAATCCAATTCACGTTGGACTATGATTCAATAAAGCAAAATTACATCTGTAACAGTCGAAGCTGATCAAAATAACCTTAGAACTTACCAAACATTATTCATTGAGCAGGGGGTGATGATGGAGGAGTAAGGCATTCATCAGCATCGCAGCCCATGCGACTGAGTAAACCCCTTAGCATTATATCTAAAGTTTGAATTTGGTCAGATAATATAGATAGTTTTTTATCAAATTCTTCACGATTTGGCAAACTTTCAATTCTTTGCTTTAAAGATTCAACTCAAAAACGTATTTATTCAATCTCCATTTTAAGTCTGCGCAAATAAAAATTAAACAGGAAATGTCGTTATTTTAATATAAAGAAGGATAAAACAAGAATCCTAAAAACAGAATTATGCCTACTCATACCTTTTTCAAGTTAACACTATCAGAATACGACTTATAACTGTCCAGTGTGATACAGCACAAGCAACAACGCCTTTATATAGTAGTAACAAGGTAAGCCTTTTCAGTTGATCAATAAAAATTTTAAAAGTTTGTGATTTTCCCTCCAAGTTTTAATTATCAAAGTTCACTATAATCATAAAAACTTTGGAGAGTTTTCCGCTCTTGACCAAAATTTAAAATCATTCACATTTGGAGATAGTAAAATTCTCAATTCATCATCAAAATATTAAACACGTTGTCGCGACTTTCCTGCCCTTAATGAATCAGTCACACTTTGATATCTTCTTACATTTATTGGTTTTGTGTGAATTGGTTATTTGGAATGTTTAATATATAGAGTACCTTTTAATTTATTAATATCGAATAGTAATAGATTTATTTTTAGAGTGCTAGCAGATTTACCTATAATAGGTTAACCGAGCAAACTCTTGAAATCGTAGACCGATCCCATAGTTGATTACTAACAATAAACTGACATAATCGTTAAAGAGTTTAGGAGAAATTTTTTTTTTTTCAATTTTAGTACATACCCGTTACAAATTTTCAAAAAAAAAATGCAAACACCATAACATACAACAAATTTTTAAGGGTATTCTCTTTTCCTTCGGAGAAAATTAACTTTTGTTTTAGATGATCCCTCTCCTGCTCGGTTTCTTTTAGCAATCCTTTTAAGTGATCCCTTCGCCCTTCGGCTTCAAACAACAATGACGTCAGAAGCTCCCTATTTTCTTCGAATTCATGAAGCTTTTGGAGGACTTCAAACTTGGCAAGTCCTTGCAAATTGAACGTGGAGGATGACAACTCGATTAATTATTTTTGCCTCTATTAATATTTTTTTAACTATTATGTTTAAATAAAATTAAAATATGTATTTAAATAATTCTCAGGCATAATTTGTAAGATATTGCAATAACGATAACTCAACATATATTAGACTTGATAAATATCGTCACATTATAGAAAACATACATATAGTTCACATCTGTCGAACCAAAGAGAGCGAGATATAAGTATCGAGCATACAAATCTTTCGCCTTTATGTTACGCCAATTTGATAAATTGCAGATCGTTATCTATATATATATATATATATAAAAAAAAAATCTCCAATTAATTATTTTTTAATTATTATATTTAAATAAAATTAAGATATATATTTAAATAATTTTTAAACATAATTTGTGAAATATTTCAATAACAACAACTCATCACACAAAAGAACTGGATAATGTCGACACATTATAAAAATCATTCATATAGTCATATGTGTCAAACCAAAGAGAGTGAGACATAAGTATTGATGGTACAAGTCTTTCGCCCCTATGTTACGCCTATTTGATAAATTGAGAATCATTACTTATATTTGTTACTAAAATGATCTTTAATTCTTTATTTTTTAAGTATTATGTTTAAATAGAATTAAAATATATGTTTAAATAATTTTCAGTCAAAATTTGTAAGATATTGCACTAACGACAATTTAAATGTGATAAACGTTGACACTTATAGAAATCAAGCATATAGTTCACATCTGTCGAACAAAAGAGAATGAGATATAAGTGTCAATAATACAAGTCTTTCGCCTTTATGTTACGCCAATTTGATAAATTGTACATCGTTACTTATATATATTACAAAATTAACCTCCAATTAATTATTTTATAATTATTATATTTAAATAAAATTATACTTTATTTTAAATAATTTTTAGACATAATATGTGAAATATTTCAACAACAACAACTCAACACACTTTAGAACTGGTAAATATCGACACATTATAAAAATGATGCATATAATTCATGTGTCGAACCAATAAGATTGACACATAAGTGTTGATCGTACAAGTGTTTCGTCTCTATATTATGTCGATTTGATAAATTATGAATCATTACTTATATTTGTTACTAAAACAACCTCTAATTAATTATTTTAATTATTATATTAAAATAAATTAAAATTATATATTTGAATAATTTATAAAAATAATGTTTGAAATATTTCAATAACGACAATTCATCACAATTTAGAACTGGTAAATGTCGACACGTTATAAAAATCATTCATATAGTACTCATAGGTGTCGAACCAAAGAGAGTGAGACATGAGCGTTGATGGTACAAGTCTTTCACCCCTCTATTACGCCGGTTTGATAAATTCTGAATCGTTACTTATATTTGTTACTAAAATGACCTCTAATTCTTTATTTTTTAAGTATATGGTCAAATAAAATTAAAATATATATTTAAATAATTCTCAGGCATAATTTGTAAGATATCGCAATAACGACAACTCAACATTCCTTAAACCTGATAATTGACACTTATAGAAATTATGCATATAGTTCACATCTGTCGAACAAAAGAGAATAAGATATAAGTGTTAATCATATAAGTATTTCACCCCTATATTACGACGATTTGATAAATTAAGAATTATTACTTATATTTGTTACTAAAATGATCTCTAATGAATTTGTAAAATATTGCGATAACAACAAATCAACACACTTTACGCTTGGTAATCTGATAAGTCAAACCACTAGTTCAATAACCAAAAATTATGTTTAAATCGCTTTGAAAATACGTTTCAATTTCAACCCTGTGTTTCCAAATACGTTTGATTGAAAATTATAAATGTTTATACCTATGAATATGGAAATACGTTTCAATTGGCTAAGAAAATTGAAATGGTAATATGTATTTTCAAATGGCTAAGGAAAATTGGCAAACACTTTCCAATGAAAATAAAAATTAATTGTAATTAAGCTCCTTCTCAATAATCAATGTATTGTAAATATGATAAAAGAATATATTTAATTTTTAAGGTAAAAGGGTAAAGATGTTCAAGAAAAAACTGATTTATAGTGTGAATAAAACTTTTTATTATTATGGCCAAAAGGATTTTTTCTTGACAAAAATCTAAATGTTTTAGGTTGCAATAAAAACAATCAAATTAATAGGCCATAGTATTTTGGTTCGGACATTACGTTTGAATTTTGGATTATACTATGACGCGTTATTTAAAATTTCAACTATTCATAAATCAACAAAATATTACGGCCACACAAGTTCTACGTAATACATTAAAATCACATTGCGCAATATTTAGAAACAACAGTTCGCAATATAGCAGATAATATTCGTGGTCTACGCCTACTTAAGATTGTAACTAATTTCTTAATTGTGACAATAATAAATTGTATCTACCTAAAACAATCTTCGGGTTTCCTATGTCCATAAATAAATCAAAATGTATTCAATTACAAAGAAATATTGAATCAACAATTATGGCTACACAAAATATATATTGAGTCAATATTATGACTATACGTCAATCAAACTATCTCACTATTGTAGATTCAATTAGAAATGATTTGATCAACATTGTCATTCTCTTCGCATCAACTAAGTCTGTTCACTATTGTCGTGTCATGTTCATACTCAAAGTATGAACAAATTATATTACATCAACAACTATCGATTATAAGTCATTCATTTGAATTCACTATTCTCGGCACGATTTAGATAATCAATTGAATATTCAATCATGTCAATTTTGGTTACAGACATGGAATCTACATGTAAAACATAACGAGCCCCTTAATTTGTGTGTTAATTCTCTTTAAATAATTATGTTCCTTAATGATATACCTAAATAGAGCATCAATAAAAATATAATGCATGCCAACTAAGACTGAATGCTATTGCAGCAACTTGGTCAAATATCAACTTTAGATTTCATAGGTCCTGAGTTCGAAACCATACTTTCCCAATATTTTTTTTAATTATTGTTTTGAAGGCGGTTCCCCAATGTGTTTGGGAATTCAAAAATCATTTCAACTAGATAAAACTTTGCCTTTACTTATTTGGAGGAAAGCTGAAAATATCTCTTTATATTATAATCACCACTCCCCTCCACAATACACCACAGAATCTTAACCAAAACCCTATTCTCCCTCTCCCGCCGTTAAAGAAAATGACAAGGTTCAAACCAGTACATATCAACCCTACTTAACGCGGGCCAAAATTCATTATTAGGTTAAACGTGACAGACATGACACATCACAGAGCGGTAATTTCTAATTTTTTAATTCATTAAGGTTTCTATGTTTTTTTATTTGCTTCATTTAACTTTTGTTCTCTTTCAAATTTGAGTAAGTCGTCCGTCTTTTTTCCCCTTTTTAGTCGATACCAGAAGAGGTATGTATATACTTCTCTATCGGTCTAGCGCCAGTAATCATTCGTCATTGTGGTAATAGAAAGACGTATACGGCTAAAGTGTTCTGCTGCCATCCGAACATCGGAGGATATATGAAGGCTGGAACTTTTTCATCCATGCTGCGGGTATCCAAGTAGACGACATTTTGGTCGTCGAGATCGCCAATAGTAACGTCGGATCTGTCTTCTTAAATGTTAAACATGTAATCCATGTGTGAAGAAGTTTTCAGGTTACAGATTGGTTTGAATGTCTTTTATTGTTGTTGTTATTATTATTATTATTATTATTACTATTTTATTATTATTATTATTATTATTAAACTCATAAATTTACTCTTTAGTTCCTATTTTCAATTCCCATTACTAAATTTTAATTTTCCTTTACTTTCACTGCATTAACAAAACTATCATAACTACTTCTTTGGGTTCCGTATTTCTTTCTTTTTTTGTGTATTTATTTTATATTGAATGTCCGAAAGCTGTAAAAAAAGTCATATTGATATACCAACCAAATATTTATGCTAGATTTTGGACGAAAAAGAAAAGAAAAATTTCGTAGACAGATTTGGTTGATTTTGGATGGGACTTGGCAAAGGCAAACAGTAGAGAAAACCCTTGTCAATGAAAGCATGCAGTATGAATGACTTTAACATTGTTCAAGGCTTTTGGTAGAACCTAGGTGACGTTACCAATATCAAGACCTAGTAAGTGGATCATCTTGTAGGTTGCTGAAAGGGCCAAACAAATAATTTATTTCTCATTTAATTCTCCAACAAAAACCCTAGCCTATTTAAATATGTATCCTCTTTTCTTTGAAATTTTGTTCATCTTTTATCTTATCTTACAGAGTTTTCTAAACAACTTTTCAAACGCCTCTTTTACACACAAAAAAATATGTCTTTCTCAAACACTGAAAATAGTCGTGTGGTCCGAAGAAGAAGACGCTATCACACTGTTTGAGAGATTGAGTTGCTGAAAGATGAGGTGAGGGACCTTAATTAGTGTATGAAACAACTTAAGCAAGATCTGTGGGAGTTGAGGCATCATTTCCACACCTATATACGAGAGGTTAACAACGAGAAGATTGAAGAAGGTGGTGAAGCTGCTGAGGGTGTTGATCCAGCTACTTAGATTGTTGTTTATTTATTTTCTTTTTCAGTCTTTTTAATTGAAGTTTCTTTTTTCCGTTGTATATTTTTTCTTCCAGTTGCAATTAACAAATGAATCTCTTTTTTTCATATTACACTCGCCTTAACTTTATGCAAAAAATGAAACACACAAGTTAATTGAAGGACTAGTGATTCATACGAATTATTAAATATTTTAGATACAAACCGTAGATTATGTGTTGAACACATTTAACATTGATTAGATTTACCTGAATAAAATTATACAAAAAAAAAGACTTTTATCCGAATCCCATACGAATTCATTTCTTATTTTCACTATTCGGGTATATGAAAAGTTGTCCAGATCCATCTATTTCTAAGTACAACTTTGAACTGAACAAGGTAATATTTTGTTAGAGCCAATTACTCTTCATCAAACTCATTACAAAAATAAATGTCTTTTCTATACTTGCATAATGAACTGCAACTAACAAATAATATGCGTCCAACACAAACTCACTCCAAAAAGAGCACTGAAACAAAAGACTATGAACATTTTGTTTGACGCTTCAATTGAATCTATTAATGTCCAAATCTTTATCTCTAAATGTCCTATTGTACAAGCACAACTTGGACAAAGTATTAAACATGATCGTACGTTCGATGGCTTAACAAATACGTTGATGAATAGATTCTCACCTAATAATCTTCCTAAATTGAACTAGGGTATAAAAATTAGCTTCAAATTATACTTGAACATGGGAGGAGAAAATTCAAAATGGAGCAACTGCGTGCTAGTTAACTATTTACTTAATATAAATGCCAATTCATACTGCAACGATATGTGTTAAATAAAAGCACTAATTATCCATGCTAGCATTCACTAAAATAATCACAAAATATATTGTAGAGATGTCACTTCGCATGCACAATTTTAATTTTTACATTGTGATAAATTTAGCGAAATCACAAACGCTTACTAATTTTACAATATGTTTACGCATGTCCATGCTTCCATTCACTAAGTGAAAATAATGAATAAAAGAATTCGACAAACTTTGATGGGTGGAACAATGTCAATACGCATCACACAACAAGATTGATTGCAACAATTTCAAAAGTTAACACTAACAATATTACACTATTATTTTGTACCTAATAGTCCATATTGTTAAAAATGATTGAAAATTAATGAATTACGCATCAGTGTATTAAATTAATAAAGACGATGAGGTGTTATTTGTGGCATACATAACTTGTACCTTTACACTTCAATAATCTTTTTTTTTTTCTAAGTAGATTTTTTTCATATTAACAAAAACTTCACCCCAATTCTAATTTGTATGTAAGACCCAAGAAATGACCCATGAAAAATTTACATATGTACATTACATTGGACCTAAAATAGGGATAATTTTAACAATCTACTTAGTTGGATTGGGCCCAAATTAAAGGGTCTCAAATCGGGTTACAATAAATGGGTCCAAAGAATAGTTCCCAAATTAGAAGGTCTCAAACCCTAATATACTATACAAAAACAAAACAAAATCGGATAAGGGAAATAAATGGAGAAGGTAAAGGGTTAAGTGGAAGGAGATAGTGGGGGACAAGAAAAGACAGATGTGGGGAATGGTTTTTAAACAAAACCGTGTGGTTTTGAATTGGGGAGGGTAATTTGGGTAGGAAAAAATGTGAAATGACGTTATCACCCTTCCTTGTCACTTTAATTACGATAAAATCGACTAAAAAATTAAATTTGAATCCTTCGAGTCAATACTTCTCGAGTCAAATATAATTTTCGTTAATAAAATATCATGTGTCCTTGGTTAATAAAATATCATGCCTTTAAACATGTAGCTTTTTATATAATTTTTGATATTGCAAATGACATGACTTGATCACAGGGAGAGAAATCCTTTGGTAACTTTAAGAGAGCTTTCATCAGTTGTCCATTTCCTTCATCCTTGATTCATGTCGAGGTTTATTTCATTATTTAGAGGTGGGGTGGAAGTTTCATTAGACAGTATAAGAGAATCAGTTGAAGGAGTCAGTTTCTTTTTCACCGAGTACTCTTCCTTCACACTTTTTATCCCCATGTCTTTGGATCTTAAATCTGCATTTTTTTTAAACTGGTAACTTTGTATATATTGATAGAAACAGATCAGTACTGAAACCATGACTCACTCTTTGTCTTACTTCTAAGCTAGATGGTACACCCTACAATTTATAATTCCACGGGCTATATGGAATCCGCCCTTGACTCGGCATCCAAGCCCCCAATCCAAGTTTGCCACAAAGATTGGAGTATCTATAAGGGGGACACGCAAGATCACACAGTAGGGTGTCAAAATTCCTAATCAAATCAACATGTCATGGTAGTGCACAAGATCACAAAGCAGGGTTTCTAACCATAGTCCCAATTTGGGACGACATGAATCAAGGTACACAAGATCACAAAGCATGGTACCATAATCCCGTGTCGGCAAATCACGATTTCTAGCATAGAGTCCTTCAACTCGTACTTTCTTCGGGTAACCATCTAACTCTCTTTAAGCTAATTTTTAAACCTTTTTTAAACATGTATCTTTCAGAATTCATAATCTGAAAATCTGATTTCAAACATGTGTTCTATTCTGTTCTGAATTACTATGGTTTTAACTGAGTTGGTGTTGTCACACCAAGACTTGCAAGTCCTATTTCTGAGTCATATTATACCATGCATGATTCTTTTATTAAAATATAATTCAAACCACCCAAGCATGCAAATAGTATAGGAAAATTCATTTTTCAAAAGCACAAATAAAAACCATGCAAAGATTCTTATTCTTTCAATAACCATGTGGTGGTCATGTATTTTTGACAAACATGCAATTCTTTCATTAAAAGTGTATTCAATGTTTATCAACATGCACAACCCTCTCTTTTGTATTAAAAATCATATTCAAGTCATAGCAATAATCAAGACATTTCAAACACAATTCATATCATATAAAAGATGGGAAAAATCATAACAAGAGAGGGATTCTTTAGGATTCATGCTCTCAATTGTATATTTATCCTTAAACACATGCATACATATATAGAGAGTTTTAAATCAATTTGGGGGAAGGCCTAAAGACCAAAATAATACTGATCAAGGCTTCTAAAACATGCTAGTAATCATAAATTCAAAACCCCTTTCTTAAAAATCATGATTTCTAAACCGTTAGCATGAATTAAAGATGGTTTCTTTGCCCATGAAATTTTAGAAAAACCTCGCGTACCTTAATTTATGACTCTTGAATGAACTCGTGCTTTAAGGATGCTATTCGAACAATTGATGGGTGCTTCTTGTAGCCCTCGTAATGGGGATTCCAAATCTTGGAGAATTATTGAAAGCCCACGGTGAAATCTTAATATATTTTGATCTTTGGGTTGAAACCCTAAGAAGTGTTCTTGATGATTTTGAGAGAGAATGACCTTATTTTGGTGTTTGGGGGATTTAATCCCGTGTTATGGATGAATAGGGGATGAAAAATACCACTTTTACCCATAAAAATGTTAAAATAGGACCTGGAAATTGGGTGCATGCGACAGAGCGTGCATCGCACGCTAATCGCGCAATGCTACTGTCTCAGTTACGAAAATTGCCATAACTTTTTGCTCGGGTATCGTATTTTGGAAAAATTGGTATAAATGGAAAGATAATTTGAAGATTTTTCATTTGATATATAGTAGACCCTCAAATTCATTATATACAAAGAGTTATGATCGATTGAAGTTGACCCAAGTTTCAACGCTCACTCAAACTCAAACGATAGGAAAGCTTTCAACTCGTCCTTGAGTTAGGGGACCTCTATGATCTCAATTCATGCTCAAATAGGTTCCCATACTACATAATTGATTAGCATGCCAAATTTACATAGGATTTATGACTTTTGGATCATCTACGCATAGAAATGACAATTTTTGTTCTAGCCCAAAATGTGGGGTGTTACAAGACCCTCATCTTAAGGAAAGAAAAAAAGCAAAGCAACAGAGTTTAGCCATCACAGAAATAAATATAAATAATGTGCAAAGACTCACGTTAAAGAAAAAGATTACACGAAGAGAATAATGAAGAAATATCATATTTATGGTTAACGCGGTTGAAAGATGTCATCATGGAAGCTAGTTATTACGAAGTTTCGAGTGGAAATAAACAAGAGAATGATACATGTATGGAGAATATCATCATGTGTACCTTGATTAATATCTAAACATCCATGACTTGTGGCATCATCATTCTGTCTTCTGATATCTTTAGTAATATCACTATGTTCAGCAGCAAGTGTAATCCCAGATATCTCAAAATACAAAAACTCAAAAGGTGAGTAGGCTTGAAGGACTGCCACTTCATCCATCCAGATTCCATCATCTCTCTTTTTGTTGTACAACTCCGTAAATTTAATGCTTGCTTCTCTGTATAGAGGCAAATTATATTTCAATAGGAATTCGCAATAGTGCATCTATCATCTTAATTAGTCCGGTAAACATAGAGATTTATGCGTTGCAGTAAAACGAATATCTAACTGGCTAGCAATCTACCTTATTTCTCCAGTTCTTGCTGTAATTATTCTAATATGCCTTAATGAACTACAAAGGACTAGGCAAATTAGGTTTCTTACTCTCTATCTAGATGCCACAAATGGCTGCATTCAATGAAGAGCACTACATATGGACTAAATTAGCTTTGTTACTGGGGAATTCCACCCTAGTTTCTTACCTTAGGATTTAGATTGTAAGTTGTTTTAAGTTAAATAAATTTGATTGAATGGGATTCTCGTCAGGTTGAAGTTTTTATCTGTTTCGACTTTGATGAATTTGTTGTTCAGCTTCCTGTGAGTCTTGAGCTTTGGACATTGTAAGTTTGCTGAGTATTAATATTGAATACTGATTAGCAAAAGGCT
Organism: Capsicum pubescens; assembly: GCA_030864215.1. Classification (NCBI taxonomy): domain Eukaryota; kingdom Viridiplantae; phylum Streptophyta; class Magnoliopsida; order Solanales; family Solanaceae; genus Capsicum; species Capsicum pubescens. The sequence goes on along the minus strand of CM061538.1, from coordinate 310,562,824 downwards.
AAAGAAAGTTTTTGCTTATGAGATGGATGAATTAACAGACAATGTAGGGTTAAGCTTTACATAACAGTACTAATTGTCAAAGGTAAAAGGGTTAAACTCTTACATAAATAATATTTTACAATCAATTAATTTGATAATCGTTCATATTGTTTTGCTGCAGCAGAAAATTAATTTACCTTCATTTATCTTGTCATTACAGAGAGTGTTTTTGGCGTCCAGAACATGAACATCAACGTCAGATTACTACAAACTTCAGGTTAAAAGCTATGTGCATACTTGTTGGCTTGTTGTCAAAAGCTCATGTAATTAACAAGAGGCCTAGGTGGATTCTTCCTAAAAATTGACAAAAGTTAATTGACTATTGGGCGACCGATTTGAGGTTTAATGAGCGAGATTAGCAAGAAAGCTAGAGATGTGACTGAGGAGCCCAGTAGTGACGAAAATGATGAGGATTATTATATGGACAATGCATCGCCGCATTGTTAAAGTTGAGTGTTGTGTGAGATAATCTAAATTATGTACTTTATGGTGGTTTATTTGAATTATTAAGTGTTTTTTAATGCATGAAAACTTTGAAGTAGTCTAATCAATAGTATTGTATAAATAACTTGACTTCTATGTTTTTTCTTTCAATTTCAAGGTACTTTAAAGTTGATTTTACTTTAGAGTTCATTGGATGATGTTTAGTATTCTTGTTTGTTGTAGTTTGATTCATTGGTGGGAGCTATTGAAGCTCAAGTTAGTTGATTAGATTGTATATATTATTAAATTTAATTAAACTAGTAGGTAGCTAGTTGTTCTAGTAGTCAATTTTTTTTTTGCAGAAAAGAAACCTCATGAGATCGTTATTTTGCATTTTTATTTTTCAACAAATGAACAAAAACGACCTCAGGAGGTCTCTTTTTCACAATTTTATTTTTTAGGCACTCAAACAAGAGACTGCAAGAGGTCTCTTATGTTTTAAATAAACCATTTATGACAAAAAGTAAAGAAACAATAGTGACCTGATGAGGTATCTTTTAATTTAAAAAATAAATAAATAGAGACCTTATGAGGTCTCCTTTAATAAAATAATAATTATTATCAAAAATAATTTAGAGACCTCATGAGGTCTCTTTGTGAAAAAATCAAAAAATAACCTAGTGACCTCATGAGGTTGCTTTCAAGCGACCTCATAAGGTCTCTTAGAAAAAGCAACCAATGTTTTAGAGATCATCCATTGAGGTCGCTTTTGAAGTCTCTTTTTCATAAAAAGAAACCTTATGAGGTCTCTTTTTTAGGTCTCTTTTTAGAGATTTTTTTAGTAGTGATAAGGTCCAACCTAGTACCCAACTCTTTATGCAACTTCTTCCAAAAGATAGAGGTAAATTGAGCACCCCTATCCGAGATAATAGAAATTGGTACCCCATGCAACCGAACAATCTCCTAAAGATAAATCTTGGACAACTTTTCTACATTATAAGTCACCTGAACTGGAATAAAATGTGCAGACTCAATCAACCTATCGACAATAACCCATATAGAATTATACTTTTCCAAAGTCTTGGGAAGACCAACAACAAAATCCATAGCTATTCTCTCCCATTTCCATTCAGGAATGGGCATCATTTGAAGAGTACTACCAGGCTTCTGATGCTCGTACTTTATATGCAGGCAACTTTGACATTTATCAACAAAATCAACTATGTCACACTTCATTTGACCCCACCAGTAATGTTGTCTCAAATCACGGTACATCTTGGTTGCACCATGATATATAGAATACTTCAAACAATGAGCCTCAGTTAGAATAGTAGAAATCGAATCATCAACAGGGGGTACACAAACTCTCCTATTAATCCGCAACACACCTTCACCATCAAGAATGTCCTCTTTGGGCTCACCCTGCAAAATCTTATCACGAATCTTGTCAACTTAGCATCCTCAATTTGCTTAGCCTTGATTTGATCAAGAAATGCGGACCTTGCCTCAATGCTGGCTAAAATTCCTCCTCTCTCAGTCACCAAAATTCGAATAAACTTGTTAGCTAGAGTCTAAATTTTTCTAGCCAACATATGCCTGCGAGCATTCAAATAAGTCTAACTACCCATACTTGCTGACTTCTTGTTCAATGCATCAACAACCACATTAGCCTTTCCTGGATGGTAGAGAATGGTGATATCATAATCTTTAAGCAACTCCATTCATCTACACTGTCTAAAATATAAATCCCGTTGTGTGAACACATATTGTAAACTGTGGTGATCAGTGAACACTTCACAATGAAACCCATACAAGTAATGCCTTCATATCTTAAGAGCGAATCCCATGAAAGCTAACTCCAAATCATGAGTGGGATCATTCTTCTCATTAGGATTCAATTGCCTCGAATCATAAGCAATAACATTTCCTTCCTGCATCAACACAGCACCTAAACCATAATATGAGGCATCAAAATAAATAATAAAATCCTTACCCTCTACCGGCAAGAAAAGAATAAGAGCGGTAGTCAATGAGGTCTGGAGCTTTTGAAAGATCTCCTCACACTCATCAGACCAAATAAAAGGTACATCCTTCTGAGTCAACCACATCATATGAGTAGCAATAGAAGCAAACCCTTTCACGAACCTGAGATAATAACTTGCTAAACCCACAAAGCTACAAACCTCTAAAAGTGAAGAAGGCTTAGCCCAATTCCTAATCTCTTCAATCTTCTGTGGATCTACCATTACCCCTTCCTTATAAACCACATGCCCCGAAAAGGATACAGAAGCCAACTAGAACTCACACTTAGAAAACTTTGCATAAAGCTTTTCATCTTTTAACAAACCCAAAACAATCCTTAAATGATTCTCATGTTCCTCTTTACTCTTAGAATAAACAAGAATATTATCAATAAAGACAATTATGAAAAAATCCAAGTAGGGTTTAAATATCCCATTCATCAAACTCATAAAAGCAGCTAGGGCATTAGTCAGCCCAAAAGACATCACAAGAAACTCATAGTGCCCATAAATGGTTCGAAATGTAGTCTTAGGAATATCGTCAGACCGAATCTTAAGATGTTGATACTCGGCCTCAGATCAATATTAGAAAATATGAATGCACCCTGCAACTGGTCAAATAAATCATCGACACGGGGCAATGGATACTTATTATAGATTGTAACTTTGTTCAACTGCATGTAGTCTATACTCATACAAAGACTACCATCCTTCTTTTTCACAAACAAGACAGGAGCATCCCATGGAAAGGCACTTGAATGGATAAAACCCTTACTCAACAAAAACTGCAATTGAGCCTTTAACTCTCTCAACTCAGCCAGATCCATCCTATAGGAAGGACTAGAAATAGGACGAGTACCTGGCCCTAGATCAATATAGAAATCAATGTCACGGTCTGGTGGCATGCCAGAAAATCTGCAGGAGAAACCTCTTGGAACTCACACACCACAGAAACTGACTCAACAGATGGGACCTCTGCGGAAGTGTCCCGAAGATGTGCTAGGAAGGCCAAACAACCCCTCTCAATTAACCTCTTTGCACGAAGAAAGAAAATAAGTTTCATTAGAGCAGGACTATAATCACCCTTTTACTCAAGTCTATCCATTCTTGGCACAACCACAGTCGCTGTCTTAGCATGACAATCTAATACAGCATGATACGGAGACAACCGACTCATACCCAAAATTATGTCAAAATCTACCATGTCTAGAATCACTAAATCTTCCCAAGTTTGATACCCCATAAATATAACAGAGCAAGAACAATAAACCCTATCAACAATACTAAAATCACCAAGAGGAGTAGACAAGTGAATCAGAAAGTCAAGCAAATCACACACCATGTCCAATCCCATAGTAAAATTAGCAAATACATATGAAAAAGTAGAGCCAGGATCAAATAATACAGTGGTCATCGGGTCACATACAAGAATAGTACCTGTAATAACAGCATCTAATGCCTCTGCCTTGGGCCTGCCTGGAAAGGCATAGATATGGGCCCTACCACTAGTCTGAATGTCACCTCTACTAAGATGAGAACCACCTCGATGGGGATGATTACCACCCCTACCTATCTGATGACCACCACGACTACTCTATGGATGACCTCTACCATTACCACCATCTCTTTTACCTGCTGGAACTAAAGCTCTAGGAGCCTGCTGCTGGATAGAATAACCAAACTGCCTCATATTAGGACAAAACCTCCTGATGTGACCAACTCCGCCACACTCGCAACATAAACAGTCCAAGGTAGGCCGCTGAGCTAATGAAGATAAATCTAGGTAACCACCAAAGTCTAAAAATGGTTGGCTAGCTCCTGAAGGACCCCCAATAGACACCTGCATCGCTGACAAAATGGGGCAGGCAGGTATCTGTGTGAACTCTGACCTCTAGAATAAGAACCACTAAAACTGTCTCCTCTGTGGGCCATCTTTTTTACTGCATTGGCATACCCCTCTTGCCTTAAGCCCTCCACCTTCTTGACAAAATCAACCATCACCTGGAAAGATCTACCTGAAGATGTCATCGGAAGAGTAGAACTCTGGGGACCTGTATGCAACCCCTTCACAAAAAGACGGATCTTCTCCTCCTCAATTTTCAGCAAGTGAGATGCATATTGAGATAATGAATGAAATTTGGTCTCATGGGACGCAACTAACATGTTATTCTTCTTAAGATTAGCAAACTCATCTTTTTTTCTATCTCTCAAAGTATGAGGCACGTACTTTTCTAGAAAAACTGAGTAAAATTATGTCCAAGTCAATAAAGGCAAACTTGTATCCCTCCGCTCAACATAATCCCTCCACCACATCTTAGCATCCCCCTGAAACTGAAAAGTAACCAGTTCAACAACATACCTATCAACTATACCCATCTTTTGAAGCCTCTCATGATAGTCAATAATAAACTCGTAGGCATCCTCAATCTCAGTTCTATGAAAAACAGGAGGCTTCATCTTGATAAACTTACAGAACAACTCATGCTCATCTCTGGTCATCACCGGACCCATTACTTATCTTAGAAAACATCTGATCCTGGCGTTTCTTCCATTCGAGGAGCTACAGTAGCAGTGTGCTGCATCTCATACTGGACTATGGGTGCTGCAGACATAGTCCCTGATACTGCCAAACCACTCGAAAAACTCAGAACCTGCTGAATCACAGCGAAAGATATCTGAATCGGAGTTGCACATCCCTGAACTGGTGCAACCCCATCATGAACCGAAACTCATTTATTCTGTACTGGTATAGATCCATCCTCTGCTACCTCAAGCAAATCCTCATGTGGGGGAGGAGATATTGGCCTCTCCCTAGCAGGTCTCGCAGCCTGAGCTCTGCCCCTGGAGAGCGTTGCTCTCCTTCCTCCACCTCATCCCCCTCTTGCCTGGACTCTACCCCGAACTACAGCCTCAACAGTCGGTTCAGGCACCTCAACTCTTGCCCCATTCTTTCAAGTTTTTACCATCTGCGAGAAAAAAGTGAAAGAAGTTAGATACCAATTAGAATCGTCAGATACTAATCAAAATCAAGTAATAGCACATAAGAAAGAAAATTTAAATTTTCCTAGTGTCCTATAGCCTCTTAAAGAAAAGTATAGACATCTTCGTACTGTTCCGCAAGACTCTACTAGACATATTCTTGTATGACGGGATCGACGAAACTTGGCTCTGATACCAACTTTGTCATGACCCAAAAGGCCATGAGTGGCACCCACAATAATTTTCCTATAGGAGAACCATCTAAATCAAATTATTACCCAATCACTTAGTCAATATTAAGATGATATTATCATAAAATCAACATAATAACAATAATCCAGGACTAATCATTATTAATGCGAAAGTCAACAAACTACCTACTAAAATCCATAAGACCCAAAAGTCACCGTACAAGAACTACTAACAAAGATCATATCTAAAGAGATATCTAAAAATAAAGTAAATAAAAAATGTTTCATTGCCCAAAAGATGGACAAGAACAAATAAGATAACCCATGGCAGCCTGGAGATGGAGCGTTCGCCCTTGGATCAAGATCACCTATCAAACGCTACAGGTGAGGTCGTGTCTTAGCCTCTGAAACACTTTCTGTACTCAGCAAAAGAAGAGTACAGAGTAGTATCAGTACAAACCACTATGTACTTGTACGTATCTTAGGTCAACTCAACTTAATAGCATGTACACAACATAAATCAAATAACAAGTAGACAGACACAATCACATAACCAGAAATTCAATGAATCAACAATGCAACAATAACATGTCAAACAGTGCTCACAACCAAGCCACATAACCATCAAGAGTATCAACCATACTATAAACATCCACAGAATCAACACAATTATATACACACATGCTATGAGACTTATTTTTGCCCAAATAGTCATGACCTGCAGGGAAAAATCTATGTTCATGTACCGCACCGGCGTGGTACACAATCCTCAATAACAAGTAATATCAATATCATATTCATACCGGCGTGGTACTCGATCCTCCATAAATAAGTAATATCAATATACATATCCAAATCGGCGTGGTACTCGATCCTCCATAATCAAGTAATATCAATATACATATCCGTACCGGCATGGTACCCGATCCTCCATAAATAAGTAAAATCAATATATATATCTGTACCGGCGTGGTACCCGATCCTCTATAAATAAGTAATATCAATATACATATCTGTACCGGTGTGGTGCTCGATCCACCATAAACAAGTAATATCAATAACAAATTTACACTACTCACAGCATACAATATAATGTACCAAATTAACAAGTACATTTAAAGTTATAAGATCATTCCATCAGGTAAATTTTTAATAATTATTTATACAAATCTCAACAATCCAATTATCGTCAATTTCAAGAATGACTGAATACCAATCAACAAGCATTCAATTAAAGATCATACACACAATTAAATCGAGTCTAAACTCCAATTAAACCATAACCTACCTCAATCAAAGAATCTGAATGGAAGCTAATTTGTAAGGACCTTGCCCTTCTATAAAGTTTCGAATTGATCAAAATCTATTCAAATACATAATCTCCATAAGAATAAGAATCTAATGACACCCGTTTTATAAATTCCTGCTCTAAATACTCTAGACCTTAAACCAAATACGAAAAAGTAGCTCCCAAACTATCCTATACTTAAGAAGGAAAAATTTAGTAACCGTAGTACTTTAATTAGTACATAGAAACTCATTATGATCTAATTATTAGCGCCAGGTCACACTATGCCAAGAATTGGCCATTTAAATTATTATATTTTATTGTTCAATGATTATTCCATCATTTTTTTAGGATTACTTTTCAATTTATATCCACACTAATGGCATATTAATTTCTACTTCCACTATACACATTTGTTTCTTTAAATACCACTCCCAACTGTAATAGTTACCTCAACATTACAAATATCACTGGTCCACTAACCCACCACAGTTTCACAAGCATAGGAATTAAATTAAAACTCCACTAACCCACCAAAGTTTCACAAGCATAGGAATTAAATTGAAACTCTCGTAGTAGTACTGTTTAGCCTAACATTCACCTCCACTTACTATCCCATAATTACCTAATCATCTTTTGTCATCATTACCATATAATGGTCATGCTATTACTTGAAAGTAGCACTACTAGCATTAAGCGGTCAATTACCTAAACAATTGGCCACCACCTAACTTCAAATACACCCCCTATAATAATATAACCATGAAATCAAGTATACATCAATTCAAAGGTGCAAACCTTCAAGCCATTGACAATCCCTTTGGAAACCGCTATGTGAACTTGAAATATAACTGCCTTTTGTGTGCCTCTCTCTTGTTTAACAATTTTAAGATCTTATAATTAATAAATATGGCAAACCCTTCCTATTTAAAATCTATTCTTCTACATAGGTCTCAAGAGTTAAGAAAATATTAATTTGGTCCATTATTATAAAATAATGTCTAAAAGTTACAAAGTGGGTTAAAATAGGACAAGTTTATAAAATAATTTGCAGGGTCGTTACATAAAATCATTTGTTTATTTGTTTGTAATTGTATTTGTATCAACTGCTATTTGTTTATTGACAAATACTAATGATAATTTTGACATACAAATACAAAACGGTACATTTGTATCAAACGATACATTACATATTTATATATTTTAGAATCAAGAAAATATAATTAATGCAATTACTTATTTGTATACAAATACAAATGATAAATTGTACATAATCATGGCTAAATACAATATGCAATCAACTTACAAATACAAATAGAAAATAATTCTTTAAAAATAATTTGGCATCAACGAAAATAGAATACAAATGCAAATATAATCTAAATATACAAACACAATAAAATAATAATACAAATATAATCTAATATAATATCAGTCCATTATAAAATACAAATTCAAAATAATTCTTTAAAATACAAGTGCAAATTATATAAAATATAAATGATGGTGCGAACTAACAAATACAAATACAAGTGCGAACTATAAAATACAAATATAAATGCAAACTACAAAATACAATACAAGCGCGAACTTTAAAGTAAAAATACAAATACAGTTGTATCAATGAATACAAAAATATAAATGACAGCGTGACTACAAATACGATAAATAATTGTAGTATTTACGTTATCATTCATGACTTGTGCTCGAGTAGTCATATTTTTCGAAAATAGAAAATAGAAAATAGAAAAATAATGATAAAAAAATAAGTACAAAAAAAAATTTAAAAAAATGAAGAAGAATAGAAAAGAAGAAAGAGAAATAGAAGTTAGAGATAGAAGAGAGAGAAAAAAATAGAAAACAGAAGAAGAAAAATCGAGGAAAACACTAAAAAAAATATTAAAAAAATGAAAAAGAAAAAAATGGTAGTGTTTTTGGCGAGACTAAATATGTAGTGTATTTATGTTTTTTATGAATACAGATCACTGAGTAAAAGTGAATACAACGGCTAAGTAGGTATTGTATTTATATTTTACTAGCATAATGTATGTGCTTTGCACGTGTGTCTCGCTCGATCAATGAAAATATATTCATAAGAAGAACACACTATTAAAAGATAGCAATTGACGTTAAAATACATGTTATGTCTATTTAAATTATATAAATAAATATTGTATCAAATGTTTTATTGTTTGTTGTATCTCAACTGATCTTTTTCGCAACTAAAAAGAATAAAGTTAATTTGAAACTCAAAATTTCAATTATGCCACATAAATTAAGACAAAGAAAATCATTTGAAAAATTGCAAATCACTATACATAGCTTCAATTTATAGAAGTGCTCATTTAGAAAAAGTAAAATTCAATTATGGTGGGTTTTTTCTTAGTTGCTCACGTTGAAATTTTCTTTTTTTTTCAAGGTAGTTATTTTTTTAAATCTAACTTTCTCATATATTTAAGTTAGATAGGTTAAAAACTAAGTCATGATAAAAGAAAACATCTTATATAAAATATAATCATATTTTAAATTTAAACACCCTTACTCTTTTTTACAATAAATATAATTAATAATACTGATTTGAGAAACTAAAAATTTAAACATCTTATATAAAATATAATCATAGTTTAAATTTAAATACCTTTACTCTTTTTTATAATAAATATAGCTAATAATACTAATTTGAGGAACTAAAAATAGACTCCTACTCAAAAAGTAAAATTTTAACAAAAAAAAACTACAACACAAAATAACTTTTAGTGTTGTAATCTGTATTAAGTAGAAAAAATAACAGATATCAACAGAATATAAGCTACAACAAAACAATACGATAATCAGTGTATTAGAAAAATATGATTAAACCTAACTTTTGCATAAAAATTCCTTAAAGCCCAACCAAAGAGTCATCTACTACAGAAAAAATAACAGATAGCAATAATACAGAAATTGCAACAGACAATACGATAATCGAGATCAGAGCGATACGATTAAACATTCTTCACACAAAAAATTATTAAGTCCGATCAAACATTCATCTACCATTTGTATTAAGCAGGAAAAATAGCTTATACTAACAGAACAAAAACTACAACAAAATAATACGATAAGTAATATATATGAATAATATGATTAAATCTATCTTTACACATAAATTTCTCAAAATCGAATCGAACATTCATCTATACAATTAAAATTAACAAATTATGACAAAACTATTGATGAAGAAGACTACGAAACAAAATTAAGGTAACTAAAAGACATGGAATCACATAAATTGAAAAATTCTATAATAGTCTTCCAAACCGATTTTAATGACTTCCTCTTATTGAAACATTACTTATTTCAAAGATATAAAATCAGTAAAATAACACACAGCTTATCCTTATATCTAAAAAAAACTCAAATCTATTTGTATAATATCACTCTCACTTCGGTAATCCTCCCCCTCCCCCCCCCCCCCCCCCCCTCAAACTCCATTAGGAAGAAAGACTAAAGAAAGGAAATCTCCAATATGACCCTACAAGAAAAACTAAAGAGAGGAAATCTCCAATATGACCCTACAATTAAACCTGGCCTCAGGTTAGCTGGATGCCCTCGTTGTCTTTCTCGTCTTAACTTCAATTTTGTATGCAACATATTCTCTCTCCATATATTTTTTTTGTAAGTAATTGTTTGTGTGTATATATATGAAAATTTGAAACATATCGGGGCATAAGGTTGTTAACAAATCAAAAAAATAATGAAATTAATTACGCAAAACTAACGCATAACAATGAAATATAAGATAGAGTTGCATGTTTGACGTTAATCTGCATATCCAAATTCAATACTTAACCATAAATTTATATTTTGAATTTAACAATTAAGGTTAATTAAAGATTCAACTATAAAACTAATAAATAATATACCAAAACATAATTAAATAACATAATCAAAACTAAGTCACAATTAAACAAAGAAGAAAAAATAGATAAACCTTTGGGTTTTTTTGGCTATTTTATTCAGTGACAAAATGTTTGGTTCTCCAATTTTTCATCAAAATTTTCACCTGAATGACAAACATAGAAATTATCAAAACGGGAGAATTCATTGTAATCAATTGTTAATTATGTGTATTTCATATATAATCTTTAAGACCACTAATAAAAAGAAAATAAGAAAGATAAAAGTAGAAGAAGAAGCGTGTTTCTTGTTAATTTTATGCACAATATTACTTAAATAAAATTATAGAAATTATTTTTTATGTAATGTAAAATTCTAATTAATTTAGAAGTGTTAAATATTATGATTTAAATCAATTGAATTTAAAAGTGCTAAATATTTTGTGTATAGTTTAATTAGAAAAGGATTCAATAAGTAAAATCTTTTTGGTATAAAATATTAACTACATTCATGTGAACTCTTTAAACAAAAACGTATTTTACATGTGTTGAGCTTCTAATTGTAGCTCTTATCATATATTTTAGGATTCATTAATAATTCTTTTAATACCTCTTACAGTATAATTTAGGACTCCTTAATTTAAATATTATATAACGATAATAATTAATTAATAATTTGGGGGAAAATGTGAAAAGATGATTTTGTCTAAATCGGAGACTTTTAATAAAGGGCAAAAAGTTTGAATCACTTTTATAAGGATTTTCACACTTTTAGTATATTATAGATATAAATTATAGATATAGACAGATTATAGATTATAGATTATAGATTATAGATATAGATATAGGTATAGATATGAATACAGACTATTGATAAAATCGAATACAGCGAACGTAAATTGAATACAACGGCTACAAATGGTAATTATGTAAAATATGGGTATAGAATGTGAATTTTACAGCAAAGTGTAGTTATTTCTAAAAAATCCTCTTTTCTTAATAATTTGGTCAAATTAAAATATGACAAATAAATTCGAACGAAAGAAGTATAATCTAGATAGTGGAGCATGGGTTCACGCGAACCTGAGGAAACCCCCGACATACGCCCCTGGTTTCCGTTCCATCGTATAAATTTAACCTTCTTAAGACAAGTTTTGCAAGAATAGATTTATTGTCAGATTTACGTACCTAGCAAAAGACTAATGAATCACTAGGATTTCAAATTTACTAGCAAAAATTGTCTTGCCAAAATAATCACCGAAATTTCTAGTCAAATTATGATGCATCTCCAGAATTTTAGCCACAAATTCAAGCAAATTTCAATTGATGGCAAAATTTGCCTTGTCACAATTAACCTGATGGATCAACAGGGATTTCTGGTCAAATCGTTAGAATTATGATCATAAAATCCTAACAAATTGCCAAATTTGTCTATTCAATGTTTACTAGTCATCACAACTTGTATAAAAATTTAACCGACACATTTTTGCTTCAAAATAAACTCCAAATTTGATGTACAATAACCTTCTAGTACCAATCCCAACCATTCAAGGTCAGATTCAATGTTAACTTCAAAAAAATCAATAGACCAACTTTGCCTTCATCCACAAGTTCTTTTCGATGTCAATAGATCCAGCAGTATCGTTCTTTAATTTGTTCAACCAACCCAACCCAAATCATTAAAGGTAGACAATATAATATAAGCTCAATTGAACATTACTTGCTCGATTCCGACAACAAATAACAATGATTCTTCAATTTTCTACGACACATTAAAAAAGGGGAGGAGGATAGAAAAGAATTATAACGAAAGTCTAAAATTGTTAATGAGACCAAATACCCTAAATCAACCAATGTGGGACTCATCAAAATATACTAAGAATGCTAGCAATTTTGGTTATAATTTCTTCTACGTTACTACCAAAAGATAAACTAAAATAATGATTTACGATAATGTTAATCGAGCCCATGATTTACCAACATGGGTTGTGGTGCAGTGGATGAGGCTGCTCCACCCTTAATCAGAGGTTGAGGATTCGACCTTGGGTATGGAGAAAACTCCGTTGGGAGCGTTGTCACCTTAATGGACCCTACAACGCACGATCTGTATTAGTCGGGGCTACAATGCGGGCACCGGACATCGGATGGGAAACCAAAAAAAAAAATCGAGCCGAGTCATCGAAAATTGGATGAAAAATGCTAACACCTAATAGCAATCAAGAATGCAACCTTAGATAAGTGGACCATAAGTAGTTAATTGATCACATCACCGCTTAATTTCTTGGTTTGAGAACAATCTCCTTGTTAGCTAGAGCCAATAATGTCATTGTCTATTCTAATGGTGAAATTGATTTCTCTACCAATTGCATAGATTACGCAACTTCATGGAGTCAATCAAATTGTTTGGTTGATGAGCATAATATATGGGACTATAATTATACTTTCACTTTCAAGCAATCTTTATTTACTTGATTTTATTGATTAGATAAGTTAACAAATATTATATTAAAAATATTTGTATATAATCTAAATAAATACTATGCAAGGTGGGGTCGTTAGAGGTCCTAAGAGGTGGTGGGAATTGGGTGTAGGGGTGAAGGTGGTGTGTGTAGGGGGTGGGAGAATACAAAATTAATATGAATGTAGGATGTCATTTGTGAAACTTGTTTGTTGTACTGCCACTAAATACTCTCACGTCTATATCATAACATCAAGATGGATATTTTTTTCATTTTTAAGGAACTTATTTTCTTAAAAAAAATATTTTTCAAAATTTTACCAACCCAATATAAGAAAACTAACCAACCGAACATGAAAAAATTAAAAGAAATCTTTTTCCCTCGTACTAAACCCACCCATATATTTCTGGAAAACATCTTTATTCAGTTTTGTTCCTCATCTATTTTGCTTATTAATTTATTATTTTGGTTTCTTTTTGGCTGAGGTATAGAGGACAAAATGCTATAGATATGATGATATATAATTTCTAAAAGCTATAGAATTTCTTTTCAGCAATCACTTTCATTCATAATTACAATGATAGAAATTAAGCGAAAAAAACCTCTATAACACTTTTTAAAATAAATAGACCTAAGTTTAAAAACTTTTCAAAAAGTGACCAGCCGGATATACTATTTCCGCTTTATAGTCATTTTCTAATTTGGGTCATTTTGGTCTACGTAGTCCATATACAATACTGATACAGTTTATATACAATATTAATACAATATTCAATTTGGGCAATTCAGCCCTTTTAAAAATATTTCAATTTTTTTAACTGATCAAATATTTTGTTTTTTTTATTGTTTAGAAATAATAATTAAATTATATAAAAATGATATAATTGTTAAATAGAATATGTATCTATATAAGATATATGTATAGAAATTGTATAGTTCTATCAAATATGTATATGTATAAAATATATATAATTTCTTTTTAATTTCTTCTTCTTCTTCTTCTTCTTCTTCTTCTTCTTCTTCTTCTTCTTCTTCTTCTTCTTCTTCTTCTTCTTCTTCTTCTTCTTCTTCTTCTTCTTCTTCTTCTTCTTCTTCTTCTTTAAATTTTTTTCGCTTTTGTTTTTACACTTCTACTTCTAATTTTTATTTCTCTTTCTTCTTTTTTTTCCTTTTTCACTTCTTTTTGTTTTTATTTTTTTCTCATTTTTTTTTTTACTCTTCTATCTCTATATTTTATTTTTTAAAAGATAAATATCTATATTATATATACATATTAAAAAAATATGCAAAATAAATAGACGTACAGATCTGCGTATGTATTTACAGTAAAAAACATACATATATATCTGCATATGTATTTACAGAAATACATATCTAACTCACATGTATATATAAACATATAGGACACAAAATCTCTATAACAAAAATGACAATTATATACATATACATATAGGTAATAAAAAAATACATATACATATATTAAAACAGTAAAAGAAAACAAGTAAGTACATATGTTACCCTCTAAAATGACATAATATGTAAAGTTCAAAGACAAATCCAACACCGTATAAAAATACATATAGATCTGCATATGTATTTACAGAATACATACCTGATCCATATATATATATTCTTATTTTATATGAGTCACCTTTGTATTTCGCAAATACATATGAAGATTTATAGTATAGTTATGCTTGTTACTGTTTAATATGAATATGATATGTATTTCATAAATACATATGTATGTTTTGTACTGTAAATACATATCTAGACCTATATGACTATTTATTTTGTATGTTTTTTGAACATGTGTATGCGATATACATATTTGTCTTTTCAAAAATAAAAGTTAGAGATAGAAAAGTAAAAAAAAAGAAAATAAAAATAAAAATAAAAAAATAAAAAAAAGAGAAGTGAAAAAGAAAAAAAGGAAAAAGTGAAAAGAAGTGTAAAAATAAAAGAAAAAGAGAAACAAAATAAAATAGAAAAAAGAAGAAGAAAACGAAAATAAAAAAAGAAAAAAATGATATGAGAAAGGAAATAAAAAAGAAAACGAAAAAGAAAAATAAAGAGAGATAGAAGAGGAAAAATAAAACGGAAAGAAAAAAATGAAAAAGAAAAAGAAATCAAAATAAAAAAATAAAATAATAAAAAATAAGATGAAAAAAAACTAACAAGAAAAAAAGGTAGAGATATAAGAAAGTGAAAGACAGTAATGATGTTTTATTTTGAAATCTTGAAAATCATGAAGATAATTATCTTCAAATATGAAAAAGAAAAAAAAAAGAGAAATAGAAGAGAGAAAATAAAGTAAAAATAAAAAAATGAAAATAAAATAAAATGATAAAAAAATAAGATGAAAAAAAGGGTAAAAGATATGACTATATTTGGGGAGGTGAAATAGTGGGGTGAAAAATAAGAAAATGTAAAGTAGTTAGAGTAAAACATGCACTTGTCTAGTTAATAAGTAAAATAATGCTACTTTTATTATAAACTGTAATTTTATAAAAGTGTTGTTATTTATTGTATTTATAGTCTTAAGTATGCTTCTTTCTGTAATTTTTCCTTTCCATCCAAAACAAAAAAAATCTTTAAGTTTTTTTGGTGCCACAATTATTACTATATACAAGAGAGAACTTTACATTTTGGTAGTCTTCACATCAATTTTTTTTTTTTGTCAATTCTGTTTGTAATTTAAATTTGAATTACTCAACAAATTTTCATTCATTCTGATAAATTTGAACAATTATTTGAACTTATTAAATGCTACAAAAGTGATGAGTTATGAAAAATGATAGTGACACCATAAAAACTATTTATACAATCAAATTCAAAATTGATCCAGAGTTTATTGTCTTTCTATTTTGTAGAAATGTTTATTAATCTTACTTAAAAAGTTTATTTTCCAAACAAATTTATCATGAACAAGTAATTAAAGTATTTTGACATTCCCTTTCTAACTTAGTACATGCTTAATTATTAAATAAAAAATTACTTTTTATAAATTGCTAAAAATGTTTGAAAGATTTTTTTTTTTAAAATAGAATTTAAATCCTCAAATATTAATGATACTAAATAATAAAAAATGAGAGTAGTTCTTTTTCACATTTTCTTATGATGAATTCTTTTAACAAAAAATGAGATTATCAACATTTTATAGAATTTAGGACAAAATAAATAATTTAACATGAAATATTAAAGCTTCATACACGTTTAAGAAATATCAACATAAATTTCTTAACATGTATTTTTAGGAAAAAGAAATTACTAAAGTTAATAATTTTTTTTGTAATTTTTAATTTCTTTTGTATGGTTTAATATGAATGAAACTAATTAAGATAAATAAAATGAAGGGTATTTTGCAAATAATCTATTTATTCTTAGAAAGAATGCAACGTATATTATTTTTAATACCATAAACCAAACAACCACTAAAAAATAATAACAGGATAACTAATCCGAGGGCAACTAATCCAAGTATAACTAACCCCAAACATAACTAATTTCATCATAAGTTCATAACTTATTTTCCAACCAAACCACCCTAAGTGTGTAATTTTCTTTTTGCCCAGATTTGTTTTCAGCTCTCTTCAAATTTTCTATTTTAATGGCTGAATTTCACTCCAGACCCTTTTTGTCTTGAGTCAAAATTGATCGGAAACAACTCTATCTCACATCACGGTACATCTATTTGGATATACTTGAACAAACTTGAAAAAGTGAAATATATATTACGTGATGATAATAACTTTTTTGTTATCAATTACACATCCTATGTCTCAATTCAAATAATATATTTTTCTTTTTAATCAGTTCTAAAAAAGAATTGACATTTTTTATTTGGTTAGTATTTATAACATTATTAATATTTTAGTCATGTTGAGTTTCATTTATTTGTCAAAAAACCCACAAAGGTATACTCTTCTATTTAAGGTTTACTTATTTTAAAGATAATTTGAAACATTGCAAAAGTTTTTAATATATCTTAAATTCAATGTCTAATCAAAATATTATAAATTGAAATAAAGAGTGATGTAGTTTATAGAAGGATGAGCAAATACTCACATATGTTCCATAAAAGATAAGAATGTGAAATTAATTTTAGCCACACATTTAATTGCATAGAGTAACTATTAATATATTATAGTAAGATGATAGAAAAATACTCATAAATATCAAATAAGTGTTTATCTATCAAACACAATAAGCGATTCCTTCATAATTTAACTTCACATGATACATATCATTATAAGGATTTGCAGTACATATAATTTATGAAAAATAATTATTTACTCAGCACCTATTAAAATTATTTTAAGCAACTTATTTAAAATGTAATATTAACCATCTCATGTTAAATTACTACAATATATATATAATGTTAACTTTTGTTAATTCTTTTGAGTCTCTTTATTTGAGGTAGTAAATTTTCTCATCAGATAGACAAATCACTTAAAAATAAATTTCTTACTTACTATATTAAACCGGTCTTCTATTTTTAACGTAAATAAGACACGACATAAAGAATCCTTTAACATTATGATTCATTAAAATGTTCATCCAGTAGGTCCCTATTTTTATTTGTTAAACACCCATAAAATGAATTTAAATGTACTTAAATTAATTTATGTATGAATTAGTATCCTTTATTGCTTCATATGATTCTACATAAAATGTTAATAAATAGATATCTATAATTTTAATCTATTTTCTTGTATAATTTTTAAATAAAGTAGAAAAAGAAAAACATTACAATTAATTGTTTAATCTAAGAGAATGTGTTTGACCTGATGGTAAAATAAGTATTAGAGCATATGATATTTATTTGTTAATTATGAAACCTTAAATAAATTATAAGATAATATTTGATTTCGCAAAATTAAAAAGTTATATATTATTATATAGTGTGATTTCTACTTACATTTCCTATTGTGTTTTATTAAAAAATATTAATATATATTTTTTAAAAACTAATTAAATAGCTATAAATATATTTAAAATTATACTATTGGGTCCGTCCCTTCATTATCTAGTAGTAGGGTTGCTTATTGGTTGGATTGGTTGGATAATTATGCTTAGCGGTTCGGCTTATTGGCTATCGGTTTTTAAATATACTAATTCGCTAGCCACCCAATAGGATAACGGTTGGTTTGGTATCGGATTAGCAATTAACGGACGGTTATCGGATGGTGTAACGGATAAATTTAAGAGAGAATAAAATATCGAGTGATTATTAGTAGTTCCTCCGTTTCTTCATCGACTAAGTTGTTTGTACAATATGATTGATCTATTTATCAATCTTTTAGTATTCTTGAGTTTTGTTTATGTAGTTATTTAATAGGTTAAAACATCGAATCAAATGAGTTTTTTCTTCTAGACCTAAAATGTATGTAGAACATTTTTAATTATTGGATTGACAGAAAAAAAATTAAAACTTTAATATTATTTGAATTTTTATGTTTTATATCAAATTTTGTGAAGGACACATTTGGGTTATTTCATTTTTATTGCGGTCCTTCGTGTTGTCAAGAATAATTTATGTTTTGGTTTAAGAATTAATTTCAGATTTTTTATACATTTTAGGGAGTCTGACTGCACTTTATGATTAGATGTCACAAGAAGTGACACATTATTTTCTAAACTAAGAAGTGAATAGAATAATAAATGAAGTTTTATATGTTGGATTGACAAAAGACACTTATATACCTAAGGGTAAAAATATAATTATAATAATTTTTAATGAATTAACGGTTTACCGATAAGAAAATTGAGTAATCCATCTCCACACCAATAAGCCATTAATTATAAAATTTTAATCCATTCTCCAATCATTAATCTGATAATCCATTACCAATTAACAAATAAATTAATTTTACAGTTGGGTTAACGATTACGGTTCGGTTTTAAACAGCCCTCTATCTAGTAAAGTCTTATTTTGTTGTGTCCCGTAACTGTTTCGAAGCAGAGTCATATTATTGGGCTATCAAAAAAGCCCAAGACAATATTCTAAACCAAACTTCCAAAGCCTGAAACTGGATACCCATTAACAGCTCCTAAAAAGAAAGTGTTTAAGCTGGAAAAGCTTTTGAGCAATGTTGAAAAACTCATTGTTGTTGCTTCCTCGTTTTTCTTTAACTTGTCCATCCCACAGGTACAGACATATACTCCTTAATCACTCTGCATATCTCTTGCTTGTTAAATTGAAATTTAAGATAATTATACCCCCAAAATGATTGAATACATTATTGCCTATCACCTGTTTGATTATTTGCCCCTAATGTGTTGGCATTTTGAAATTCTGCCCTCCCGTCCAAAAAATAGAGATTAATTCATATAGAGAGTTCTGAACAATTCTGAGTTTCTCTATCGGGAAATGTAGTTGCTGAGGAAGTTCAGATGTAAATTGATTCGTCAGATGATAGTATTCATTGTATACAGATCAGCAATGTGCTAGGAAGATAAAAGAGGAAAAGTACATAAGTTATGGTAGACTAACAATTCAACAACAACCACAACATATATGCCCAGAAAGTGGAGTCTGGGGAGGGTAGAGTGTTGATCAGTCAAGAACTCTCATATTCAAAATCTGGAAGTGACAGAGATGAGGATGTTGCGATGGATGTGTGGGTATACTAGGATATATAGGATTTAAAATGAGGATATCCAATGATAAGGTGACAAGATGCAGGAAGCGAGTTTGTGATGGTTCGGGCATGTGATGAGGAGATGATAAATTGCTTCTACTAATAGGGATGAAGTGCTCATTTTATTTGCTGTGGAGGAAAATGAAAAAAATTAGAAAAGGAAAGCAATAATCATATACAACAACAACGTACCTATTGTAATCCCACAAGTGAGGTTTGGGGAGCGTGATGCCGGATGCGTATGCAAACCTTACACCTACCTTGTGAAGGTAGAAAGCCTGTTTCTGATACACTCTCAACTCAAGTAAGACATAAAGAAAAATTATATATTTTCCTTTAGTTCTTTCAATTATTTCACATCCATGAGAAGAAAGTATCGGTGTTGGTTTAGGACTATATATTCATTTGTAGGTCAATTTAGGTGCAGCTCATTTAACCCATCGGTCCCATCCAAAGGGTAGCTCAAATCGACATATAAGCGAACTTTGTAAAAAGATAGAATCTTATTGTTAAATTTATTATGTATATAGGCAGGATATTAATCATCTGTATAAAAGGTACATCTAAATTATTTTTTTGTTTGGTTTTCTATGTGCATTTCTGTTTTCTCTACCTTTACTCACACACTTCTTCTCTCTATAAAGATCAAAGGAACTTATCTGTTTGTAGCCCAAATTTACCCATAGAATACCTTGTTAAAACTTTTTATTTGTTTGGTTTATTAAGTATATTTCTCATACTTTCACACAGTTGTCTATCTATAAAGAAGAGAAAAACTTTTTCGTTTGGTGATGGTGATTAAGCAAACTAATAGAAAACAATTGAAAAGATGGGCTTGGGTTGGGGGATTGGATTATGATGCATATTCAATCCAAATTGACACGATATATTTTGGCACTAGTAAACTTTGAGGGTGGGGGTTTCGTGCATGACCCATCTATTGGTCCATTTTGACACACCTAAATTTAGCCCTACCCACCCATTGGTACCATAAGAGAAAGAAAAAAAATGGTAGGACGAGTTCTAAAAAAACCAAAGAAGGTTCATATTGTTACGGAGCACGAACTCATAATTCTTATAGCATTTCTCGGAAGTATTTGACAATTTTAAATCCCTTGAACTTGGCTTTGTTTGGAAGTTACACACCTAAACTATAAGGTGCTCATTTTACCTTTTTGAACTTCCTTTTTGTTGTATCTATTGCCCACCCTGAACCAAAAACTTGGCGTAGCTATAGGTGTGACCTATAGGTCACAGGTCCGAGCTGATATTTGCATCAGGTAACATGGGGTGCTTTGTTATTGGGTTGCCTTTTTAGATTTGTAACATGTTTGGCACAGCTATATTTTTACAGTCAGATCAGCTTTTCAAAATCCCCCAAGAAACACAAACAAATACAATAAAATAAAGAAGAAATAAATAAGTACACATTTAAAACAGAGAGTCATCTGACCATGTGACAATTTGTTGTTGGAAGAAAAAGCCATGTCTAAGCTATTTTTCACCTTTTTCTTGCTCCCATGCACTGCATAGGAGTTGGCACCACTCTTTATCTCACTAGATACTCCAGTGTGGTAATAGGTAGAGTAAAAAGGAAGTTCACGGGGTTCATGCACACCTAATAGTTTGTGTAAGACTGTAAGTTGTAAACGGAGCCAATATTAGGGGTTTCTTATGTATTGTCTCTTTTATGTTTGATTGGCTTCAATGTTTTGTTCTTTTCTTGGTTTATGATATGTACAGAACAGTTTGTTTCACCAAAATGAGCACAACACCTGGACCTTTGTCTCCTAAATTTGTTCCTGCTGAAAAGAGTGAAATTACTTCAGTAAGTAAATCAGAAGGTAAGTGAATTATTTTTAACTTTCTTATTCATGTTTGTATGCTTTTGTTATACATCTGTATTTAGTGTTGGTACTTTTTTGCAGGTTTTAAGTTCAGTCTTGTATCATATAACATTTTGGCTCAGGTAATCAGACTTACATTTTCAAATTTCTTGAAGCAAGTCATTTAATTTTATTTTTTTATAAAGTGCATGCAAGTAATACTTACTATTGAGCATCCTTATATGGCTAATACACTGTAAAAGGTTTATCTTGGATTTGAAAGCTAAAAAACAAAGTATTTTTTCATCAACCAAGGTACTCTTGTGAGTTTTGTGAACATATCACATTTTGGACAAACGAACAAATGAAAGTCAGAAGAGAGAGATCCTAAGAAAAAGAATTTTAGGCCTTCCTCTGCTGGCGTGTGGTTGAACCATCGTATTAAGTAGAGCATATATAGCTTTATGGGATAATCTTTATCAATGCACACGTTTGGTGTTAATTAATGAAGTGTACTAACATCCTTGGATGTCCGTTGCTTTGTCTTTGTGGACTATAGCGCAATTCAAGTGATATTATCTCATACCCTGTCACCTGTATTCTGAAAATGCGAGTCAGTTTTAGTTTTTCTTCTTACAGATTCAAGTCATTTAATCTATCAGATTGTTTGTATGGATTCTGTTTTCCAATGTTTCATGGTTCTGAGATTCTTTAATTGTAGGCATATGTAAAGAGTGCTCTGTTTCCACACTCCCCAGGGCCTTGTCTCAAGTACGTCATCTATATCCAAGTTTTCATTTTTGCATCTTCTATACAGTTTATTGGATGTTGTTTCTCCTCTCTTGAAAATCCAATGTGATTGATGACATGTTTGAGTGGACCCAAATTTACTTGTTTGTAGTGCCTCCCTTTATGGAATATAGCTGAATCCCTGAAACTCCAATATGATTGTTTCATGTTGCGTCACCTTATTTTAACATTCCTTGCCTTCAAGACTATCTGTGAAACGCTTCGAGACTTGAAATCAGGAGCCATATGACTTGTATTGGATTTCAGTAATTCTGTAAGCTAGTGTTAATTGAAAGATACATAGTTGTGTACTTGTTAAGTCAATTTTACTTGTTTCCTCTTTGAGTATTTGAAGAGCATCTAATATAAAGTTTATTTTATAAGCATTGTGAGTTGTGACTTGAAGCCATGTTGAACAAGCTTCGGTCGAGGCAAAGATTCAAACTTCTTTCTTTTACTCACCATTTCAGAATCAACATTTATTAAGTGTTGTGTTAGGTGGAAAGCTCGTTCACAGGCAATCCTGACAGTTCTCAAGAGCCTCGGGACTGATTTCCTTTGCTTACAGGTTTGGATATTTCGATAATTTATTGAGCAACATCGATTCATCTATTTTCTTTCTAATAACAACTTCTACACAAAAGATTGTCGTGGAGTGGCATCCTTAACCAGTGGTCTCGGCTAATGAGGTTACCTTTGGTAGGATGCACTTTACCCCCACAAAGTAGGACCTCCTGACATGAATCCATAGTAGTCGGGTCCTAAAGTGTATGCTGGAAACCAGAAGGGAAACTACAAAAAAAAAGAAGAAGAGAAAGAACGAAACTTCTAATTTCTTCTAGGTTATCTTTTAATCAAAATTGTTTTATGTGCCAGGAATTGGATGAATATGACAGCTTCTATAAAAGAAATATAGAGAATGTTGGCTATTCTAGTATCTACGTCCAAAGAAGTGGGCAGAAGCGTGATGGATGCGGGATCTTTTATAAGCAGAATAGGTGACCGTCTATCCTCTCTTTTTCCTTGACCTCGATAATAAAAAGAAATGCTAAGCTAAGCAATGACATTATTTGTATTATTTGAGGAGACTTGCTGGTCATTTTGAAGGGGAGCCTTGGAGTAATTGGTAAAGTTGCTGCCATGTGACCAGGAGGTCACGGGTTCAAGCCTTGGAAACAGCCTCTGGCAGAAATGCAAGGTAAGGCTGCGTACGATACACCACTTGTGGTGGGGCCCTTCCCCGGACACTGCGCATAGCGGTAGCTTTAGTGCACCGGGCTGCCTTTTTTTTTTTTCTTTTTTTTTACTTGCTGGTCATTTTATAGATGCATTTGGTTTGAAAGTAATATGAAATTATCATGCACTGCTTTCTAGCTAAAAATAAGATGATTAGTTATAAATTCGTTTAAATGACGCTTCGGCGTTATATCCTGGCATTTCAAGGGATCGAAGAGATGAGTAATACTGCACAGAACTACATTTATTTCACATCATTTCCTCTTAGCCCCACCACTTCAATAGCTTAAGTTACTTTTCTCATGCTAAAGTTATATCGCTGTATCAGTTAACGACTGATGGAGTTCAGTCCTATATCAGAAGTTCTTATGGTTTGGCAGAATAAAATATTTCTATAAAACTCATTCTATCTGAAATTTTATGCTATTCTAATAGTGCAGAGTTGCTCATTGAAGAGAAGATAGACTACAATGATCTTGTACCCTCAACTCAAGATGATACTGCTTCTGAGGATAAAGAGGAGAGTTTATTACCTGATGGTGGAAATAAAAAATTAGCGTCAAAAGGTGGTACTTTTTCTTTTGCCCACCTCGTGTTTGTCTTTACACATTGGAGCATGATCTGGTTTAAAAGTCATATAGAGTCGGGGAAACATGTCTATATACAGTTAGCTGGTAAAAAACTCTGTCCAACCTCCAGCGTAATTTTAATGAAATTGCAATTAAAGCGATTCATCTTTTTCCTATCCTTTTTTGTTTTTGGGAATTAATGTGCGCTGGTTTATTACTGCAGTTATAGCGAATTTCCGTCAAACATTTGAATTGCTGATGTATGTATAAATTTTATGACTAAGACTTTATAATCAGAATAAAAGAGGGGAATGTATTTGAATTGCCATGTCTCGATAAGATCCAAGGATTCTTGTACAGTTATAATTAAAGTATTCAATTTATGGAACTGGTACTCTTGATAAACTGATTACTGTTGGAGCTTGGAAGTTGACCTGTCATTGTCAGCCTCTGATTTAATGTAGCAGTCAATCGGTATCAATTAAATAGAAACTTCCATTGCAAGGTCTACTGTGTCATTATCTTGTTACCAGAGCAATATAATAAGGGAGGCCTTAATATCGTATCAGAAACCTGCATTTACATTTGCAGTTGAAATAGTTAATACCTCTTGTGCTGGATCATATGTTAAGGTAGAAACAACCAATATGTGTGGGAAGAATCATACTTAAGTTTGACTTTTGAGGGTTTTGCGAGGAAAATGGCACATGGTAAAAGAAAAATCCTTGGGTTGAACCAGCATCAATAGAGTGTGATTTGGTTTCTGGAATGTCCTAATTCTGTTGCATTGCATAGCATAGTGATCTTGCGAGTTGCCGCAGCGCATTTTTGAATAGGCACGGAAGCAAACTTCGTAGTCAAAAAGAATCAGCACTTTCAGAATTGAATGACTTGAAATTTAACACTTACAAGGGAGAGGCTTTTAAACATCTCACTTTTGGGAGGTGAATGAAGTATTGTGATGTTCTCTTTTTAAATCTCAAAAGGCCAAAAAGGCCAAATATATGAATGAAAATCAGTTTCGGCAAAAGTGCCCAATTACAAAAGACAAGGCCCGGTAAAAACTGGACCAAAATAAACAAAAAAAAAATGTTCTCAGGCGCAATTAGGATATATCTAGAATCCTCCACCGCATTCTTCGCCTCTTTGTCTTCGTTGGAGAAATTCTTTGGTCCTGGGCAGATGCAATGGAGAAATCTGCACAAGAGTTTGCAGAAATCTCCTTGACGTTTCAGCTGCTGAGTGGTACGGCTCTTTGGTGTAAGTCTGAGCTTCTAGCTTTGTTTTTTTCATGTGAGATGAATAAAGTATTGTGACATGATGGGTTATGGATTCATCTTTGCTCCTCAATGCACAAATTTGTGGTAATAGGTGCTCTAAGCTTCATAATCCTATCACCTTGGTAACTGTGATCTTTCTCATTCCCATTTCAGATGTCAGTTTGAAAAACAGTCGAGCAGATCGTGGAGACATAAATGATCCTTGTGTTAGATTAAAACGTGACTCTGTTGGAATTATGGCTGCCTTCAGGTTGAAGGATCCCTGTCATCTTATCATCGTCGCCAACACTCACATTTACTGGTATTTCGCATTATCCATTCTTAGTGCAGCACATTTACTTGGATGTGTGGAAACTGGACATTTAATTTGTTAACTGTGTTCACTGTTGACATATATGAATGATATACTACAGGGATCCAGAATTGGCCGATGTCAAACTTGCCCAAGCTAGATACTTGCTTTCACGCTTAGCTCAATTCAAGTTACTAGTATCTGATAAATTTGATTGCTCGCCTTCTGTGGTTGTTGCCGGTGATTTCAACTCCGTTCCTGGGGATCAGGTCAGTTAGTCTCTCATTTTCCTTTTCAAACATTTAGTCCTTTTGCGTGTTATTGCCCGAGCTATTGAACAACACCAACTTATTCTATCTAAGCTGCATTCATTTTATTTGATTTCCTCATCTTTCTAGTAGGAATCTTCGTTTAGCAAAACTATACTGTGGTTGTAATAGAATCTGAAAAGCTATCTCATGAGGTGACGATTATCTGAAGCCAATTGAGACAACAACCAATTTAGGACACTCTAACAGCCCCCTTAATGTAGGCATGGACATTTGGAGTTTGGATAACATACCATAGGAGCCCAACATTAAGAAATACAATATGAGAGATGGATCAACTTCTATATAGTATATACTATGTTAAGAAAAATAGGTCTCGGGCCAAAGTGAACTTCAATAATTAGCTCATGAGATGTATAGGTCTAGCGTGATTTGTGCTGGGAGATATCATATCATCCCTCCCCTTCTTGAAAAGGATTCGTCCTCGGATCCAAAACCTTGCAAAAACATGGGAAGGGCAAAACAACCAACGATTCCTCATAGTATGAGGGAGGATTCCTAGATTAGATAAGGGGACAATAACCCCACTCTCAACCAATGTGAGGTTCCATATTACAATACCTAATTCATTGACGATTGTGACATCATCCTAACTTACCCACATTTTAGAAGATGGTAACCAGATTGTCTAACTTGTCTACATTAGACCATTAGTCAATTATCATGTCAACTTGGAGGACACACTCCATCTTAATTTTTTTGTCGTCGTTGTAGTTGGGGAAAGTCTCATTTTTGGTTTACTTTGATGTTTGGATCTTACTAGAGTTGGTTCAATTTTTTGGATTTCAGTATTTTTTAATTTCTTTGACGATTACTCAAGTTCTACCTCAATTTTCTTGATTAAATATTGTTATGGGTTTGTTTCTGATCCCAAAATCTTTCGTGCTAGAATTGAAACCATTTGGTATTTTCATTTGCATTTTTCATAGTGATAATGCAACACTTTATGACTTCTTATTGAATTATTCGTCAAATATCTTTTCTTTGACAAAGTTATTCATAAAAAAAAAAACGATTTTTGATAAGGTTATTCGTCAGACATCTTGTCCTTACCCTGGACAAGAAAATGAATTGAAAAAAAATAGGCATATAATCGAGATCGTTTGCAGCCTTTTCATATAATCACATATTCAGTTGCGTCTTGAGGGATACAATTGTCACTTCTTGATGACTCATCTTGCTATCTGATTAATCCTATTTCTTCTTATGCTATCCAGAATCAAGCATCACGCTCGGAATTATTTTCTCACATGCCTTTGTGTTCTCTTCCCACTCCTGTCTTTTAAAGCACATATTTTTCCCATAACTTTTACCCCCTGAGGAAAATGCATTTTGTAAACCTTTTTTGAAAATGAAATGCATTTGTGAACCTTCTTTTGCTGGAGTAAACTTCACATTATAAATAGTGTGAATGAACTTCTTTGGTTTTGTTAGCTGGTCGGGATGCATATAGGAGTGTTCATTGTTAAAGACCTAACTGATTTTTCTGCCGCATTGTAATTTTCAGCATTTACTGGGCGTAAGATCAATAAAATTTTGGCTATGCCCGATCGAATTTGATAAAGACTTCTAGCAAGTTAAGGAGAACCTCTTAGTGACCCTAAAAGATATAGAAGGTTGCATTTTGTAAACCTTTTTTGAAAATGAAATGCATTTGTGAACTTTTTTTTGCTGGAATAAACTTCACATTATAAATAGTGTCAAAACTTCTTTGATTTTGTAGCTCGTCGGGATGCATATAGGAGTGTTCATTGTTAAAGACCTAACTGATTTTTCTGCTGCAATGTAATTTTCAGCATTTACTTGGCGTAAGATCAATAAAATTTTGGCTATGCCCGATCAAATTTGATAAAAACTTCTAGGAAGTCGAGGAGAACCTCTTAGTGACCCTAAAAGATATAGAAGGTTCATAGGCAAGATAAATTACCTCATTGCATCTCTGACTTTTTTCTTTTCCTTTTTACGGTGAGTTGTTAGTCAGTTCCTAAATTCTCCATGAGATAGTCATTAGAATGCAATAATTTGTTTTCTTTGATATAAATCTACTCCATAGAAAGGACTAGTTACCGAGAAAATGAACAAAATTGTTGGGATCATTGGACAATCTTATTCCTTGTACTTCATTCTAGTTGGAGGAAACTTGGTATCTTGGAAAAGTTAAGATTCTGTGCTGATGCAGACGATTGAGCTATGACAATGGAAATATGTGAACTCTTATGGGTCAAGCAACTATCGGAATAATTGAAATTTGAAAACATTGGTCAAATGGAACTTGTGTGAGATAACAAGGTTGCACTCCATTGCATCAAATCCAGTACTTTCATGGATATATTTCACCAAGACATTTGCTGGTTCCAAAACAAGTTATATATATATATATACATATATATATGCATATATGTATATACATATACATTTATGTATATATATAGTAAGCTTGCACATGTGATTTGTATCCTGTTGCTTGAGGTGAAGTGTAAAGATAGTGTAATTGTCTATTAGGATGAGTTAAAATCAATTAGATTAATTCTTTCCATTATTTTGTAATCTTAACATGGTATACTTCACTATTTAAAAACATAACACCTCAAGAGAATTTGTTACCTTCTCAAAAAAATAGTTGAAGAGAATAATCATGTCAAGTTTCTATCAGTTTTCTGTTCTGTCTTATTTCTCACATTTTTTAGTTTTTGAATTATCATATTTTTTATTTCAAATGCGAGTTAGAAGCATTGCTTTTCCTGAAAAGCACCTTTGCCTTCTCTTAGTTCCCAATAGCCGAGTTATGGCATTTAATCAGTGTTCCAGACCACAGTAAACTTTTTCGTTCGATGTTAGTGTGTTTTTCTCACTTTATGCTATATTTCACTGGGTGTGTTAAGTAAGTTTGTTTTGTTTCTTGTTGTTTCAGGTATATCAGTACCTCATTTCAGGTTCCTCAGTAGTAGGAAATCTGCCAGAGAGCTCAGATGATGTATCCATTCCATTGTGCAGTGTATATGCAAGCACTAGAGGTGAACCACACTTTACAAACTGCACTCCTGGATTTACTGGAACTCTAGATTACATACTATTTTCTGCTTCTGGGCATATCAAACCAGTCAGCTACCTCGAACTTCCGGAGCCCGAAGCGTCAGATGTACAAGGTGGTCTACCAAATTACTATCATCCTAGTGATCATCTCCCAATCGGTGCTGAATTTGAAATAGTTAAATAGGTTTACTGGTTCCATCATCATTGACTGTTTTTTTGTATCTACATTATTGGTTCATGGATTGTCTGGTCACCTTTTCTTCCAATCAAGATGGAGGTGGTTAAAGAGGTATTTGTAGCTGCAATTGTTTTGTAATTTTAAGCCTTTATGAACGGACCACGTCAACTATTTTCATTAGTGCGTGGAGAAATAAATTTTGGTTTCATTAAAATGAGTGGAAAGTACATTTTAATTAGTTTATCTGGTCCTAATGCTTTATTTTCAGATTCACTTAGCTGATTGCATCGAAATGAATTCTTTTCTTAATAATAAAGTAGTATCATATAAATGGAAGGTAAGACTGCGTATAATAAATTTTTGTTGTTCGATCATTCCTCAGTCTCTGCGCATGACGGAAGCTACAGTGAACCGGTCTACCCAATAATAAAGTACTATTGCAATTTGGAGAAATTCAAACAACTAATTAGTGGAGGAATCTCGATAGTACGCCCCAAGCGAAAATGGGAAAAAAGGAGAAAAAGATAAACTTATAGAATTAAAGTTATAACTTCTGTACCAGAGAGTCACAGTAGTCCTACGTATGTATATATGACGTAGTTACGTCTTTCTAACCATATACAGTTGACCACTTTTGTGTAGGCGGGCATATTTTGATTCAAATCAAATCAAAATTTAATTTTGGTTTTGATTTTTCGATTTCTTTGGATCGATTTCGGTTTTAAATTTTAGAAATTCGGTTAAACGATTTGTTTTTTGATTTTTTCAAAAAATAAATAAATTTAGTTAAACCGAAAAATCAAAATTATATAAATAATAGTATATATATTTTATTATATATATTCAGTATAAATATAATAGGTAATAAGTTACTCAAACTGCCACACATCTTACGAGTTACGAGTTATGTCCCTAACCCTAAGTGTTTAGTTCAACACTTCTTGTTGACTTGTTTCAGGCTTTCAGCGGCGCCTCGAAGAGACGAGGCAATGAGTGTCGAGTATCCGGTTGCAGTTATATGTTATGTTAAACTTATGATTATTTCATTTCATTTCATTCGTGTTGAGTTATTTATATTTGGCAACGAAAAATAGATTTGAAAGAAATCATTTTTCTAGAAAAATCACTAATTTTAAATGCCCAGTCATGACAAAGAAAGACTCACTACTTTAATCTTCAAAACCGAAAGAAAAATTCAAAATAACAGAATCGAATTTACAGAAATCGAACCAAATCAAATTTATTTTGATTTAGTTACGGTTATCATTTTCGTCAATTCAAAAACCAAAAAATTGAACCGATATTAAACCGAACAAATCGAATGTCCACCCCAACTTTTCTTGAATCTATCCTTCATATTATGTTAGGTTGTATGTGTTAATATTTGTTTCATAATAATATTTTCTACAACAGTCAACAGATATAGACACAACCAATATTGTTAGAGAGGTTTGATAGTATTACTGCTCGATGTCATACATCTCTTTCAATTTTAATTATCACAGAATGACGAATCCATCCCCACTTTCCAAAACAAAAGGTAGTGCTTTGTACAGTAATCTAGATGTCCAAATCAATCTATAAATCCATTATGTCTCAATTCTGAACCAATCTCTAAATTTCGAGAAGAATCTAGACAAGGTACATACATAATTTTTTTATTTATTATTATCTTCTTTTTTTTTTTTAGTAAAAACCATCTTCTTGATCATTGATAATCATAAAGTTACCATTTGAGTTTAGCATCCCAAACTTAATACATGATCATTGAGCTGAGACTAAAGACCAAAGACTAAAGGTAAATACTTTAATTTGCACAACAAAGATAAACAATACTTAAAAGAGTACTTTAATATATAAACAATTTACAATAATTCTTACACGATTAATTAGATCACGATAACATGTTATAACAGGTTAAATTAATTTGGAGGAAGGACAGGAACAGAGAAGTAAGGATCAACCTCCTCACTGCCATTGTTGCAAATCCACTTATAAAATGCTTTAGCCTTTCTCATAATGTAGGAATAAGCTACTGCCACCCACAATGATGAACTGCTACTTTCTTGCTCGTCACTTGTTTTGTCACATAACTTCTTGTGTCCTCTTCTTTGCTTCAAATACTTACCTTTCAATCCCATTTACAGTTAAGATATTTGGACAAGTAATTAATAAAGTGACTCACAATAAAAGTAAGTTTTTTTTTTGTGTGTGTGTGTATGTGTGTGAGGTGGGTTGGGGTGGGGGCTGGGGTTGAGAGTTTAGAGATGATGGAAGAGTGAGAAGTGCTTTTGGTTAACTATGATCTAAACTGCGTGATGGTTTAAATAGGAAGGAATGGCGTTATTTGAGTACAAGTTTATCAAGAACAAGCATTGTTGCTTTCATTTTCAATGGTTGGCAATAGTTTTGGTAGAACGTTACAAAATATTTCATTTTGATGTTGATTTTCTATGTGAAAGAAATTGCCGATCCCTACTTAGCTTCCAATATATGTGACATAGGTTAAATATTAAATAGACAGAAAGAAATAAAGTTTTCTAAAAATTTGTAATCTTAAATGGAATATTTCATACCCCTTCCCTCCTGTTTAAATTTGTTTATTTTACTTTTTTTTAGTCCATTTTAAAAAATATTTTTTTTTTTTGGGCAACTCTTTAATTCTAACTTTCCACGTGACATGTTAAAATCATAAAATTAAAGGTTATTATGATACATTATACATATATTTAATTTATGACCACAAGATTCAAAAATCTTTTCACTTTCTCAAATCCATGTCAAGTCAAAACTTAACAAACAAATAGAAAGGAAGGAAATAATATTTATCCAGCTATAAAACTTTTCAAAGTTGTGGAAGTAAACATATCATAACATTTTTTTAGCTATAAAGTTTCTCATCAAGGGTAAAACAAATATTGTATAATTAGTTATTTCTAGTTTTTAAGAAACTTTTTTTTTCCTCTCAAACGAACTAAAACAAAAGCGTGTCACCTAAACAGTAATAATAAAATCTATCTAGCTAGTTATGTTCTTTTCGTGGTTGAACATACATATATACGACTTGTTTATAGAACAACAATTGGTTGTGAATGCAGTGGGGCTCTCTCATAATGAGGACTTTAATTTCTCAAGTGGAAGGGTCACATTCATCATATATGCATGGTGGAAAGATGATATTGGCTAAAGACATTATGGTAAAGAAGTAGCCAATAAAGACATTATGGGAAGGAAGTGAGATTTTGTTACTTTAGAGGCTCACCAACCACAATTTCATAAATACGTGATATGTGGAAGTGTTTTAGGTAAAAGATAAAGACCCATGAATTTTGATTATCTAGATTTAAGACTAAGTTTTCACCATTGAGTCCATTGTACGTTGACATTATGAATTATGTTTGTCAAATGTGGATTGTGGGCCCATCGGCCTTCGCGTTAAAAAAAAATACGGGGATTTGCAAAATGCATGTGAAATCTAAAGATAGGATTCAGGTCATACCGGTCAAGCGGGTCGGGCCGGGTCGGGTCAACCCGAAATCGGCCGTGAAAGTTAGCTGGTTTGTGGGCTGGTTCGGATCCAGACCTGGTTAAACAGGTCAGTCTGGGTCCGGGTCCAACAGTAAAAAATTTCAAAACAACCCTAACCCGACCCACTTAACCCAATCCGATCCAACCCATCTAAACCCGATCAATAAAATAAATTTTTTTTTTCTCCAATATACACTATATATACCCACCTATATACATTTTAAATACGGTAAACAATATATATACACTATATATATAGTATATACTACATTAGAATTTTAAAAAATATATACACATACACAATTACACATGTAATCGTGTATAAGACTATACGTTAGTTAAATATATATTTTACTCTAAATAAAACATATTCTACAAGATATATACTACAATATAATGATATATACACATATATACGTACCATTCAATATATACGTACTACTTTAAATAAAATATACTACAATATATATATACACACACTATATATATAGTTATATACTAATTTATAAAATATATACACATGTATACGTTAAATATATACGTCTATAGATGATATATACACATATATACGTACCATTCAATATATATGTACTACTTTAAATAAAATATACTACAACATATATACACACACACTATATATAGTTATACACTAATTTATAAACCATATACACATGTATACGTTAAATATATACGTCTATAGAAGATATATGCACATATATATGTACCATTCAATATACGTACTACTTTAAATAAAATATACTACAATATATATATACACACACTATATATATAGTTATTCACTAATTTATAAACCATATACACATGTATACGTTAAATATATACGTCTATAGAAGATATATACACATATATACGTACCATTCAATATACGTACTACTTTAAATAAAATATACTACAATATATATATACACACACTATATATATAGTTATACACTAATTTATAAAACATATACACATGTATACGTTAAATATATATGTCTATAGAAGATATATACACATATATACGTACCATTCAATATATACGTACTACTTTAAATAAAATATACTACAATATATATATAAACACACTATATATATAGTTATACACTAATTTATAAAACATATACACATTATACACTACCTTTTAATGTATTATGTTGGATAAACGTTTAATTTTTTTTTTTAAATTAAAAGGGCCAAACTAGCCGTTTGGACCCAAAAACGGCTATATAGCCGTTGGGCCAACGGTTAGTTTTGGCCCAATCTCCAAATTTTAAAAAAATAAAATTAAAATCGAGCCGAGCCGGGCCAGGTTAACCGGATCCAAAAAAAAAATTAAATCGACCCGGGACCCGATACCCTACAGCTCGTGGGCTGCTAGGCCGGGTCTAACCGGGCCGGTTTTTGTTAGTGGGCCGGGTCATCCCGGGTCAACCCGGCCCGTTTGACACCCTTAATTCAGGTTAAGTATGCAATGGAAAAAAGATTAAGAAAAAATCATACTCCTTCCATTCCAAAATAATTGAATTGTTAGGTGTATAACACATTTCTTAAAATAAATCTTTTAAAACATAATTTGTAGATTACTTTTCACTATTATCCTTTTAATTGTTCTTAAATTACTCTCTTAGAAAATGTGAAGTACTCAAGAACCTCATTAAATGAAAGAGTAAAATTGAAAGAAATTTTCAACATATCTCTTGAAGAATGAACAACTTCATTTATTTTGAACATTGAAAGATAGCTCAACAATTCATTTATTTTAAAATGGAGGAAGTATTAAATACTAAAGAGCGAAGAACGAGTTCAAATCGAAGACTCCATGTGTCGTTTAGTACGAGGGATAGTGAATAATTAATTCGAGGATTAATTTAAGAAGAGTTTATCTCATATTTGATTGAATTAAAACCGTATAATTTATTCTGGATTAGTTATCTTGAAAATTATAGTGTTTTTTTTTATATTTAATTCCACGATACTTTGTTCTCCAACTAGACGCGTCCTTCTTTCTTTGATTTAAAAAGAACGTGATCGTGCCTTAACCTTTTGGTTTGTGGGTAAGCTTTTCAAAAATTAAAAGGTCAAGCCTCTCTCTAAAAGAGTTAATGTCAAAGTCTTTTGTAGTAGCTATACATATGGTTAGATATATGTGTTAGAGTGCGTGCCCTACCAATTTTAATATTTTACTCTACTGGCTGCCTATCAGTGGAACAAGTAAGCTAATGTAGTTCACAAAAGTAAAACTTAAACACAGTATTTTGACGTGGAAAGCACTCCGCTCAAGAAAGGTGTAAAAAAACCACGACTTGTACCTCTACAGGATTTAACCCCAACTTCACTATAACTTTTGAGCCTCAACAAACAACAAATTACAAGACTTCTTATAAACTAGGAATTAAAACTTCTAACTCCTACTTCTACAAAACACTAATCTTCCCAAGATAAGTGTTCCCAAGTCTTCGAGTTTCCCAACTTAAAGACGTTAATCCTAACTCAGTTTATACTTCACTAAGACTAGAGATTACAACTCAATATAACTCAATGAACAACCTATTACACAAAGTCTATGACTCTAAGTAAGGGACCAGGTTGCTCCACTAGCTCATTCAAGTTGTAGAACTGATTTGCTGTTTGTTGACTATCTTTTCAGTGCTAGAGTGAAACTTTGAATGTCGTATGTTGTATTTAAACCAACTCCTGATGGAGTCCTGCAGTTGATGCACTCTTCTATCTTCAATAGGACTCCCTGGTAGTTTCACTCTTTTGTTGCTGTCATCTCTCTCTCTTTTCTAGATTGAGTAGGACTCTTCTCCTTTATCCCGTAGTCTCCTTGATCAACTCAACTTTTGAATGTTGCAATTATCTTCTCCTTAATCATATCAATTGACACAAATCTGAACTTTCTTGCTTATCCACTCTTGTCCTAATGGACTGTCAGCCTTGCATTAATTTCAACATGCAGTTCATGTGAAATTAGTAGTTTCACTTGTGTGGAACAGCTTGCACAACATGTTTCATTCTTATGTCCATCATCAAAACCTTATATTTCCTAACAAATTCCCCTTTTTTGATGATGACAAACTTAGCAGCACAACATTATTCACTCAATCCTGACATACTCAGTAAATGATTCAAAATAGAAGATCACAGAATGAAACAGGTTAGTCAATTGAGTTATAAGCATTATATAATCTATTCTTTCCCCTTTTGACATCGTCGAAAAGCTAGACCAACAAGTGAAAATAATTGAATAATTCATGGCCACTGGGGCTATCACTAAACAATCAAGACTCAGGGCAAGAGAACAACAATGCATTAAAATAAACAGAAGTAGATCATATTAAGCGAAAAAAGTCCATTTCTTTCAC
The DNA here is from genome assembly GCA_030864215.1 of Capsicum pubescens. Classification (NCBI taxonomy): domain Eukaryota; kingdom Viridiplantae; phylum Streptophyta; class Magnoliopsida; order Solanales; family Solanaceae; genus Capsicum; species Capsicum pubescens. The sequence goes on along the minus strand of CM061538.1, from coordinate 310,526,474 downwards.
AGAACCAGATACAATTATCATAACCCAATAATAGCAAAAAGAGAGATAACAGGGACCAGGAAACAACAAGGAATAGGCAGGAAACACTAAGAAGGGACTTAAGTGGATGAGGAGGAGGAGATAAGGGAGGTCAGCTTCCTAATAACATCAGCATTCTCAGCTCTTTCTTTGTCCAAAGTGGCTGTGAGGGAAGCAATCTGAGCTTGAAGGACCCTTTTTCCATCCTCATGTGCAACCTGGACAGCCTCCAAGGCAGCCTGAGCAACCTCCACTTCACCCCGCTTTACAATAAGGGCATTCCTCAATATTTGCAATGTGTTGTCAGCACTCCTTATAGCAGTAGGTAACATGGTATGCTTACACATCCAATGACATCCTTTGTGGTCTGTAGGGACCACACTTTGACAGGTACATAAAAATCCTCAAAGACAGATGCAAGCTAGAATTCATATGGCAAAGCATGGCCATTTGCATCTTGGACTAAGACCTTTGCATGTGCTTGATGATGAGTCGAGGAAGGTCTATTGGAATCTCAGTATCGAACAGTTCCATCAGAGTAAGATCAAGGTAATTGGCAATTGTTCTTCTTTTCTGTCTAGAAAGGATCATTTTTTGAATCACATTAAAATAAAACTGATAGAGGGGGGGAAATATCATTTTTTAAGACCCTATGATGAGTAAGTAGATGAGGATTCAGAGAATTTCCTGGAAATATGAAGAGCTGATGGAAGATTATCAAGAGGAGGCCAAGTACACTTCACATAATGACCCCAACCTCCTGTAGGAACATTCAGAATTCTAGCCAGATCAGCAGGATAGAGATTGATGGTTTTTCCATGAACAGTGGTTGAGAACATCTCCCTAATGGCAACCCCATTTGTGTAAAACTCATAAACTTCATCTTTTCCAAACTTTCTTTGATGATCACCTTGCAGAAACAAGTATGACCACCTTTGAACTCTCAACTTTGTTACTAAGATATCTATATCAGGGCCCCCAAAACCAATTACAACTCATCCTGTAACCAATTTTTATTTTTGAAAGTGAAGAATGTGGGCTGACTGAGAAGCTTTATCAGCAGGGGTATCAACATTAATATCAAAATCAAGATCAGGGTCAACCTCAATAGAAGGAGCAGGGGGAGTATTAGGAAGAAACTCAGAGTCTGAGTCAGATGAGTCAGAAGGAACAGGTTTGTTTACCTATTTCTTTAGACGAGAAGTGGACTTGTTAGGTGCAACTTTGGAGGATGAAGAGGATTTGACAAGATGGGTGAATTTTGAGGAAGAGAAAGTCTTTGAAGTAGGTGGATATGATGATGACAAGGAGGTTTTGGGGACTTTAGCAATAATTGTATTCTTCTTTCTTTTGGATCGAAGAAGAATATCAGGAGAGGAATCACAAGGAGGTGGAGAAACAGAAGTGGCTACCCGTTTCCTTTTACTTGCTTTAAGTGCTTCTGCCAAGGAAGCATATTCTTTTTTCTTTTTACCTCGAGTATGTGGAGTTCGAGGAGAAGGTACAATAGGGGAAGGCTCCACTAGATCATCGTCATCGACATCGATAGAGGAGGGTTTCCGTTTAAGTTTGGATCTGGACCTTCTAGGGATTAGGTCAGCAATGGGAATGTCATATCAATCGATAGAAATAGCATTTTGGTCAAGAATTTGAAGAGAAATTGGAGGTGGTATTGAAGATTCCGATGATGGTGATGAATTTGAAGAAAATTTAGCAAAAGGGTTTTGAAGGTTCTTGAACATCGCAAAGTCTGACAATTTGATGGAGATTGGGGGTGGAATGAGTAGAGACAGGGTGATGTTTGGATGAAGGATGATGGCAGTGGAGGTACTGGTAGCATATTTAGAAGAGGAAGAAGACGAGGAAGACGCCATTGAAGAAGAATTTTTTTTTGATTTGCAGAGGTTGAAGAGAGAATGAAGAGTAAGAAGAGGAAAAAAGCGTATTTAAGAAGAAAAGAAGAAAAATGAAATATGAGGGGAGTGTATGTGGTGGAAGAAACGTAATAATGAAGGGGTTCTGTTCTGATGGGAAAGGTTTGGCAATTTTTTTGAAGGAGGAAAGAGTTTTGGTTTTGGCGGTTTAAGTGTAACAGAAGGAAACATGTAGACAATCGTTTTCTCTTTAAGATACTATGGGCAAGCAATAATCATAGCTGATTTCTGATTAGTCAATGAAAAAAATTGCCTTGATGTTCCAGTCTATCTGCAAAATCAATACATAGTTGAGTAAATTTACCCTAGAGTTTTGGAATTAGGATACACAACTAAATGTGTAAGACTGAATTAATCAACAATCACTTAGGAGCAACTTATTCTAGTCAATCATTGAGGGAGATTTATACAATTTTAATCATCCCCAAGGCTAACCTATATTTTTCAAAGTGTTCTCTACTCAAAGCCTTAGTGAATATGTCAGTAATTTGTTCCTCAGTAGAACAAAACATAATTGATATATGGCCCTTTTCAACATTATCTTTAAGAAAGTGATGTCTAATATCAATATGCTTAGTTCTTTTATATTGAACAAGGTTTTGGGCTATGTTAATAGCATTTGAATTATCACAAAAAATAGGAACACATCCAACATCTATGCCAAAATCCAGAAGTTATTGCTTAATCCATAATAATTGAGCACAACAAGAACTTGCAACAACATATTCAGCTTCAGCAGTAAACAATGCTACTGAATTTTGCTTCTTAGTGGACTAGGTAATTAAACATGACCCAAGGAAGTGTGCCATGCCTGTAGTGCTCTTTCTTCTAACCAAGTATCCTGCATAATCAGCATCAGAATAACCAACCAAATTAAAATTACTACCTTTTGGATACCATAAACCAAGATCACTGGTTCCTTTGAGATATCTAAAAATCCTTTTTATAGATTTTAGATGAGACTCCTTAGGATTTGCTTGAAATCTAGCACATAATCCTACACTGAACACTATATCAGCCTACTAGTAGTAAGATATAGTAATGACCTTATCATCTCTCTGTACATCTTTTGCTCCACATCAGGACCTGTTTCATCCAAATCAAGCTTTGTAGCAGTAGCAATTGGAGTGCTGATTTCTTTTGCCTCTTCCATGGAGAATCTCTTGAGAAGTTCTTTTATATATTTCTGCTGATGGATCATTGTTCCTGATGTTGTTTGTTTTATTTGCAGTCCCAATAAGTAGTTTAGCTCCCCCATCATGCTCATCTCAAATTCAGAACTCATAAGTTTGGCAAAGGTATGAGTCATGTTCATGTTTGTAGAGCCAAGAATAATGTCATCTACATACACCTGCACCACCAATAAATCTTTTCCATCAGTTTTCAAGAAAAGAGTGTTGTTAATTTTACCTCTAGTATGTCCATGCTCTAGTAGAAGCTTTGACAGTCTCTCATACCAAGCTCTAGGAGTTTTTTTCAACCCATACAAAGCCTTATCCAGTTTATACATATGATCAGGAAACTCCTTGCTTTCAAACCCTTGAGGTTATTTAACATATACTTCCTCTTTAAGAATGCCATTCAAGAATGCACTCTTAACATACATTTGATAAAAAATAAACTCCTTGTAGGCAGCAAATGCAACAAGTAATCTAATAGCCTCAATTCTAGCCACATGAGCAAAGGTCTCATCAAAATCTATGCCTTCTTCTTGATTCTATCCTTGGACCACCAGTCTTGCCTTGTTCCTTGTAACTGTTCCATACTTATCAACTCTATTTCTGTACACCCACTTAGTTCTAATTACTGTACACCCACTTAGTTCCAATTACTGTTCTATCTTTTGGAAGAGGAACTAAGTGTCATACTTTGCTTCTTTCAAACTGATTCAACTCTTCCTGCATGGCTATGATCCAATCAGCATCAAGTAATGCCTCAGTTACCTTCTTTGGCTCAATCTCTGATAGGAATGCCTTGAAGACATATATACTTCTTAATTCATACCTTGTGGTGATCCCAGAAGTGAGATCAGTGAGAACATTCTCAATAGGATGTGACCCTTGATACTTGTAGCCTTTAGGGACCAAGCCTAGTGAGCTACTAGGATCACTGCTGATGTTCTGAGCTGGGGTAGTTGGTGGCTCAGTTCCCCCTGTCACTGTGCCTCCAGATTCAGTGCCCCCTATTAAAGTGTCTCCATGCTTGGTAGCTCCAGTCAATGAACCGGGTTGTGTAACCTGTTCCTCAGAGTCACTTCCTTCCTGAAAGTTAGCTTTAACACTGGATTCATCAAAAACTACATGCATGCTTTCTTCAACACAGTTTGTTCTGATGTTTAAAACCCTATAAGCTTTACTATAAAGTGAATAACCTAAGAAGATTCCCTCATCACTTTTGGCATCAATTTTTTTCAGATTATCCTTTCCATTATTATGTATGAAACATTTACAACCAAAAGTTCTAAAATGAGAAATGTTTGGCTTTCTTCCTTTAAGTAATTCATAGGGAGTCTTCTCTAACATAGGTTTGATCATGCACCTATTTATCATATATGCAGCAGTACTTATTGCCTCAGCCCAAAGGTTTTTATCAACATTTGCTGCAAGCATCATTGTTCTCGCCATATCTTTCAAGGTTCTATTTTTCCTTTCCACCACTCTATTTTGTTGTGGTGTTCTAGGAGCAGAAAAATTGTGATCTATACCATTTGCTGAACAAAATTCTAAGAACTTGACATTCTCAAATTCTATACCATGGTCAGATCTTATGGAAACTAATGAAGTCCCCAGTTTCTTTTCAATTTTCTTGATAAAAATTGCAAAGACATCAAAGACATCTTCTTTAGAGGCTAGAAAAAAAGTCCAGGTGAAACTGGAATAATCATCAACAATTACAAAAACATACCTTTTTCCACCTTTACTTTGAAGTCTCATTGGTCCACACAGATCCATATGAACCAGGTCAAGGCACTTGGTAGTGCTAACATGGTTCTTTGACTTAAAGAAAGATCTTACCTGCTCCCCCCTTAAACAAGCCCTATATAACTTTTCTTCTTTAAATTTGGTCTTGGGTAATTCTAATACCACATCTTTGGAGGAAAGTGTGTTTAGTTGTTTCAGACTTGCATGTCCAAGTATTCTATGCCAAAGGAGGGGATCATTTTCAATTGCACTTAGATAAGTTAACTGTGGTTCTCGTATTGCCATTATGTTAGCTTTGTATACATTTCTGTATCTTCTAGCAGTGAGCACAATCTCCTTAATGTCCATTTTCTTAACTTTGACACCTGCAGAAGTGAAAATAACTTTATTACCTTTATCACACAACTGTGAGATGCTCAGCAGGTTGTGCTTCAATCCTTCTACAAGATAGACATCTTCCAATGCTCTTGACTCAGATGAGCTAATTTTTCCAACTCCAGTAATGATTCCCTTTTTTTCCATCACCAAAAGAAACTCCTCCTCTATTGATTTTTGAGAGTGAAAGGAACTTTTTCTTATCACCAGTCATATGTCTAGAGCAAGCACTGTCCAAGTACCAATGCTTTTTGCTTCTTTTCACTTTCTCCTGCAAAAAAAATTAAAGGTTAGACTTAGGAACCCAGACAAGCTTGGGTCTTTTTTTATGAGTAAAAGGATGAATCAAATTTCTTTTAGTCCATGCTGGTAACATGTAATGCAACCTGTTTCTCTGACCTGAATCAGTTCTTTTATTTTTGGTCTGAAAGAATTTATTTTCCAGGTTTTGACTGTTTGATCTGCTTTTAACAGCTACTGGACATTCAGTAGTTGGATGTCCAAGATTGCCACAGATATAACATAGATCTTTAGGATCAGCACTTTCTTTGTGGAATCCCAAACCTGCCTTTTCACTGTGAGTTCTCTCACTCAGTTTATGAACAATTCTTGATAAATTTGTCCACCTATTTACTCTTTCAAGATCAAGTTTCAGTTTAGAGATTTCTTGAATCAATTTGTTTATTATGTCAGCGGTATTGCTTCACTCTAGTTTACACTTTTCTAGTTCAAGTTCAGCACTTTCTTGTTCATTACTCATGACCCTTTTTTCATTTTTAGTGAGAGTAAATTTAAGGATTTCAGACTTCAGATCATTATTAGAAGAATTAAGTTCTGCAACCAGTTTCTTGAGAGTGCAGTTTTCATTGTCAACTGTAGCTTTACAAGCCTTTAATTCAATGAGATCAAACTTAAGGCTTGCAAAACTGTTGAACAGCTCATCCCTATCAGAAGTTAATTCTTGGAAATCATCAATTAGTGCACTCATCAAGGAAACAAGTTTTGATTTAGAAAACAAATATAGTTTTTCTTTAAGTTCAAGTATGCTCACCTCAGTAGCATCATCTTCTTTATCTAAGTCTGAATCTCCAAGTGCCATGAATGCCGTTCATCAGCTTTATCATCATCTGAGTCAGATCCCCAAGCTGCTATCATTGCATGTTCCTTCTTCCTTTTTGCCTTTTCTTTTAGTTCCTTTTCAGCTCTTTCCTTTTTCCACTCTATTTTCCAGACTGGACAATCTCTGATCTGATGACCAGTCTTACCATACTTGTAGCATCCATTTGGATTGTCATTTGAACGTTTTTTGCTACTTGTCCCCTTCTTTTTTTTGAAGAATTTTCTGAAGTTCTTGGTTATGAAGGCAACTTGTTCCTTATCAAGTTCAAATTCATCATCAATATCAGAAGCCTTCAATGCCAAAATTTTCTCTGGAACTGCTTATTCTTTGGTTCCATCAACTTTCATTTCATAAGTTCTCAAATTTTCAATCAGTTCATCCAAAGTCATGCCAGCAAGATCCTTGTTAGCCTCCCTAATTGCGGTTACCTTAACATTCCATTTTGTTTTTGGTAGTAACCTTAGAACCTTTTCAACTTGTTCCTCCTCAGTGACGACTTTGTCCAAAGAAGTCAGCTCATTTGGTAAGGTTGTAAGCCTTGTCATCATCTTATGCAGGAATTCATTTTCCTTCATCTTGAAGGCCTCATACTCAGTAAAGAGAAGGGAAATTCTGAATTTCCTTACCTAAGAGGTACCCTCATGTGCATTTACCAATGCATCCCAAATTTGCTTAGAAGTGGTGCAAGTTGACACCCTGTTATATTCAGCAGGTCCTAATCCACAGACTAGGATATTCTTAGCTTTTGCATTCTTCCTTAAAGCCACCAAGTCATCAGCAGTAAATTCACTCCTTACCTTTCTGACTTGTTCACCATCAACCATCTTCATTGGAATGGTAGGACCATCAGTAATCCTATCCCATAATTCATAGTCTTCACCTTGGATGAACATCTCCATCCTTGCTTTCCACCAGACAAAATGAAAGCTATCAAAGAGTGAAGATCTAGTGGTTGACTGACCTTCACTATGACTATTAGGAGATGCGAAATTCATCATTGTGATCTTTTCTTAGGTGCTAGCCTTATTTAAGACAACCTCGCTCTGATACCACTTGTTAGAGTGCGTGCCCTACCAATTTTAATATTTTTACTCTGCTGGTTGCCTATCAGTGGAACAAGTAAGCTAACGTAGTTCACAAAAGTAAAACTTGAACACAATATTTTTACGTGGAAAACACCTGGCTCAAGAAAGGTGTAAAAAACCTACGACCTGTACCTCTACAAGATTTAACCCTAACTTCACTATAATTCTTGAGCCTCAACAAACAACAAATTACAAGACTTCTTATAAACTAGGAATTAAAACTTCTAACTCCTACTTCTACAAAACACTAATCTTCCCAAGATAAGTGTTCCCAAGTCTTCGAGTTCTCCAACTTGAAGACGTTAATCCTAACTCAGTTTATACTTCACTGAGACTAGAGATTACAACTCAATATAACTCAATGAACAACCTATTACACAAAGTCTATGACTCTAAGTAAGGGACCAGGTTGCTCCACTAGCTCATTCAAGTTGTAGAGCTGATTTGCTGTTTGTTGACTATCTTTTTAGTGCTAGAGTGAAACTTTGAATGACGTATGTTGTATTTAAACCAACTCCTGATGAAGTCCTTCAGTTGATGTACTCTTCTATCTTCAATAGGACTCCCAGGCAGTTTCACTCTTTTGTTGCTGTCGTCTCTCTCTCTCTCCTAGATTGAGTACGACTCTTCTCCTTTATCCCTTAGTCTCCTTGATCAACTCAACTTCTGAATGTTGCAATTATCTTCTCCTTAATTGTAGCAATTGACACAAATCTGAACTTCCTTGCTTATCCACTCCTGTCCTAATGGACTATCAGCCTTACATTAATTTTAACATGCAGTTCATGTGACAACAGTAGTTTCACTTGTGTGGAACAGCTTGCACAATATGTTTCATTCATATGTCCATCATCAAAACCTTACATTCCATGACAATATGAACAACAACATTCACACCTGTCGCTTCACCATTATTTGTCTAGAGTTTTTTTTGAATTTATGATGCAGTGTCTTACCACTTTCTTGTCTAAAGCATAGTGAAAATAAAAATAATAATCTCCTGTATAGTACTGAAAATGTGAGAATATAATCGATGGCTATGCTAATAAATTAAAAAGAGGGTATCCATCACTTCCTCAAAATCAGATAAATATGTTCCCTAAACATCAAGGTCTGTATAGATGAAGAATAACATATATAAGTCGGTGGTTGTGTGTGAGAATTAGACATGACAACAACAGCAACCAAAAAAATAGACATGACTAATATTATCTTTCACAATTTACACTAAGATCTTAAAATCGTTTTTATAAGAAGCACGACTTAAGTCGGTTAAGAAAAAGAAACTTTGTCTTTTAAGTGTACGATTCCAGATCTGTATCTGTCCTTAATTTTATGCTTGTATCATTCATTTGCTAGAAAAGTATCATATTGGTCTGCCTCCAATTTTAGACATGTCTATTGTCTAATATTGACCTTGTTAGCCTTTAATAAATATCTGTAATCTTCTATAATAGATCTAAGCGGATCACATAACTAACATTCATGCCATAAACTAATACTATATTATATACGGAAAAGGGTCTAAAATGTCCCTCATCTATTAGCAATGATATAAAAATGTCTTTTATTCACCATTAGACTCTATAATATCCTTCATATCCATCGTTGACTCCAAAATATTTTTTTATTTAACATCCCCAATATTAATAAATAAATAAAAATTTCATTAATGATTTGTCAACTTCCCATTGATCCCTATATAGTTAATTTTAAAGGCAAGCATCTTAGACATTTTAACTGCACATTAAGGAAATCGAAGAGCTTTCAAGATATTTTTGTCCTGCATAGCTTTTACACTAAAATTTAGGCTTTCTTTCTAGTGTTGTAAAATTTTGAAACTGTCCAATGTTAGATCTGATATCCTTGTTCTTTATATTATTATAATTTCACTTGTATCAATTTTTCTGTCACCTCCTAACGTCTGCACAAATTGAGCCCTCTTCTAGAGGCAAGTTCTCTTATGCAGTCGCACTATTTTATCATATGTCATGAACATATCTAGATAGTCTTGTATTTTACTATATTGCCTTTGTGAAATTCCCAGTACCCTTGTTATCAATATGACCTTTTATTCTTCTATCATCTTAAATTTCAATTTTTTTTCTCTCCTATTTTTAGTTGTGTAGCTCTACTAGCTATTGGTATTTCCATCACCACTGCCCATATTAAGTTCATATAGGTGTGCATATCTTGAGCTTATATTTTTCAAAAGTTCTTGATGTTGGGACCCTTAAAAGCTTGTTACTCACCATCTACTTCCCCGCATTCGAGATATTGCCTAGTAATCAATGAAGTGACGGGAGAATTATGATATCTTAGGTTCAAATTTCAGCTAGACGATATCTTCTCATTGTTGAATTGGTACATTCTTGATATTTCCAGCCAATTGTTGGCTTTGCTGATGCATAATGCGCAGGAGATGCACTCTGATTTGCTCTTCTTCACCACTATAAAAGACTAAGCTCAAATAAGCTTCTCTGGAATCAAGGAATGGGGTGTGTATTGTGGTTTTTTTTAATTAATTAAAAGGGGAACAATGGGGAGTTACACATCATTAATGAAACTTTTTAAATTTATTTAATATTGGTACGGTTAAATAAAAGGCATTTTGGAGCTCGTGGATGTGAAGGACATTATAAAAGCTGAAGGTATGAAAGGCGTTTTAGGCTCTTTTCCATATTATGCATAGGTTTTGCGTTATTGTACTCTTCTTTTTTAACATTGGACGTGTGTAAAAAACAAGCACCAAAGTGATCATGTACAAAACCTTCACTAAAGTACCACTACGTACATCTATCAGATTAACGAACATAAAAGATTAGACACTAATTTGTCTTCATTAATTGATTTTGAAATTAATAGTTTGAGATTAGATGCCACTATAGAAGAAATTAAATTCGATGATATATTAATAATAGTTCTTATTTCCCCACTTTGATTTATTTTCTCCAAGATAGCTACTTTAAAAAGTGTTGTACAAGTTAATTTTAGTTGCTTTACTTTGATATATCCATATTTATATACACTAAAACTCGCTATTTAGGAGAGAATAAACTCCCTAAGAGGACATATCATATTTAATTTTATATAGTTCTACGATTCAGAGTATCCTTCCCTATTTGATCCTTTAACTAAAGAAAACTCATACTAAAAGGTCAATCTCCTGTTTAAGAGTTCTTCATGTCAATGTATTATACAGTGTGGTGAAGCTATATATACATATGGTTAGATATGGAGAACAACATTCACCCTCTTCCCTTCATGGATTTTTGTGCAGAACTTTTTGAAGTTTTGATGTTTGTCACTTGATCACACTATTTTTCATGTTGTCTTACCACTTTCTTGTCTAGTGAAAATAAAAGATATCTCCTGTACTGCAAATAGGAAAGAATATAGTAATATTTTGGTTTTCCTAATAATTAAAAAGTGGGTATCCATCACTTCCACAAAATTTAGAATAATGTGTTACCTAAAAATCAAGGTAGGTATAGATTGAAAAATAACAAATATTAGTCGGTGATGGTGTGAGGCAATTATTACCAGTGACCAAAAAGAAAAAAGAAAAATAGACATGACTGATATTGTTTTTTCATACAGTGGAAAAACAAATCACATAAAGATCTTAAAATCGTTCATAAGAAGCATGACTTAATCTCATAAAAAAAAAGCTTCATGTCTTTAAGTACATATATACAACTCCACCATATTAAAGTTTTTTTTTTTCATGATTGTGTTTTTTTCATTTGCTAGAAAATTATCAAACTGATTTGTCTCCTCCCAGACATGTCTAATCGTGATCTTGTTGATCTTTAATAAAATCGATAATTCTCAATAATAGGTCTAAACGGACCATATAAATGATTAACATTTATAAGCTTTGTGTTATTGTATTCTTGAGTTTTAACATTGGACGTGCATGTTATAAAAAAACAAGCACCCAGTGATCCATGTACAAAACTTTTCAATAAAGTACCACTAGTACATCAATTAGATTAACAACATAAGAGACTAGACACTAATTTGTCGTCATTAATTAATTTTCAAATAGTAAGAGATTATAGAAGAAATTATTCTTTATTCCTATGGGCATCGGAGCTGATAATTGGATAGGATCTCCAATAAAATATCGGAGAATTTCTCATCTTAATAAGAGAAGAGGAATATATATATATATCAGCTAAATAAATCCGATATATTAGTATTTATTATTAGTCATAAACTAATGCTCAGTCTTATTGCCCCACACTTTGAGTTTATTTTTGGTTTCAAGATTAGCTACTGTTAACGAAAGTGTTTTAGCAGTTAATTGCTACCCTGATATTTTCCATTTGTATATATAAAAACTTGCTAATTAATGAGGGGAAATAAACTCCTTGAGATGACATATATGTGATAAATTAAAGAGTTTAAGTTCTGTGTATCGTTAGTGTACAAAATATTCTACACTATTAGTCAACTTGATTTGCTATTGCAGGTTATCCAATTATTTACGTAAAAATTAAAAAAGAAAAAATTAGGTAACTTACAATAGCAAGTTAAATTTACGTGATAGTGTAGAATATTTTATACACTGACGGTGCACAAAACTTAAATTCTAAATTAAAATAAGAAAAGCTGATCATATATGGCATTAGGAATCTATGATTGTCTTTTATCCTATTTTGAGCCAAACACCAGAGGTTTTCAAGGGTCATATATGTTCAATGAAATTAAAAGTGGTCCTCAACAACAACAATTTTCATACAATTAAAACAGTGCATGTCATCGATGATTCTAGATTTTAGATGTAGTGACCACATCCACTGGGAAAAGGTCACTCAAATAGAATAGTACATGCATTAACTGAAGCATGTACCAAGTATTGGACCACCTCAACTTTATATACACCGTTAATGTAAATAATTTTTTTATATCACCAGATCATCCGAAGTGTACTCACAGGTAAATAACCTCTAATATAATAAACGCGAGATTCGATTTGACATCTTAAGAATAAGATAAAATACCTACTACAACACGTAAAAATAACCCGATGATGTAAAAATTATTTAAAGAACATTAGTTTATAAAGAAAATACATCATTTCACCATCGCATGCTTTACTATAATCTTCTGGTTGTTGCCAAAACAAATGTGATATTCACCACATCTTTCTCCTGATGATGTTACCACGTTTTTAATTAAGCTTATGGAAAGTAATACATGCAATTATGTGGAAGACAAAGTGCAGATTATTAATGCGCCGAATATTAATGATGTAGCTATATAATAATTCTTGGATTTGATATATCCCCTTAATGTTGTATTCAAACCCTTTTTAACTCGACATATTTGTGAAAACACTTGCTAAGACTCCATTGGTGGAGCAAAGAAGAGGAGAAAGATAAAAAATTATAACTGCTTCAAAACTTATGTGTTACAATCAGATTGTTGTGCCTTATATAGGCAACAAAATATCTAATAACTACCTTTCTTCTAGAACACTCTATTTGACAGTTCATTGCCACTCACCAATCATTGTCTAACAACCTCTAACAACTTATATAGCTGACTCAGCAGTATGCTACTAACTAGTTGAATGTCTACTCCTATCAGTATTACACATCAGTGGAACAGGTAGTCGTGTATGTTCCAAAACACTCCCCCTCAAGCTGCAGGGTGCAGAACATTTAGCACACCAAGCTTGCTAAGTAAGTGGGCATGTTGAGCAAGACTTAGGCCCTTGGTAAGCAAATCAACAAGTTGATCAGTAGACTGAACATGTAGAGCCTTAATCAATCCATCTTTGATTTTGTCCCTAATGAAATGACAACCAATCTCAATATGTTTGGTTCTCTCATGGAACACAGGGTTGTTGGTCAGTTGAATGGCTGAATTACTGTCACTATAAACTAAAATGGGGAGGTTGATAGGGACCTTAAGTTCCTGAAACAATCCAACCAACCAAGTGAGTTCTACAACTTCTGAAGCCATGCTTCTGTACTCAGCTTCAGCAGAACTCCTGGAAATAGTGTGCTGCTTCTTGGACTTTCATGATATGAGTGATTCACCAAAGGGAATAGCATAACCAGTAACTGATCTTCTGGTGTTTGGAAAAGCAGCCCAATCAGAGTCACACCAGCAAGTCAAAGTATTAGCAGGTTCATCCTTTAACCAGACACCTTGGCCAACAGAATTTTTTAGGTACCTGACTACCCTAGTAGCTGCTTCCTAGTGAGACTTCTTGGGATGCTGCATGAATTGGTTGAGAGTTTGGACAACAAAGTTAATGTCCGGCCTTGTAATAGTGGCATACATAAGCTTCCCAACAAGTCTTTGGTAAGAGGAAATGTCAGACAACAGTTCATCACCTTGTGCACCTGTTGCTTGGTCATACTCAATATAGGCGAGCCTGACATTATACTCTAAGGGAGTAATAACAGGCTTAGCACCACTAAGACCTGTTTCAACAATCAACTCTAGAATATACTTCTTTTGGTTCAGAATAATCCTGATGTTGATCTTAAAACTTCAATACCCAAAAAATACTTGAGATCCCCCACATCTTTCATCTTAAACTACTGATGCAACTTGATTTTGGTAGCATTGATCAAGGAGGCATTACTTCCAGTGATTAGTAAATCATCAACATAAACAAGAACTATAACAATCTCATTACCTTGATGCAGGGTGAATAGGGAATAATCATATGCACTTTGAGTAAAACCAACATCAAGTAAGGCATGATTAAGCTTAACATTCCACTGCCTGGAGTCTTGCTTAAGACCATACAAGGATTTGATCAACTTACACACCTTGTGCTCCCCCTGTCTTCTAAATCCCTCAGGCATTTCCATGTAAACTTCCTCCTCAGGATCCCTTGGAGAAATGCATTATGCATATCCCTTTGATGAAGATTCCAACCTTTAGATGCAGTTAGTGCAATCATACATCTGACTGTAACCATCTTAGCCACTGGTGAGAAGGTTTCATGATAGTCCAACCCTTCTTGTTGGCTATATCCTTTGGCCACTAACCTTGCTTTAAACCTCTCCACTTTACCATTGGAAAGATATTTGATTTTGTATATCCACTTGAAACCAACAATATTCTTCCCTTTAGGTAGATCAACAATGACCCATGTGTTGTTAGCTTCCAAGGCTTGAACCTCTGATTTCATAGCTTCTACCCACCTTTTATCTTTTACAGCCTGTTTATAATGCTGAGGATCAGTCAAAGTGGAGAATTTGGATAAATAGCACTGATAAGTAGGACTCAGATTTTTATAAGACAAGTTGTTGGCTAATGGATGTTTGGATCTCTGATTTCTAGAAGTATCAACATAATAATGCATCCACACTGGTGGTCTGCTTGTTCTCACAGGTCTACTGGAAAAGGGTTGAGGCAGGGAACAGTTATCTTGACATGTTTCTTCATGAGTGGTGCCAGGTGAAGCTGCACCATGAACTTCAACATTAGAAATGTAGTCCTCCTCAATTGGAGCTCCTTCAGTAACACTCTCAGTATTTGTTTCATAAAATGTTTCTTCATCTGTGGGAATCAAGAAGTCAGTAATATTTTCTCTAAATGAGGAAGCTTGTGTGTTTTGTGCTGGTGAGGAAGCAAAAGGAATGAATCTTCATGAAACACAACATCTCTACTGACAAATAATTTCTTTGAGGTGATATCCAGTAGTAAATACCCTTTCTGAGATTTTGAATATCCCACCAAGACTGCAGGTTTGGCCCTTTCTGTGAACTTATCACCTCTTGGGAGGATAGTGACATAGCACAAGCATCTAAATACCCTGAGATGTGACAACTTGGGATCCTTGGAAAACATCAACTGAAATGGGCTCTTACCACTTAGAATAGAAGATGGTAACCTGTTCATTACATATACTGCAGCCTTTATACATAGTCCCCAATACTTAATGGGCAAGTTAGACTGAAACTTGATGGCTATAGCTATGTTTAATATATGTCTGTGCTTCCTCTCCACAACTCCATTCTATTGAGGAGTATGAGGACAGCTGGTCTAATGTAGTATTCCCAGGACTAGAACAATGTCTTACATTGAGAGTTGATAAATTCAGTGCCCTTATCAGATCTAATGGTTTTTACCATTATGCCAAACTGAGTTTTAATCATGAAAAAAAATGTCTTAATGGCCACTATGGCCTCAGACTTTAACTGCAACAGGTGCACCCAAGTGTATCTACTATGGTCATCTACCATAGTCAAGAAGTAATACTTGTTGTCAAAAGTAGAAGTTTTATATGGACCCCATAAATCCATGTGTACAAGTTCAAAATATGTAGAGCATCTAGTAGTACTTAAAGGAAATGACAATCTTGTCTGTTTAGCTAGTGGACACACAGAGCATTTATTCAACATGTTTTCATCATTAGGATTCTTCATAATGTCTAAACACTTGAGAACCTGAGCAGCAGGGTGTCCAAGTCTTTGGTGCCATAAGATGCAACTGGAAGTGGAGACTTCTGTAATAAATCTGTTGGCTTCTGATCTTGACTGACTAGCACCTTTAAGAACATATAGTCCACCCTCTTGTCTACCAATCCCCTCCATCTTGCCATTGAAGAGGTCCTGGAAGATATAAAAATCAGGATAAAAGGATACAAAACATGAAATTTCCTTGGTTATCTTGGAAACAGACAGTAAATTGAGTTTGAAGTCTGGAACATGTAGAACATATTTGATCACATCATCTGCAAAAATGTGAGCTTTTCCTGTGTGTGAAATTTTCACTTCATTACCTGTTGGAAGGTGCAACTTATCCACATACTTGGAGTCTAATCTGGTACCTCCTTTGAATAAGTATCTATGTGCAGACACATGATGTGTAGCACCTGAGTCTGCAATCCAACTGTCAGAATATGCTTTGGACAAGAAACAAGTAGTAATACCTGTCGTATTGACTTGTTTCATATCTGTTGTGTCTTTGTTCAACATAGTTATAATCTGAGTGTACTCTTCCTCAGTGAATGTGTGAGGCTTGGCCTTTGGTGTGGGAGTTACTTCATGACTAGAACTATTAGCATCAACTTGACCAGCTACCATAGTTGAAGCCTGAGAAATAGACCTGTGATCAGTGTTTACAAAGTTGTTACTGCCAGTATACTGTGATCTGAAATTAGAGTTGTAGCTTTATTTCTTCCTATTCTTCTAGTCATTTGGATACCCTACCAACTTATAACAAGTTTCCTTGGTATGACCCAATAGATGACAATAATCACATTTTCTGCCTCTATAGTTAGAGTTGCTTTGTCCAAAAACATAATTTCGATTCACTTGCATAGCAAGTGGTTCTGATCTATCATTCACAGTCATAATACATGTTGAATGTTGGATTTCATCCTTTATGAGCATAGCATAAGCTTGATTGAGAGTAGGAGTCACTCCTTTAAGCAATATCTGTCTTCTAGCTTGGTCATAGGACTCATTCAGGCCACTAAAAACTGTAAAAGTCTAAGTTGACACATATGATCTGAGTACTCTCTAGATGTAGGACAAGCACAACTAGGATTTGGCACTAGTACATCATATTCACTCCATAAACTCTTCAATTTGGTAAAATAGGCTGAGATTGAATCTGTACCTTGAGAGTGCATATTAATTTCACGATGCAACTGGTATATACGCATACGATTCACCTTGTCATACCTCTCCTTCAAATTCTCCCAAACTACACAAGTATTCATGGCATAAACAATGCCATATAACAGACTCTAACTCACAGTGTTCATAATCCAGGAAAGCACAATTGCATTACATGTTTACCACTACTCATGAAGCTCCTCTCTATATGATTCCTTGTTGCAGGCACCAGTGACAAATCCAAACTTCCTCTTTCCTAAGAGAGCAATATGCATCGATCGACTCCATAAACTATAATTTTCTTAACCAGTTAACTTGATTGAAACAAGTATAGCACTGGATCTCTCATATGTACCAATGAAAAGTGGATCACTTTGATCGATTTTAGGTGCCATGATTGATAGAATGCAGCTGTAATATAGGTTAAAATTGTGAAAAAGAGCTGAAGACAGAGATCCAAAATGCGCAGAAAACTTAGTGTAATGTGATCGAAAACACACACTTAGTGTGGAACTCGTGGCTATGATACCATGTGAAAACACTTACTAAGACTCCATTGATGGAGCTAAGAAGAAGAGAAAGATAAAAAATTATAACTGCTTCAAAACATATGTGTTACAATCAGATTGTTGTGCCTTATATAGGCAACAAAATATCTAATAACTACCTTTCTTCTAGAACACTCTATTTGACAGCTCATTGCCACTCACCAATCATTGTTTAACAACCTCTAACAACTTATATAGCTGACTCAGCAGTATGCTACTAACTAGTTGAATGTCTACTCCTATCAGTATTACACATCAGTGGAACAGGTAGTCGTGCATGTTCCAAAATAATATTCCGTAAAAAAATCTTTAATTAGAAATGTGTTTTATTAAATTAACCTTATAAATGATACTTTGAAACACTAAATTTGCTTACTATGACTTTACAGGGATACATAATAACATCCAATAAAATTTTGGTTCATATTAATTGGTACCTGCTATGGTGGAACAAATTCCAGTACTAATATATATTGAAGATAAATTGAGTGTCTTGAGATTTTAATGTTGTATGTCTTTTTTCATGTTCTTCTTCTTCTACTCTGTTTGAGATAATAATGTATTTAATTTTTAAGGTACATTATCGGTCGTAATTTGTAGTCCAACTCAATCATCCAACCATGGATCAAGTCTCGCTAGCGTTTGGCTATAGATATTCAAAAACAAATTAAATTTAAGTTTGAGTTTGGATTGAAATTTCAACATCGCTTTGATTATAGGTTTTGAAAATATATATCACTTTTTTGAAAAAATAAACATGAAATATGATTACCCTTGAGTTCAAAAATTATCAAAAATATTACATATCCGTAAGTTTGACAAAGAATCATCATTTTTATAATAAACTAGATAATAAATTATTTCAAAATTATAACATGATATTTTATTTAAAAATAACTAATAATACAAATATCATCTATTACAATTAGTTACAAAGATTCGTTAGTATTCCCTTCTTGAGCCCAAATTTACCTGCACAGGGAAAGATCTCAATAGGCCTAGGGCGGGGGGCAAGCTCCACTACAGGGCCGGGGGGAATAAATAGGCGTGGGGAAGAGTCTGCAACAAAATAAATTGAATAGACAGAGAAGTCCGGTAAGCCTATCGATTCAAGCAAGTCCAACTAGTTTAGGCGCCGCCTTTGATACAAGTATGATCATGATACTTTTGAGTATTTTTGAAGACTAGTCACTAATGGGCTCTTTTGTCATTTCTTTATTATTTGTAATGTTGTATAAATAGAAACTTATAGGTTTTATTTCCTTAGTTTATGTTTGAGATTGTAAGAACACTCCTCTTATGAGAAAGAGCTCCAAAACCGAAATTAGGGCATAACATAAGGGTGGATTCTCTTGTGTGTTGCAAAGCTTGATACCTTGATTCTTGAGAGGTGGACGCCCTCTTGTGTCATTGTAAGAGTTAGGTGTGTGTCGAGTGTGGTGTTAAGGGTCCAAGAGTTACCATTCTTGGGTTTTTAAGATTACAACTTCATTGTGTCTAACTATCTATCTTTGTTTCTTGTTCTAGTTTTGGGTTTTCCTTGTATTGTTGTAAAACCCGTAGGTTTTAGTTGTTGTAGCCTTGTTGTTCTTTATTGTATTGTGCTAATATAACTTGTTGGTTGGCTGTTTTGAGGTGTTAACACTTGTTGTTCTCTCTATTCTTGTTATAAGTAGCGAATCCGAGAGTGATCACAAAAATAGTCTCAGGTTTCCTCAACTTGTGGACTGTTTTGGTGTATGTTTTCTTGTGTTCTTGGTCATCCTTATATCATTTGGTATCAGATCAAGGTTTGATTTTGTTCCAACAAAATCAATCTTAGGATTGTTATCTTAAAAATAAAAAAAGTGAAAAAGAAAAAAAAATACTTTTCACGTTTTTAGGGTTTAAAAAAAAAAACTTGATTTTTGTGTGTTTCTAGTGTTAGATCCTTGTTCCCTAACACTATTAGAGTCTAGAAATTGCAAATCCCAATAAAAAAGAAGTGCCAAAATTGAAAATCCCCTCAAAAATGCTAAACCCATTTTTTACCCTAGGTCAAATTTTGTGTTAAGAATTCGTGCCCTACTGATTTTCTTATTTTCGCCTAACTTTTGCTTATCGATGGAACGTGTTGCCTGAAGTGTTCCACTGACGTATTTCAAGGAAGCAGTAAACAGAAAGTAAAGAACACAATGATTTTTATGTGAAAAACACCTGGCTCAAAAGATGTAAAAAACCACGACCTGCACCTCTACAGGATTTAACCCCAACTTCACTAAAAAACTCTGAGCTTCAACAACGACTGATTACAAAACTCTTGTAACCAACAAATAGGAATTATAAACTCTAATTCCTATAACTCAACAACTAGGAATTATAAACTCTAATCCCTATAATCAACAACTAGGAATTATAAACTCTAATTCCTAACTGCACACACCTCCCAAGGTATGTGTTCCCAAAGTCTCTGAGTTTTCTCCAACTCAAAGACTAGTTCCTAATTCAGTTTATAACACACTGAAACTAATATTACATGAATAGCTCAAACACAATGAACAACTCTAAAAATCAATGCTAAAACTCTTAGCTGGATTCTGTACTGAGGACCAGGTTCTTCAACGTGTTTCTTCAGTGATTGAGTAGCACTTCGTGAAGTCAATATGTCGATTGAGCTTTTTTGCTTTTTTAAGTGCGTGTCTTGCTTTGAATATTTTCCCTTGTATTTATAGCCTACTCTGATAAAGACCTTCAGTTGATTTCCTCTCCTATTTCGAATTGGACTCCCTTCAGTAGCTTTCCTCTCCTATCTTGAATTGGACTCCCTTTCAGTTGATGTCCTCTCCTATTTTGAATTGGATTGCTTTTACTTTTTTTATTCACTACTGCCTCTCTTTCTCTCCTAGATTGAGTAGAACTCTTTTTCTTTAACTTGTCTTCAAGTATTTTACTCAATCACAACTTCTTCAATTTATCACGTAATCAGTAGCTTGAGTATATCAGAATTAGGCTTGCTCATTCGTTCCTGACTTTCAACAATATTTGTCTGCATCTATCAATACAACCTGGAATCTGTCTTCCTATGCTTGGATCAGCTCAGGTAACATGTTCCATTCATGTGTGAGTCATCAGAAACTTCACTGATCTAACAAAGAGTCCTTCAATTCGTATGTTTTCTATCTTGTGTAGACTTCTTCAATCTGCAGAAACTTTCTCTTTCTACACATAGGACTCTTCTTTTTCAACTCAACTTGCTTTACCTTATCATTAAGTGTTTGAATCAAATTCAACTTCTTCAAATAATGTGCATGTTTATTTCCTTGAGTTTATCAGAATTAACCACTCATCTGGTTCTTGATTTTTTCCACCCTTGCCTTTAATCATCAATGATTTGCTGCAAGTTTCAGCTACATGTGATAGTGTGTCTGTGAACCAGCTTGACTGGCATGTTTCATATCACTTTCTCAATTTATCAATCATCAAAACTATAATGTACCCAACATTTTGAGATTTTGATTTTGTGTTTTTCTTGTATTTTTAGTATTAGATTTGTGTTCTCTAACACTATAGGAGTATAGACAATGGAATTGTATGGAATTGAACAGGTGTGCTTAACTGTTTCAACTTAGACAGCCTATGCTTATGTTAGTGTAGAACATACCTGATAAGAAAAACTTTGTGGTCACAATTGCTTGCTTGTACCTAGTTTTTTACACAATCTAATACAAAATTAGGTTAGAAAGGTAAAAAATCTGGAATTGGGACACACAACTAAATGTGCAAGACTGAATAGAATAACTTTTTAGCTAATAAGATCAAAAAGAAAAATGGTTATTCTAGTCAATCATTAAGGAGAGTTCATGCAATTTTAATCATCTCCAAGTCTAACCTATTCTTTTCAAATGTTATCTACTTAGTGATAGTGGTGCATTTTCAGTCAATTAAGTAATCCACATAATCAATATCTTTATAGCCCTCAAGAGTGAAATTACTTTCATTTAAATACCATAGTCTTAAGCTATTGATTTCCATTAAATATCTCAAGATTCTTGTGATAACACCAATTCTTATGAATTACCAATAAAATTATCATCAGCTTGTGTTGGTGTTATTGATGCATCAATTTCTTAATTTGTTGTTCCCTCTGTCAATATGCCCTCAGTCTGTACAACAGTTGAACCAGGTGGTACAACATGTTCCCCCTGTCAATATGCCCTCAGTCTGTACAACAGTTGAACCAAGTGGTACAACATGTTCCTGTGCATGCACATCAGTATCACAGTCATTCTCTTTTTTCATTTTTTAAACCTCCCTTGCTTCCCCCTTACACGAGCACTACAAATCTGGCCATATTTCAAATGATTCATTCCCCCTTTAAATGTGGTGAGTGAAAAAAACTTTATTTTCTTCTAGTCTTATGCCTTGAGCAAGCTTTATCCATGTACAAATTTTGCTTGCCTCCTTTCACTCTCACATGCAAAACAAATTAGGGGTTAAATTTAGGCACCCAGACAAGCTTGGATCCTTTCTTATGAGTAAATAGATGAATCAGATTTCTTCTAGCCCATGCAGGCAACAAGTTACGTGATCTGTTTCTCTGACCAGGTTTACTTATCCTTTTCTTGGTTTGAGATAGTTTATTTGCCATATTTAGACTGCTAGATCTGCTTTTGGCAGCAACTGAACATTCAGTGGTTGGATGTCCAAGGTTACCACAAATATAACATAAATCTTTAGGAACATCAAAATTTTTGTGGAATCCTAATTCTGCCTTTTCACTATAATTTCTTTCCCCCAATTTGTGAACAATTCTTGAGGAGTTTGTCCACCTATTTGCCCTTTCAAGATCAAGTTTTAGTTTAGAAACTTCTTGACTCAACTTATTCATTTTTTCAGTTAGATCATGACATTCTTGTTTGTATCTAACTAGCTTAAGTTCAACATTTTCTTGATCTTTACTCATGGCCTTTTTTCCCTTTTCAGAGAGTGTCAATTTTAGAATTTCAGACTTAAGATCATTGTTTGAAGAATCAAGTTGCTCAACCTGTTTCTTGAGAGTGCAGTTTTCCTATTTGACAATGTTCTTGCAAGCTTCTAAATCAATAAAATCAAATTTGATGCTTGCAAGACTGTTGAACAGCTCATCCCTATCAGAAGATGATTCTTGGAAGTCATCAATTAGTGCACTCATCAATGAAATAAGTTTTGTTTTAGAAAATAAATGCAACTTTTCTTTAAGTTCAAGTATACTTACCTCAGAAGCATCATATTCTTCCTCCAAGTCTGAATCTCCAAGAGCCATGAGTGCTGCTTCATCAACTTTATCATCATTTGAGTCAAATCCCCAAGCTTCTACTATTGCATATTCTTCCCTCTTTTTGGTTTTTTCTTTCAATTCCTTTTAAGCCATTTTTTTTCTCCATTTTATTTACCAGACTGGACAATCTTTGATCATGTGGTCTATCTTCTCACACTTGAAGCAACCACCTTGAGACTTATCATTGGAACAACACCTTCTACTTGTTCCTTTCTTGTTCTGGCACTTGTCTTTCTTAAATTGTTTTTTAAAGTTCCTGACAAGCTTTTAATCATCCATATCTGATTCTTCTTTGTCAGACACCTTTAATGCTGGTGACTTATCCTTGGTTCCCTCGTTCTTTTTGAAGTTCTCTATATTCTTCTCATATCTATCCACAAGAGTATGCCAAATTTGTTTTGCGAAGGTACAACCTAAGATCCTATTGTATTCATCTATTCCAAGTCCACAAGTAAGAATATATTTGGCTTTAGCATTCTTTCCAAGCATCTTAAAGTCAGCCTCATCATAATCGTTCTTGTCCTTTAATACTTCCTTCTTTTCAATATCCTTCTTCATGGGGTATTGAAGTCCATAGATAATTATATTTGATAGTTCGTAGTCCATAACCTGAAGGAAATCTTTCATCCTTTATTTCCATCCTAAGTAGTATTGTCCCTTGAACAACGGAGGCCTATTGATGTCTCGTCCATCGTAGTATCCATTAGGTGGTGTAGAATTCATCTTGGATCTTATCTTAAGGTGTTAGCCTTCACAACATAACCCACTCTGATACCACTTGTTAAGAATTCGTGCCCTACTGATTTTCTTATTTTCGCCAAACTTTTGCTTATCGATGGAACGTGTTGCCTGAAGTGTTCCACTGACGTATTTCAAGGAAGCAGTAAACAGAAAGTAAAGAACACAATGATTTTTATGTGAAAAACACCTGGCTCAAAAGATGTAAAAAACCACGACCTGCACCTCTACAGGATTTAACCCCAACTTCACTAAAAAACTCTGAGCTTCAACAACGACTGATTACAAAACTCTTGTAACCAACAAATAGGAATTATAAACTCTAATTCCTATAACTCAACAACTAGGAATTATAAACTCTAATCCCTATAATCAACAACTAGGAATTATAAACTCTAATTCCTAACTGCACACACCTCCCAAGGTATGTGTTCCCAAAGTCTCTGAGTTTTCTCCAACTCAAAGACTAGTTCCTAATTCAGTTTATAACACACTGAAACTAATATTACATGAATAGCTCAAACACAATGAACAACTCTAAAAATCAATGCTAAAACTCTTAGCTGGATTCTGTACTGAGGACCAGGTTTTTCAACGTGTTTCTTCAGTGATTGAGTAGCACTTCGTGAAGTCAATATGTCGATTGAGCTTTTTTGCTTTTTTAAGTGCGTGTCTTGCTTTGAATATTTTCCCTTGTATTTATAGCCTACTCTGATAAAGACCTTCAGTTGATTTCCTCTCCTATTTCGAATTGGACTCCCTTCAGTAGCTTTCCTCTCCTATCTTGAATTGGACTCCCTTTCAGTTGATGTCCTCTCCTATTTTGAATTGGATTGCTTTTACTTTTTTTATTCACTACTGCCTCTCTTTCTCTCCTAGATTGAGTAGAACTCTTTTTCTTTAACTTGTCTTCAAGTGTTTTACTCAATCACAACTTCTTCAATTTATCACGTAATCAGTAGCTTGAGTATATCAGAATTAGGCTTGCTCATTCGTTCCTGACTTTCAACAATATTTGTCTGCATCTATCAATACAACCTGGAATCTGTCTTCCTATGCTTGGATCAGCTCAGGTAACATGTTCCATTCATGTGTGAGTCATCAGAAACTTCACTGATCTAACAAAGAGTCCTTCAATTCGTATGTTTTCTATCTTGTGTAGACTTCTTCAATCTGCAGAAACTTTCTCCTTCTACACATAGGACTCTTCTTTTTCAACTCAACTTGCTTTACCTTATCATTAAGTGTTTGAATCAAATTCAACTTCTTCAAATAATGTGCATGTTTATTTCCTTGAGTTTATCAGAATTAACCACTCATCTGGTTCTTGATTTTTTCCACCCTTGCCTTTAATCATCAATGATTTGCTGCAAGTTTCAGCTATATGTGATAGTGTGTCTGTGAACCAGCTTGACTGACATGTTTCATATCACTTTCTCAATTTATCAATCATCAAAACTATAATGTACCCAACATTTTGAGATTTTGATTTTGTGTTTTTCTTGTGTTTTTAGTATTAGATTTGTGTTCTCTAACACTATAGGAGTATAGGGTTTGAATTTGAGCTAAATTGGAGGTTATTTGAGCCATCCACCATTGTTGAGCTTGAGTTTGAAGAAACTTGAAGGTAGGATTTCATTGTGGGAGGTTGTTTTGAACTCACGTATGTTTTGTTTTGAAGGATTTGTATTTTATTGTTGTGTGTGACATTGTGGACTGATTGGGTGTCTTGATTGGACTGTAACTTGAAGGCTTAATTTTTGCTACCACCACCATAATGGAACTCGAGGCTTTAAATGCTCATATAATGTACAATAATACTATCAATCTCATTTTGGCTCACCTTGAAACTATGTCCCGAGATGTGGCTAGGTTGAATGTGGGTCTTTAGAAATTAAATACAGATGTGGCATCAATAAGTAGGAGATTAGAATGTGTGGAAAGCCAATGGAGTCGACCTTCCACCCCTCAAAATATTTCCCCAACTAATACTCCCGTGACTTTGCACCAAATGCTATATCCACCAATTGCCACAAATCAAACTAATCTTTACTCCCGAAGCCGAGAACAAGATAGACCAAGCCATTCTCCACTCCACCAAGTCCAACACGAAGGGATTGGAACATAAATACCACCACCAAACCCGAACCCTCCCATCCAAACTCTGCTTGACCAAAGATCTCACTATCCAAATCCAATCCCGCCGCTACAAGCTTCACT
This sequence comes from Capsicum pubescens, assembly GCA_030864215.1. Lineage (NCBI taxonomy): Eukaryota > Viridiplantae > Streptophyta > Magnoliopsida > Solanales > Solanaceae > Capsicum > Capsicum pubescens. The sequence goes on along the minus strand of CM061538.1, from coordinate 310,500,620 downwards.
TAAACCAAATAGACCTATCCATGTCGAGGACTATGGTAGGGGAGGACAACATGATGGTTATGGGCCATATGATGATGTTTACTTGAGGGAAGAAAGAATGAGGGGTAGACATGGGGAGTTAGGCCGAGAGGTGAGAGATGGACACCCAAACCGAGATATAGGTCTCAATTCCATCAAAGTGAGCCTTTTCGTTTTCAAATGTGGGAGTGATCCTGAAGCCTACCTTGCATGAGAGTCGTATTGTGACAAGATCTTCCAACATAATGATCTCATCGAAGAAAAGAAAACACTTCAAAGGGTATGTTAATACATGGTGGGAGTATGTTAAATGGTTTGAGGATGAGATGATTGGGGGACAACCTCCTCCTTGGTTTCGGTTGAAGAACCTTATGCGGCAAAGGTACTTGCCCGAGACTTATAGGCATGAGATCCTTGCCAAATTGTACAATTTGAGGCAATAGAGCAAGAGTGTCATGGCTTACTACAATGAATTTCAATAGTTGATGTTGAAACTTAACCACCGAGGCGAGAAAGTAAGTCATGGCATTGTGAGCTTCAAGGTTGGGTTAAACAAGGACATCTCTACTTGCATGACACTTCACATATTCGACACCATAGATGACATCTTCCACACGGCTTTAGAGGTTGAGAGGGACCTCAAAGAGAACTCATTCATGGCTGCCCAACCCGAGGCCACCAATGCTGTCCAAAAACACCATCTAAGGTATGAAGGTAAATTGAATTGTACTTCCAATCCCAAGGGGTTTCAATACGTCAAGTGTCAAGAGTAGGGGCACAAGGCTAGTGAGTGCCTAAACTGGAGAAATATAATCCTAAGGAAGGGTAGACTATACTATCTTGGAGATGAGGTGGGCATTGAATCGGTTAGGAATGATGGCAAACCGTAAGATGGAGAGCAAAAAGAAGCCAAATTGTAAAATAAAGAGTATGTAGAAGATGTATGGCCGCAAAAAGAAGATTTTTAAGTGACTTTGTAAAAGAGGTGAACCCGTGAATTTGTGGTCAAATTCCTCTCAAGATGGAGAGGATGATACAAGTATGATCATGATCATGACACTTTTGAGTATTTTTGAAGACTAGTCACTAAAGGGTTCTTTTGTTATTTCTCTATTATTTATAATGTTGTATAAATAGAACCTTGTAGGGTTTGTTTCCTTAGTTTATTTTTGAGATTGTAAGAACACTCCTCTTGTGAGAGAGCTCCAAAACCAAAATTAGGGTATAGCATAAGGGTGGATTCTCTTATGTATTGCAAAGCTTGATACCTTGGTGCTTGAGAGGTGGACGCCCTATTGTGTCATTGTAAGAGTTAGGTTCATGTCGAGTGTGGTGTTAAGGGTCCAAGAGTTACCATTCTTGGGTTCTTAAGATTACAACTTCATTATGTCTAACTATCTATCTTTGTTTCTTGTTCTAGTTTCAGGTTTCCCTTGTATTGTTGTAAAACCCGTAGGTTCTAGTTGTTGTAACCTTGTTGTTCTTCATTGTATTGTGTTAATATAACTTGTTGGTTGGCTGTTTTGAGGTGTTAACACTCGTTGTTCTCTCTATTTTTGTTATAAGTAGCGAATCCGAGAGTGGTCACCAAAATAGTCTCGGGTTTCCTCAACTTGTGGACTATTTTGGTGTATGTTTTCTTGTATTATTGGTCATCCTTGTATCATCCTTCCAAAATTCTAAAACGGGTGGTTTTAAGTCTAAAGCCCTATTCTGGTTACAGAGTGCGGGTAGCTGACAAGTAGGTTAACAAACTGGTGAATCAGTAGGATTTGCTCCTACCTTCGCTTCCAGGAGGAATTCTATCATCCATGGCGAAGATATCGTATAACAAGAAAAGGCTTACTTTTTAGAGTGATCTTTCTAGATTTCTAAACGAAAAGGCTTGGTTGAAGGTAAAATTCAAGATAACTCGGCATTTTTTCAGAAAAGAAAAGCAGGGTAGAAAGTCGTGCTTACTTATTTCTCCATCTAAGTAAGAGAAGGGGGGTTGAAGTTTATAGCTAGTCGAAAAAGTTTTTGAAGATGAAGCCACCTGTACTCCAGGGTACTAAGGCTGAGGATGCTTTTGAGTTCATCATTGACTGTTATGAGAGGTTACGTAAGATGGGTGTTATGAAGTAACTTGGATTAGAGTTTGTCACATTTTTGTTGGAAAAGGATGCTAAGCAATGGTGGAGATTAATTATTTTTTAATATAATCTTCTAAATTTTATGAACAATTTGTTCATGGCGAGCATGCATTTTTAAATCAGGAGAATGTTTAACGGAGAAAGGACAGATATAATTAGTTGGAATCACAAATAAATTGTCCCTTTTTAAAATAAAATACAAAAATAGGAGTAATTTTTTAAATTTTCAAAAGAACCCAACAATTATATCCTGACATATAAATCACTCTCTCTCTCTCTCTTTTAAATTTCATTTTTTTGCCAAAAATGCTTTCCACACCTAGATAAATTTTATGGTCAAACAAATCTTGCCAAAATAATTTCAAAAAGTTCTCTTAATATCTACGATCAGATGAGTATTTAACTATGGATTTAGAATTAATAGCTTTCATTCAAATTCTATCAAAAATTAAGTTGATATGTATAAATAATATAATGTACCATGAACCCCATAAATAAAAGTACTTTATGATTCAAAATTATAAATTAAAAATTCTAGCTCCGCCCTGCATTCAATCTTGTTTTGATCTTCAATTTGTTCTAACTTGACAAATAATTTTGATCCAGTACTCGACAAAGCATGCTAAAAATAATTTCTCCAACGACCCACTTCTCACGTAACTAGCTAGTACGTATAGTTTCCTAATGGATTAACTGTGAATGAGTTGATAGAGAATTAGCTAGAATCAGCTGTAATGTTTGCCAAGACAAATAATTTGACAATCAAATGTGTAAATCACGTTGTGTGCGTGCCCGTATCCTTCAAACATAGTGAATTTTAGTGGATTTGACACAAATATGATAATATTTTTGGAAAGTCTGAACAACATAGTTGCGTTGTTGACTAGCTCACAAATCAAGAATTCACTTGTTTATCTGTCAACTTAGTGCGACATGAATAGTGATAAATGTATGAAATAGAGAAGAATTATTATAGACATCAAAATTTTGTGGACTCTGAAGAATCCAATTTTTGTTAGAGTTCTTGGAGGCTACTTTACCATAAAACTAGCTTGGTGGCTACTCTACTCTAAACCCTAAATTACGCTATATAAAAGGTCAAATAATCCCTTAAAGAGACATCTTGAATATCCCATAAACCCATGGGTATTCGTAAAAAGATCAATCATCTCCAATATCCCACAAAATCATGAGGTATTAATAAAGGGATCATACTATATTAGAGAAATACGCTACTAACGGCCCTCAATTACGGAGAAATCCATATCAAATTCAAATATTTCTATGTTCGAGAAATACGCTACTGACGACCCTCGAATTACAAAGAAATTCATATCAAATTCAAATATTTTTATGTTTGAGAAATACGCTACTGATGACCGTCGAATTACGGAGAAAATTAAGAGAAAAGAATCAAGGGAGGAACAGATTTGTATCCACATCATTTATCAATAAAAAATTCATGTTTCTTCATATTTTTATTTGTGATTGCAATTTATTTTTGTCACTATAAAAATTTGTTGTAAACAAATTGGCACGCCAAGTAGGACCAAATATGCCCTTCATCTCTTCTCCCATAAATCAGATCTGCAAAAAATTGTAGCCACAAGACCGTGAAGATGGAAGCTCTATAGGTACTTCAAGACTCATCTTTGAGTTTCATCAATTCTACACTCCGACAAGCCTTGAAGTAGGGGACATTTATAGGCATCAAAATTTTGTAGAGTCTAAAGAATTTAATAGCTATTTGAGTTCTTGGAGGCTACTTTATCCTAAAACTAGCTTGGTGGATACTCTACCCTAAACTCTAAATTACGCCTATATAAAGGGGCAAATAATTCCTTTAAAGAGGCATCTGTAAACTCATCAATTTATTTGCAACAAAATTTAATTCATGGAAAATAAACTTCAACCACAAATAAAAATATGAAGAAACAACAATTTTATTGATAAACGATGGGGGTACAAATCTGTTCCTCCCTTGATTCTTCTCTCTTGATTTTCTCCGTAATTCGAGGGCCATTAGTGACATATTTCTCGAAGGTAGGATGATCTCTTTATGAATATCCCATGATTTTGTGGGATATTGAAGATCTCAATCTTTTTACGTATAGCCATGAATTTATGGTATATTCAAAATGTTTCTTCAAGAGAGCAAACCACCCTTTTGTAGGCAAAATTTAGGGTTGATGTAGAGTAGCCTCCAAGCTAAATTTAGGATTTAGGATAAAGTGACCTCCAAGAACTCTAATAGAAATTAAATTCTTTAGAGTCGACAAAATTTTAATGTCTTCAAATGCCCCTACTTTAAGGATTGTCGGAGTGTAGACTTGATGAAATTCAAAGACGAGTCTTGAAGTACCCGTAGATCTTCCATCTTCACGATTCTGCGGCTATAGGTTTGCATATATGATTTATGAGAGAAGAGATAAAGAACAGATTTGGTCCCACTGGGCGTGCCAATTTTTTTTCAATAAATTTTTACAGTGACAGAAATAAATTGCAATCACAAATAAAAATATAAAGAAACATGATTTTTTATTATTGATAAACGATGTGGGTACAAATCTATTCCTACTGTAGAGTTCTTGGACGCTACTCTACGAGAAGAATTCAAATTCTGTTAGAGTTCTTGGATGCTACTCAACAGTAGGCATTAAAATCTTGTAGAACTCTACAAGAAGAATCTAAATTCTGTTAGAGTTCTTGGAGGCTACTCTACATCAACCCTAAATTATGCCTATAACAAGTAGGGGTGTGCAAAAACCGAACCGATCGATAAATCGAACCGATAAAAATATTATTGGTTTATTGTTATTGGGTTAATAATTTTTTAATGGTTTTATTAAAAAAATATTATTGGATTATTGGTTCGGTTCAATTTTTTCTTATTGGATTATTGGGTAAACCAATAACCTAATAAGAATATATATATATATATATATATATATATATATATATATATATATATGACTTATTATATATTTCTCTTAATTTCTCTTTAATTTCTACAAATTAACAAGCCTATTATTTCAATTATACAAACTCTTAATTTCTCCTAACATTTAGTTCAAACTTGAAGATTCTTGTAAATTAAAATACATCATGTAAGATTTTTGGTTGCAACTACGATTCATTTTTTTTTATGTTAGTTACTACTATTTTTATCGGTTAAATCGAAAATCAAACTATTTAGGACTAAAAACCGATAAACAAAAAATTGATAAGAAATATATTATTGATTTGGTTATTGATTTAACATATTTACAAATCGAAAATCAATAATCCGAACCGATAATATGTAAAACTGAACTGAACCGACTGATGCACACCCCTAATAAAAAGGGTGGCTTGCTCCCTTGAAGAAATATGTTGAATATCCCATAAATTCACGGGTATTCATAAAAATATCGGGATCTCTAATATCCCACAAAATCATGGGATATTCATAAAGTGATCATCCTACATTTGAGAAATACGCCTAACGACCCTCGAATTACTGAGAAAATCAAGAGAGAAGAATCAAGGGAGGAACAGATTTGTAACCACATTATTTATCAATAAAAATCATGTTTCTTAATATTTTTATTTGTGATTGCTGTCACACCCCTTTTTTAACCAACAAGAATTGATTTAGAGTTTGAAAGGGTTTTTATTATTAAGTGACAAAATAAAGATTTATTTCGAAAAAGGACTTTTTATATGTAAACTCAGAGTCGCCACTTGGCATAATCGGGTGTGCCAAGTCACCTTTGAAGATCCTTTTTCCAAAATATTTTTGACTCTTTAAAACTGGTTTACGAATAGAGATTCCGGCTAAGGAATTCTGTTGATCGAGGGAAAGGTGTTAGGCACCCCTCGATTCCATGGTTCGATCACAGTCGCTTGGTAGAGTCTATCGACTAGTAGATGCTATAAGATTTATAAACCAAACAAACATACAAAACAAACAAACAAACAAATCAAACAAAATTCAAAACCAAAATAATATTCAGTCCCAAAATAAAAAAATACAGAAATGTAAATCGTATTCTAAACTAATCCTAGACTAAGCTCCAATGCTTTATCCGATGCCTCAAGCCTTCATCACGATCCTCATTTGTGTACATGATACTTTGGGACATTCCCTGGTGAATAAGTACAAATGGCCTAGGGGCATTCCCCGATGAATAAATACAAATGGCCTTGGGGCATTCCCCGACTAAATGAGTATATTTAATTCAAAAGCGGTAAAACAAAATCAATAAAAACATTCAAACATTCAATAATATTGATTCCTACAATTTGCCTACCCAACCTAAGATTTGCCTATTTATTTTGGCCTAAAACATGATACTATCGAATTTGACAAACATCAATATTCGTTCCGAATCAAACCATCAACAATAAATCAAGTTAATCCATATTCAAGTTTTCAAGATCCATTCCTCCCCAAATTTCATCCTTAATCAATGATTAACTAATTTTGATATAAAATCAATCAATCAAGCTATGATAATTATAAAAAGCTCAAATATACTTCAAAACACACCACTAATCACATTATCAACCTCGTTGAGATAGTAAAAACGAGTAGAGTTAAGAATTGAACCTCACAAGAATGAATTTTTCGTTGATAATAGTGTGATAATAGAGACCGAACTCGAAATACTTGAATAGATAACCTCGAACAACGAATAAAACCAACTTGATATCCGAATTCGGATAAATTTTGGGAAGAAAACGGGACTGGTGGACTATCTGCCGGCAGGTCTTGCCGGAACGGCGATGAGGTGATGGTAGTGTTTACCGGTCGCGAATTCGGCATATTTTCGGTGAAAGACTCGCTGACAACTGTCAAATCCGTCTTCTTCTCTCTCTCTCAATTTTTTTTCTTTCTCTCGATCTCTTCTTTCTTTGTCCTCTCTTGATTTTCTCTCCTTTTCTGTGTGGTTTCTATATATCAGTGTATGTGCATATCCTCTGTAGAAGAAAAGAAAAATGGCATTGTGTGCATGTTTTCCTCAACTCTCATGAGGTATTTGTGTATTGGTGTATATTGATGTTGAATCCACTGAGAGTGATGGTGAGTTTGTGTGTGTGGAGCCAAAAGTTATTGTTGTACGGTGGTGTGTGTATATTGATTGTCCAAAATGTGTGTATAAATGTGTATTTGTTTGTGTTGACCAAAAATGGGTGTGCACGTGGGTTTGTAAAGGGTTGCTGGGAGTGAGTAAATTAGATGGAGGGGGGGGTAGGGGATAGGTAGGGGTAGGTAAATGGGTAAAAATTATTTTTTAGGGGGGACAAAATTATGTGTCTATATTTATGCCCCTCTTTGGATGTAAACACAAAGTGTTCTCAGACAAAGAAGTAGACAAAGAGACCAAATTTTGATCCGACCATTATTCAAAAGGAAAGAACAGAAGGACAAAGTGCAACCGAGTATTAATTATGGATATCCTACCTATCCCAAGTTATGTGGGGATCAGGTCATATATAGTTTTAGGGTTGACAAGGAGATGGACTATACCGAGTTGGAGAGTCGAGTGAGGTCCTGTCGAGGTTTCGATCCGTGGATCTGTCATCACATCAAAATAAAAATTACAAGTTAAAAGATAAATGAAGTTACAAAAGACCCATCTATACAACATCTCATGATTCTTGTCTCGGTTCTATGATACTTTCAAAAGTGACAAAAGATCTGTTATCTTTGAGTTGAACTTGAAAATAGATTCTTTCTCCATACAAAATTTGGTGTTGGAGATGAACTTAAAATTGACCATGTTTTGTAGGTGGTATTTCTGAACTTGAACCTAAATTTGAAATTCTTTACCCTATTCTTCAGGCGGACTCTTGACTTGCAATTTCATCACTCGGTTCTTCAGGAAGGCTCCTAACTTTTAATTTCTTCACCTTATTCTTTAGGCGGGCTCCTGACTTGCTATTTCATCACCCCATTATCCAGGCAGACTCCTAAAATTAATTTCAAAACTAGAACAAAAATTATCCCAAACAAAGATTTTGATAAAGAAATATTCCATTTTTCTAAAAATAAAGTCCCATTTTTCAGGAGGTTCCTAAGCAAAAGTAAAGTTTCATTTTTCAGGAGGGTTCTAAACATAAAGTAAATTTCCATTTTTCAGGAGGGTCCTGAACATAAAGAAAATTTCCATTTTTCAGGAGGGTCCTGAAGATAAAGTAAATTTCCATTTTTTAGGAGGGTCCCGAACACAAAGTAAATTCTTATTTTTCAGGAAGGTCCTGAATAGAAAATTAAGTCCCATTTTCCAAGAGGGTCCTGAACATTAGTGCATTCCCATTTTCCAGGAGAGTCCTGAACATAAAGTAAATTTCTCTTTTCTAGGAGGGTCCTGAACACAAAGTAAATTTCCATTTTCAGGAGGGTCCTGAACATAAAGTAAATTTTCATTTTCCAGGAGGGTCCTAAACATAAAGAAAATTTTATTTTTTAGGAGTGTCTTGAACACAAAGTAAACTTCTATTTTTCAGGAGGGTACTGAACAAAAAGTAAAGTCCCATTTTACAGGAGGGTCATGAACATAAAGTAAATTTTAATTTTTCAGGAGGGTCCTGAACACAAAGTAGAGTCCCATTTTCTAGGAAGACCCTGAATAGAAAGTAGAGTCCCATTTTTCAGGAGGGTCCTGAACCAAAAGTAAATTTCCATTTTTCAGGAGGGTCCTGAACACAAAGTAAATTACCATTTTCTAGGAGAGTCCTAAACATAAGTACATTTCCATTTTCCAGGAGGGTCCTAAACATAAAGTAAATTCTCATTTTTCAGGAGGGTCCTGAATATAAAGTAAATTCTCATTTTTCAGGAGGGCCCTTAACATAAAGTAAATTCCCATTTTTAGGAGGTTCCTGGACATAAATTAAATTCTCATTTTTCAGGAGGGTCCTGAACATAAAGTAAGTTCCCATTTTTCAGGAGGGTCCTGAACATAAAGCAACAACGCGCAGATGTTCTTTTCAAAGGTAGCTGAATTAAGTAAAGCGAATTTTGTCCCTGTTTCAACAAACAAAATTTGTCAGTTAAAAACTTAGTGGTGGCTTGAAGCACTTGGCTTTTCCGACACCTGCTCCAATGTTCATTCCCTTCATTTTGTTTTAGATTACTGGCACTTGCCCCTTCTTTTTTGCGTCATTGACCCAAACACAGATTAAGGGAAGTGACTTTGATTCAAACACCGGATATCTATTTTACCATGCCCCTGATATACATCTTTTGAAACCTGAATATTTCCACGCATCCAAGAATATGTCGGTTGATGAAATTTCCTTGCTTCTCTTGTTTTATGATCATGTTCCTTTCATGTGTTGGTCCTGGATTTTCCTCACGCAATTGGGGAAACTGGTAGCAAGTTTTGAAATTCTTTCTCACTTGTTTTGACACAAACTTGACTCAAAATGTAAAGGAATGACGGTGAATTTTATTTTGACAAATGACATAAAAGACAAAAAATATGAATATATAAATGAAAGAAAAGGGAAATGTCCCTCTTTTTAACAAAGAAGAAAACTTCTCTGAATACGACAACCAACTCCAATGATTATGCCATGCATTTTGGATTAAGTTGTCTAATATTTCTACCCAAACTTCCCACTTGTTTTTGAGTTCGTGCCTTTGCTGCTGAGTCGCTTCTTCAATCCCATTGGACTCATATAACTCATTTAATTGATGACATCTTAAAATATTCTCGCCGACAAGCCTCTCTCCTTTTATTTCCTTCAAACTTATTATCGCCTTATGGTGCCTGTGGGGATTTCACCAATAAGACTCTCTCAATTTCATTTCTCTCGACTCTCCATCGCTTTATAGTGTCCGTGAGGGTTTTCACCAATAAGACTCTCTTATTTTTATTTCTCTCAACTCACCATTGCCTCATGGTGCTCGTGAAGATTTTCACCAGTAAGATTCTCCCATTTTTATCTCAACTCACCATCGCCTTGTGGTGCCCATGAGGGTTTTCACCAATAAGACTTTCTCATTTTTATTTCTTCATGTTTCCCCATGATGATGCAAAAAATATAATGCCAAAACATTTCTATATATCCATCGCATGTTCAGCCTCATAATTCTCAAAGATTGATCTGAAAGTCTTTCTTTGATTGAAATTTGACTTTTGGATACGGTTAAAAGAAAAGGATGGAAGGAGGCTCAAACGACACTTGAAGTGGGATGAGACTTACAACTTTTATAATCGACTCAAATAACAAAAATTAACTCATGCCCTAGTTTTGTTGACTGGGTGACTCTAAATTATTTATTTGGTTGGACCGAGTCCCGGGTAGGGCAGCCTACATATTTCACTCCCGAGAGAGGAGAATCAGGTCACACGTAGTTCCAGCATCTTGTTCTTTGTTTTGATTTGATTTTTTTCTCTTTTTTTCATACCCTTTCTTTTATTCTCTTTTTTCTTAACACTTTATCTTTTGACTCTGTTTTGATTCCAAAAGAGGGATATGAAAGAAAATAGAACTAAGACTCAAATGGGGTAAATAAAGGATAACACAATGTTTGGATAGCAGAATGAAATTCCTTCATCATATCCATATTTAAAAATACAAGTACAACACATGCAATAGAGCTAATGAAGGATAAAATATCATACATAATATATTTTGATTGCATCAACATTGATAGTCATTTTCATCATTTTACGTTCTACATCTGTCAAATATAAAGATCCATTGGGCAACATTTTCTTCACAATGAAGGGACCTTGCCAATTTGGGGAGAACTTCCCTTTAGCTTCAACCTAATGAGGGAGTATACGCTTCAATACCAACTGACCAACTTAAAAACATTTGGGATGTACCTTCCTGTTATATGGTCGGGCCATTCTCTTTTGATACAATTGGCCATGACACACTGATGTCAGTATTTTTTTATCAATCAAACTCAACTGCTCCAATCAGGTTTTGACCCACTGATCATCATCAACCTCTGCTTCCACAATGACTCAAAGGTATGGAATTTCCACTTCGGCAGGTATGACTGATTCTGTCCCGTACACTAATAAATATGGAGTTGCCCCTGTTGAAGTGCGAATAGTAGTACGACAACCTAGCAAAGCAAAAGGCAACTTCTCATGTCATTGTTTGGACCCTTTTACCATTTTTCGCAGGATCTTCTTGATATTCCGTTTGGTAGCTTCAATGGCGCTGTTTGACTTTGGAAGATATGGAGTGGAATTTTAATGTGTAATCTTAAACTGTTGACACACCTCTTGCATCAAATGACTATTGAGGTTGGCAACATTATCTGTGATGATCGCCTTTGGAATGCCAAATCTACAAATGATATTAGCATGAACAAAATCCACCACCGCCTTCTTTGTTACTGACTTGAAAGTTGTTGCTTCTACCCACTTCATAAAATAATCAATGGATACCAAAATGAATCTATGTTCGTTAGATGCTTTAGGTTCAATCGGCCAAATCACGTCCATACCCCAATCGACAAAAGGCCATGGAACAGATATTACATTTAACTCAGCTGGAGGAGGGTGTATCAGATCACAGTGTACCTGACATTGATCGCATTTTCAAACAAAACAAATAGAATCCCTCTCCATAGTAAGCCAATAATAACCTACTCAAAGTATTTTCTTTGACAAGACAAAACCGTTCATATGCGGCCTACATACTTCAGAATGTATTTCAACCATGATTGCCGAAGCTTCTTTCGCATCTACACACCTCAAAAGTCCCAAATTAGGAATTTTCTTGTACAATATTCTCCCACTTAAGAAAAATCTATTGGCCAAACGCCTAATAATCCTTTTTTGATCACTGGTGGCATGGGTTAGAATTCTCCCGACTGAATGTATCTCTTGATATCAAAGAACCAAGGTTCGCCATCAAGCTCTTTTTCAACTGCATTACATTAAGCATATTGATCACGACTCTGTATATGCACTGGATCGATGTAAGCCCTATCAGGATGTTGGAGAATTGAAGACAATATGGCTAGCACATCAGCAATCTCATTGCGAACTCTCAAAATATGCCTAAACTTTACTGACACAAACTGTTGACATAGATCTTGCAAGCCTTATTGATACAGTATGAGCTTTAAATTCGGAGTCTCCCATTCGCCTTGAATCTGGTGGGCAAGTAAGTCTGAGTCTCCTAACACTAATAATTTCTAAACTCTTATGTCAATATCTAGCCTTAGCCTCAAAATGCAAGCTTCATATTCTGCCATGTTGTTGGTACAATAAAATCGAAGTTATGCAGTTACCGAAAAATGTTTCCCTGATTCAGAGATAAGAAATGTTCCTATTTCGACTCCTTTCATGTTCACGACTCCATCAAAGAACAACTTCCAGTCTGGATCAGCATCTATAGTGACTTCATCAATATTCAACACTTCTTCATCAGGAAAATATGTCTTCAATGACTCATACTCCTCATCAATAGGGTTCTCGGCAAGATGACCTGCCAACTCTTGAAATTTCATTGAGGTTTGAGTCACATACACGATGTCGAACTCAGTAAGCAATATTTGCCATTTTGCAAGTCGACCCATTGGCATAGGTTTTTGAAAGATATACTTCAAAGGATCCTTGCGGGAGATGAGGTAAGTAGTGTAGGATGAAAGATAATGCTTCAACTTCTATGCTACCCAAGTTAGGGCACAACACATTTTTTCAAGAAGAGTATACTTGGTTGCATACATCGTGAACTTCTTGCTAAGATAATGGATGGCTTGCTCATTTTTTCCCGTGATATCATGTTGACACAACACACAACCGAAGGAATTATCCAAAACTGATAAGTACAAAATCAAGGGCCTACCAGGCTCAGGTGGTACCAACACAGGCGAATTCGACAAATATCTTTTAATTTTGTAGAATGCCTCCCGACATTCCTCCATCCATTCAACAGTGGCACTCTTCTTCAGCAACTTAAAAATGGTCTCACAAGTGGTTGTAAGCTGAGCAATGAATCTACTTATGTAGTTCATCCTACCGAGAAAACTCATCACTCTGTTCTATTCTTAGGTGGCGACAAATCCTGAATAACCCTGATCTTTGAAGGATCCAATTCAATACCTCGACGACTGACCACGAACCCTAATAACTACCTAGATGAAACTCAAAATACACATTTTGCTGGGTTAAGTTTGAGATCGTACCTGTGAAGCCTCTCGAAGAACTTTCTTAGATATTTAACATGATAAACTTGATTTTTGGACTTAATGATCACATCATCTACATAGACTTAAATTTCCTTATGGATCATATCATGAAACATAATGGTCATTGCCCTCATGCATATTGCCCTAATATTTTTCAGACTGAAAGGCATCACTCGATAATAATAAGTTCCTCACGGGGTGATGAAAGATGTATTTTCTGCATCATCAGCATACATAACTATTTGGTAGTACCCAGCATAACAATCCACAAAAGAAGCAACCCATGTTTAGCACAATTATCTAATAAAATATGAATGTTGGGTAGTGGAAAATCATCCTTCGGGCTTGTCCTGTTCAAATCACGATAATCGACACACACTCAAACCTTGTCATCTTTCTTTGGGACAGGAACAACATTGGACAACCAATTAGGATAACGAGCAACTCAAACGACCTTGTCTTCGATCTATTTTATTATTTACTTTTTAATTTTCATGCTTATATCAGTTTTAAATTTTCTCAACTTCTATTTGATAGGGGGGATTTCAGGGTCAGTTGGCAACTTGTGGACCACTAACTCGGTGCTTAAACCCAGCATATCATCATAAAACCATGTAAAAACTTCTTTATAATCAATTATTGCTTGTATCATCCCTTCTCTTAATTGAGGCGAAGAATGTACACTTATTTTAGCTTCCTTAACCTCTTCCTGATCTCCAAGATTAATTGACTCAGTTTCATTCAAATTAGGATTCGACTTGGCTTTAAACTGTTGCAACTCTTTGCTTATTTCTTCCAATGTCTCTTCTTCATCATATTCTACCTCTTGCCTTATTATATTTTGATTAGATTCGGTTTTAAGATCAGGCTAAAATTTTTGCATGCATGTCATATCACTAGAATCAGCATAACGAGAACTGTATAAAGAAAAGACAAATAAAACGTATTAGAGACAAAACAAAAAGGACATTGCATTTTATTATAAGGAAGGACATGAGGGTTTAGACATAAGCGACAAAAAAATATAAACAAGATAGATTCCAAATTACAACCCTGAAATAACTTGGATAGCAAAAAGAACAACAAAGCAAGCTACCAAAACTCCTTCTTGATGAGAAAAGAAATGACTTCCTAATTGTTGAGCTGGACATCAGGACCTATGAACTGCACATCTTCCTTACTGGTACCTTCTCCCACGTCAACCATATCAGCTTCAACAAACAGGTTCTAGAAATTATCAACTAACGCAGCTTCCATCTCCTGTATAGGCTTGATAACACTGGTTCTAACAAATGAGTCACTGAGTAGTGGCACTGGGTGGGGGAGTGACCATGTTTCCTTCTTTCGCTTTTTGTCCTTTTTCCAATCTTTAAATGTAGGTTTGAACCCTAAGACAAAACTACTAAGGTTCTGATAATGCTCAATCTACAGCTCTCGTTTGAGTGTAAAGCGGTCGTTAGCAAATATAGAACCCAACCTGGGTTGGGTGTCGATCCCACAGGGAATAGCTTGGCCAACAAGTAAGTAAAATTACTAAACTTTTGGTGCAAGTCTCGTAAGAAGGGGGGATTCTTGTTTTGCAAGTAATGTAAACAAAAGCTGAAAATAATAAAGTAAAAAGAGAGAGATTGTTACGTTGGTTGTAAACAATGAGAATTGAAGCGTTGGGGTTATGTCCACCTTCTGAGGTATACGTCTCTATTGGCTATGAGTGTGTAGAATTCTGACATGCAATTGCTTATAGAGGATTGTAGTCGATGGTAAATCCAAGCGTCTCTCGACCTAAACAAGGACTATTTCACTTTAACTCTCTCGAGCTTAAAGCGTGTCTAACGGTACGAATTCTCCAAGAGGTTAGTCCAGTTACGACACTAGCTTTTTAATAGGAAAGGGTGTCCTACTACCTTGACATTATCTCTTTTCCAGACAAATAACTTTTCTCTCGAACAAGTTAAATGTTAGACTGGCGTATTCTTGCGTTTGCAACCGCAAAGAATGTAGATTAAGATGAAGAGAATAATGATATAAGCAATATACGTGCCTCGAACTCACAAACTCACATCAATAGATAGTAACTCATTCGGCTTCCATAACCCTAACAGAGAAGTTTAGTTACCCATGAATGCGAAGGAAATCACGATTGACATTGTTATTATATCACGATATTGAGTAATGGCGTGTAGATCAAGTGATAGGCGTGAGGCGTGATTCCTTAGCAAGTAACGATTCTCTTGTTGTGGAGTTTTAGAATAGAAGAGTAGATTAGAAGTGTTTGTAGTGGAAGATGAGAGGGATGGAAGAAAATTAATTGTTGAATGATGAATGTCAGATTCCCCTCTTTAAATCTCTAGCATGATAGGGTATTTATAATACCCATATCCTACTCCTACTAAGCTAATGAAATAAATAACCAAATCTTACTAGACTAATGAAATCCTTAACCCAAATGTACTAGGTTAAGGTAACATTATCATAATCCACATAAAATAATGAAATACATAACCTAATTGCACTAGGTTAATGTATCATTGTCAAAATCCAGCTTTGTGTCTGTAAGTCCCCAAAGTCTTCAGAATTGTTGTTTTAGCCCGGGACAGATTTTCCATGCAACAGTTTTGGTCCTTTAGGCGTCCCACTTCATTCTCCTTCGTTCGAGAGCTTTCTTTTGCGTCAAGTTAGCCATAAAGTGCTGTATTTTGCATCATTTATACCTGAAACTTTCCTAGTCATGTTCGTTAGCTCATTTACGGGAAAAAGGACTAAAAGTGCATGAAATATATAATTTGTTCTCAAAATTAGGCTAAAATATGGGCACAATATATTGATATAGGCGTGTAAATCCGCCTATCATCAGGTTCTAACTTGGACATATTGGAAGATTTATACCATGCAAAGATACTCCTAAACCCTTTCCTGGCTTAAAGCCATATTTTAATATCTTATTAGCCATCATGACAGAAGTAAGAGATAATCGTGGCCCTGTCATAACATGTCCTTCACATATATAATCCACAAACACTGCATCAAAATATTGATAAACCAATGTCGCCTCTGCATTATTTGCCTTGACTAACGGCATGGGCGAGTCTTTGTAGATGGGCAAATCCCCTTTACTGTGAACGATCACCTCCTGCTTGTCATGTTCAAACTTGATCATTTGGTGCAATGTAGATGTAACAACCCCAACTTTATAAATCCATGGTCTTTCCAACAACAAATTATAAGAGGCGTCAATATTCAACACTTGAAATTCTATGGAAAATTCGACAGGCCCTATAGTCAACATTAACTCTATTTAACCAATGGAATCTATTTTTGCTCCATCAAAAGCTCTGATACACATATTGTTGGGTTAAATTCTCTCGGTACTGATATTCAACTTTTGCACAGTAGAAAAATGATAAATATTTGCACCAGAACTGCCATTAATCATGACACGAGTGACATAGAAGTATTCACACTTCACAGTAATGTAAAGGCCCCGATTATGCCCCGTACCTTCCACAAGCAACTCATCATCCAAAAAGTTAATCATGTTTACCTCAAAGATCTTTCCAACAATTTTCTCCAACTGATTCACAGTAACTTCTCTAGGGACATAAGCTTCATTCAACATCTTTAGAATAGCATTACGATGTTCATCACAATGCAACATTAAAGAAAGAAGGGAGATTTGGGCTGGGGTCTTCCTCAACTGATCTATGATTAAGTATTCGGGCAATTTCATCTTTTACAAAAACTCTTTGGCTTTTTTTTAGAGTCGACTGGCCATTCACTACTGGTTTAGACTTTCTTAAACCGTCTAGAACAAAACACCTTCCTGAATGAGTCAAACCCCCAACTTCATTCACCTCATCCATAATTTTCTTCCCATGATAAGTCATTACATTCTACTTATAATTCCAAGGGACTTTTTTGGGGTCGATAAACGGGAGTTGTGTCACTGGCTTAATGGTAATAGGCGTTGTAAATACCCCTTTCACAGTCAAAATAGGCTTTCTTGGGGCTCCCAATACCATTATCTTTGGCTTACCCTAACTCGGACCAATAATTTTTCCCACCCCTTTAACAGTCAGCATAATTTTCTTCTCGTTTCCTTGAGTTTCCTCTTCTATCATCTCCTTTGGGATCAAAGACATTGTTTTTATTGAATCTACAATATTCACCAACTTCTCCTTATTAGTTGGATCCTAACGATTGACTGTTGAGACCCCACAGACTCTTTACCTTCATATATCAACTCCAACATATTCGTTTCAGCATGGGGCCGGCAATGGATTTTGGTTGATGTTTGGAACCTTTGGGGCTTGTATCAGAATCTGATTTGTGTCGATCAAATCTTGAATTTCTCTCTTTAAATACCAACATCTTTCTGTATCATGCCTCAGTATATCAGAACAATATGCATATCTTAGAGAATAATCAAGGTTCGTTGGAGTTGGATTCGAAAGCATTCCTTCGATTGGGCTTAAGACCTTCATATTTCTCAACCTCTTAAACAAACTAGTATACGACTCCTTGAGGGGTGTGAAATTATACTTGACTTCCTTCTCTTTCTTAAACTCGGGCCTAGGTCAAAAACCAGATTTGGAAGGGTTTTGGTAATTTTATGGAGCTGAAGGACAATTACGAGGGATTGACGCATGTCATTGTGGGTGAGAAAGGGTTTGAATGTATGGTTATGCACTATATACTGGGTATGTGGGTGATGGAATAGGATATAATGGATTTTATGGAGGTTAGTAATGATGGGGGGAATAGATGGAGCTTGGGCATAGACTTGGGCTTGTTATTGAGGATAGGGGCGAGGTGGTCTTTTCGGATATGCATGTTGCCCAACTCCAACAGTCGTTACATCTTCCTTCTTCTTTTTCCCTTTGAAAGTTCCAAAACCACTCTGAATTGCTTGGGTGGTTACTTTTAATGAGGCAAAGTTCACGATTTGTCCTGTCTTAATTCCCTCTTCTATCATTTCTCCCATCTTAAGGACTTCGACAAACGATTTACCCATCGCCGGAAGTAAGTGTTGAAAATAGGTCTTATCTTGTGCTTGAATGAAGACCTCTACCAATTTTTTCTCCTTCATAGGAGGCTTTACCCTGGAGGACTATTCACGCCACCTTATCGCATACTCTCTGAAGCTTTCAACACTTTTCTTCTTCATATTAGCTTGGGACTTCTCGTCGAAAGTCAGCTCCACATTGTACTGAAATTGCTGCATGATTTTGTTAGCTAGGTCATCCCAGTTATTCCACTTATTGATATCTTGACCAATTAACCATTCCGAAGCCAGACCGGAAAGACTTTCACCGAAGTAAGCCATGAGTAACTCTTCTTTTCCTCCTGCGCCTCTCAGTTGGTTACAATAATGTCTCAAATGCGCCACGGGATCACCGTGTCCATCATACTTCTCAAACTTTGTCATCTTAAATCCAAGAGGAAGGTTAACACTTGGGAACATGCATAAATCATTATAGGAAACACTCTTATAACCCCGAGTCCCTAGATTTATCAAGGCCTGTTCCAAACTCTTCAATTTTTACGATATGTTCTCCTGTTCTTCAATCGCAATAGGTTTCTCTGTATCAAAGTGAAATGCATGAGACTGATTGTAACAATACGGATCATTCATCTTCAAGGTAGCCTTCAGAGCATATTTCTGATCCTCTGGAATTTTAAACACTGGTTCACTGGTAGACCAAGAGAGTATAATTGTTGCACGCATAACATAAGTAGGAGCTTCAGATGGTGGTGGAGCCACGAACATAGGTGTTGTAGGTGGTGCTGGCTGAGCAGTGGGCCTCAGAGAACTACCAAGGGCACACTAGAAATTCCAGGATAATACTGATGTGGAGTAAATCCTGGTGTGTGTTCCGGTGACTCAACGGGAGAAAAAAATTATTCTTGGGATACGGAGGGCAATTGGAGATATTCCTTAGATCTTCAGGGAATGGAGGAGGAGGCATGCTACTAGCCCATGTTCGATGCAGATCTGTCAATTATTGTCTGAGTCTTAATATCTCATCATTGCATTCTGAACCCTTTTCTCTAGGATCCTGATCTGGGTCAACGAGAAAATTTTCAATCTCCCTGTTAGCCATGACAAGCTTTGCTTTTGATCTAGTGAAGTAAGGATGACTAGCCAGAGTGCTACAAAACCAACCACTTTTATCTGAAAGAACATGCTCATCAAATACAAAACCCGTTAGGATTAGATCACACAACAAGCATGGAAATCACATTGTATACACATCCTAGATTCATGCGTATTTCTACCAACCTTTACGGGTAATAAGGTCATTTTAACATTATCCCGATCTCCCCCTTACACTATTTTTTCTTCCCATCTCGTCATACTTTGTTCTTTTCTTCTCTCACTACTTTCTTTCTTTTTGTCATTCTTTATGGCCTTTGCTTTTCTTTAAAATAGGAAAATTGAGAAAAAACAAAGAAACAAAACGATTAAATTGAACCCAAAAGTAGGTTGCCAACGTATCATGTTGTACATGGATCAGATCTTGCGTAGTTTAGGAAGTATGCATAAAGTTGATGATTTTTTATATTTTTTAATGGAAAAAAATAAATAAAAGAAAGCACAACACAACATCATTACATTTCATAAAAGAAACAGCTAAAATAGATTTCAAATTTAAGATAACCTCAATACTAATCAACAAATACTGAACAACACTCTAGACCCACAGGACAACATGCGTAACACCCTTAATAAAAACTCTAATGTTAAAACAAACTTGACACCGACTTAACAAAGACACAACAATACAATGACATAAAAATAAAGGACTCAAAATAAAAGATAGTAAGTGCTCCTTCAAACTGCTGCACTGTGTGATGACCCTGGCTGAGATGGACTTATCTGTGAAGTTCTCGCTCTCCCATTCAAACCTTGTAACATATCCTGCAATGTCTCTTTGATGCTTGGTAGGAAGCTTCTGGCACGTGTTGCTGCCTCTTGAGGAGTACACCTGAAAAGATTTCTCTGATACCCTTCCACATTTGTAACCAAACCCAATAATTGAACCCTCTACGCCTCCACTTTGGCCCCCACATCTTTACTCTCATGGTTATAAACTATATAAGCTTCCTGTATTCTTCCTCTGAGTTGCGCCGGTAATGGCCTACTGACACCCCGAGGTATAGATTATAGCCAGATCCCATATCTCTGAGAGTACCCCGAATTATCTATACCTTCTTTGAGAGAATCTACACCCATTTTTATTGTATTAAGCCAGAATTGCTCATATCTAATTTCACCCTTGGCTATATCCTTAAAGTACTCGACATCTTTTTGAAGATCCATTATTGGTGGAATTTCTTGAGATCTACCCAACTGATGCATTACCCTACTCGGACTATAAGGTCTAGTGCATTTGAGCCCTATCAGAACTAGAAGAGGTTGCATGCGACATCCGGACAATATTACCTTCGGATGGAGCCATCGATAGGTCCAAAGGATATTTGCATGAGTTCTTGATTCAAAAAATTTGACCCAAGCATTGACTCCCACAGGCAACCAGAACTTATCAAAACACATTCTTTGTTTGATGGCGTCCACTCGCTCGTTTAAACAACGGTTAATCACATCCGATCTAACCAAAGAAGGAGAGTACAAATGTTCCATCATCCATAATTGTAATATCAAATTGCTTTCCTCGAAAAATCATAACCCCCTTCTTACTTCAGTTAAAGCCTTATACAGTTCCACTAAAATCATAGGTACGATAGTGACTTTATCCCTTTTCTTGAATAAGGCCATCACTACTGATTATAAACGGGTGTTAACACGCCTTTCATCTAATGGAAACACTAAAGTAACTAACAATGCCAGAAAGAAAACCTCAAGACGCCGTTTCTCCCAAGTCTTCTTAGGGGTAAAACATTCATCCCAAAACTGATCAAAGCCTTCTGGAGACCCAAATCTAGCAAACGAATAGTCTAAGGAAATCCAAGATTGGTTCAGGCATCCTAGATGTTCATTAACCTTAAAACCACAACCCTCGAGAAATCTCCTGCTAGAATGATTTTGGGCTAGGATTAACTTCTTATTGATATAAGGTAACTGAAATAGACCAGATATTTCTACCAGGGTAGACGTCATTTAACAATTTCCAAACCTAAATACCAAACTGTCTGAATCCCAGAAGGTCATTGCAACCTCTATTATATTTGTCTGAGGCATGATAGTAAAAAACGATGTAAGATTGCCTAACATTTTCTTTAGCTCATGCTTTTCAGAGTAGTTGAACATGCCCCACCATTTGATTAACTTTTTGGGCACCTTGGAAACCATCAATACTCTAGACCCTACAGACGGCTCCATCCTGTAGCAACACACAAAATTATGACTCAAGATTCAATAAGGGCAAGAGAATTCCTGACCTATGAGATTTTAACACAAGGAAGTGTCACGTGACACAGGGACAAGATGATCTATAATTCAAAATCGTTGAATGGAAATGATAAGAAGACTTAGCCTATTTGGCTATGACCACTAACCAATACTTGACTAGGCAGAAAATAGACCTTAACTAAGACTAAGACAATGATCAAACTAAAAGATTACCGAACCCACCGAGGGTTGCCTACGTATCCCATCCTGAGAGACGAGAATCAGGTATGCATAGTTCATCCAGATCGGACAAATAAAGATTAAACAACCGACTGAACCCTAACCTAAGAAACACGACCAAAAATAGATGACAAACAATGTTAATAAAATCTTTTTGAGTTTCCAAATTGACACTTCACATAAAACTGACACCAACAATTATGAAAGAAAAAATCTTTTTGATATTTTCGTTATATGAAATGTACAAAACATCTACCATTTTTGAATTTTCCTTTTATAAAAATCTCCTATTGAAATTATTTTTTTTTTGGAGTTTTCGAATTGTGAATGCTTACTAAAGAAACAAAAGGAAAATTATTTTGTATTTTTTTTATTTTTTGAAAAATGAGTGCAAAACATAAAAATCTTTTCTTTTTTGAATTGTGAAAAAATAAAAGCCATAAAGAACTCTAAAAACTACGAAACCCTTTTTTTTATTCACTTTTTGCTCTTTTTCCTTTTTTTCTCTTTTTTTTCAATATTTTTTTGCCTACACATTTTACTTCTGACACGTGATTTCCCCAAATCAGTCCGTCAAATGACCTCGTCACCCTAAAAAATACATGTAGCACGTAAGGATGCTTTTAAGATGAGTCTCCTATAAAGGACAAAGTGTGTCCAACTAGGTCTTAATATGATGTAGATAAGTATGACCTAAAGACTGGCCTACGCTGGACTCCACTAATAAGGTTGTTCGGGGGAGCGTATGGTCGATAGTAACTGCGACAACTTTCCACCCACTCCATACGTCTGATGGCTCCCCCTCCTAAAATAAGGGAGATTCAACTAGAGTTCGTGTACACGACGTGTACTCTGAGACTTGTTGCATACAAAATTGACTCGGGTTATGCAAATGATACCAGATATAAAGTGGTAACACATAAAGAAAAATTGTAAATAAAGAGCACGTAGGCGCAGAACAGTGATAAGACAATAACACAAATGATAACACAAATGATAACACAAATAATGTTTATACATCTATAATGTCAAACAAAGCCGATACAACTCCAAAAATAAGCTCGAATTCTGAAAAATCCTCAGCAGAGTCACCAGAGCTGTCACACCCCTTTTTTTAACCAAAAAGAATTGATTTAGAGTTTGAAAGAGTTTTTATTATTAAGTGACAAAATAAAGATTTGTTTCGAAAAGGACTTTTTATATTTAAACTCAGAGTCGCCACTTGGCATAATCGGGTGTGCCAAGTCACATTTGAAGATCCTTTTTCAAAACTATTTTTGACTGTTTAAAACTAGTTTGTGAACAGAGATTCCGGCTAAGGAATTCTGTTAATCCAGGGAAAGGTGTTAGACACCTCTCGATCCCATGGTTCGACCAAGGTCGCTTGGTGGAGTCTATCGGCTAGTAGACGCTATAAGATGTATAGACCAAACAAACATACAAAAACAAACAAATCAAAAAAAATTCAAAATCAAAATAATGTCCAGTCCGAATTATACAGTCCCAAAATAAAAAAATGCAGAAATGTAAATCCTATTCTAAACTAATCTTATACTAGATCCAATGCTTTACCCGATGCCTCGAGCCTTCATCACGCCCTCCTTTGAGTACATGATAATTCAAGGCATTCCTCGGTGAATAAGTACAAATGGCCTCGGGGCATTCCCCAATTAATAAATACAAATGGCCTTGGGGCATTCTCCGACTAAATGAATACATTTAATTCAAAAGTGACAAAACAAAATCAATCAAAACATTCAAACATTCAATAATATTGATCCTACAATTTGTCTACCCAACCTAAGATTTGCCTATTTATTTCTGCCTAAAAACATGATACTATCGGCTTTGACAAACATCAACATTTGTTCCGAATTAAACCATCTACAATAAGTCAAATATTTCATATTCACGTTTTCAAGATCCATACTTCCCCAAATTTCGTCCTTAATCAATGATTAACTAATTTTGATATAAAATAAATCAATCAAGCCATGATAATTAAAAAAAGCTCAAATATACTTCAGAACACACCACTAATCACATCATCAACCACGTTGAGATAATAAAAACGAGTAGAGTTAAGAATTGGACCTCACAAAAATAAATTTTTCATTGATAATAATGCGATAATAGAGCCCAAACTCGAAATCCTCGAATGGAGAACCTCAAACAACAAATAAAACCAACTTGATATCTGAATCCGGATAAATTTTGGAAATAAAATGGGATTGGTGGACCGTCTGCCGGTGGGTTTTGCCGGAACGACGATGACGGCGACGACAGTGTTTACCGGTGGTTAATCCGACGTATTTTCGGCGAAAGACTCGCCAACAACCGTCAAATTTATCTTCTTCTATCTATCTCTTGATTTTTTTCTTTCTCTCGATCTCTCCTCTCACCGTTCTCCCTTGATTTTCTCTCTCTTTCGTTGTGGTTTCTACATTTCAGTGTACGTGTGTGCCCTCTGTAGAAGAAAATAAAAATGGCATTGTGTGTGTGTTTTCCTCTACTCTCATGAGGTATTTGTGTATTGGTGTATATGGATTTTGAATCTACTGAAAGTGATGGTGAGTTTGTATGTGTGGAGCCAAAAGTTATTGTTGTACGGTGGTGTGTGTATATTGATTTTCCAAAGATGTGTGTAGAAATATGTATTTGTTTGTGTTGACCAAATATGGGTGTGCACGTGGGTTTGTAGAGGGTTGCTGGGAGTGAGTGGATTAGGTGGGGGATAGGGGATAGGTATGGGTAGATAAATGGGTAAAAATTATTTTTTGGGGGGGACCAAATTACATGTCTACAATTGTAATTTATTTCTGTCACTGTAAAAATTTATTGGAAACAAACTGGCACGCCTAGTGGGACCAAATCTGCCCTTCATCTTTTCTCTCATAAATCAAAAATGCAAATCTGTAGCCGCTACATAAAGATGAACGTTTTGTGGGCACTTCAAGACTCGTCATCAAATCTACACTTAGACAAGCCTTGAAGTAGGAGGAATTTGTCGACATCTAAAATTTGTGGGACTCTACAAGAAGAATTCAAATTCTATCACAATTCTTGGAGGCTACTTTACCCTAAACCTAGCTTGGACGCTACTCTTCCTAAACCTTGAATTATGCCTATACAAAGGTTAGATATTCTCTTAAAAAGTCATCTCCAAGATCTTTAATATCTCAAAAATTCATGTGATATTCATACAGATATCAAAACTCTGTCTTCTTGATAATCAAATAGATCAAGAAGATCCACAAACCCTCCTTTCATGGAGATCAAATTCTGCATTCGAGAACTACGCCACTAACGACACTCAAATTACAAAGAAACCCATATCAAATCCAAATATTTCTACTTTTGAAAAATACGCCACTAACGACCCTTGAATTATGGAGAAATTCATATCAAATACAAATATGCGTGCATTCGAGAAATGCGCTACTGATGACCCTCGAATCATGGATCAAATCAAGAGAGAAGAATCAAAGGAGGAATAGATTTGTACCCATAATCATTTATCAATAAAAAAACTTTTTTCTTCATATTTTTATTTGTGATTGCAATTTATTTCTGTCACAATAAAAAAAAATTGTTGGAAACAAACTGACACGCCCAGTGGGACCAAATCTACCCTTTATCTCCTCTCATAAATTATATATGCAAATCTGTAGCCGCAAGGTGTAAAGATGTAAGCTCTATGGGTACTTCAAGACTCGTCTTGAGTTTCATCAAGTCTACACACTGACAAGCCTTAAAGTAGGAGGCATTTGTAGACATAAAAATTTGTGGATTCTACCAGAAGAATCCAATTTCCGTTAGAGTTCTAAAATTTGTGGGTCTTCAAGAAGAATCCAAATTCTGTTAGAGTTCTTGGAGGCTAATCTAACCTAAACCTTGAATTATGCTTATATAAAGGGAAAAATATTCATTTAAGGCATCTCCAAACACTACTAAAAAGGGCCAAAAAGTGACGGCCAGTGTCGCTTTTTTGGGCAAAATCGACGAAAACTCGTCGCTTTTTTTCATCTAAAAAAGGGGCGTTGTTTTTTTTAAAAACGACGGCCTACGTTGCTTTATTACGACGAACAACATCGCTTTTAGAGATTTTTTTTATTTTTTTTGAAAAAGCAACATTGTGCGTCGCTTTTTGTTCTTCATGTGAACAACACACGATGAACAAAAAGCGACGTTGTGCGTCATAATTTGAGAACACACGATGAATAAAAAACGACGAACATCGTTGTTTTATTGAAAAAATAATATTTTTTTCAGAAAAATTAACGCTGTCCGTCATAATTTGAGAAAAATAAAATACTTTTTGAAAAAAAAAGCGACGTTGGTCGTCGCTTTTTGTTCTTCATAATGAATAAAAATAGACATTGGTCGTCTCTTTTTGATCTTCATAATGAATAAAAAGTGACGTTGATCGTCGCTTTTTGTTCTTCATAATGAACAAAAAGCGACGACCGTCATTGCTTTTTTGCATTTTTTTGTGAGGAAATCTGCACTTTCTGCATCCCACTTGCCAAATAAAAATGCAATTCAATATATACATCCCTCATGCAACACACATTATTACAATAATCATACAACACACTACATCAATAAATCATTGAAGCAATTCAAATCAACAACACTTAAATAATGAATCAAACAACATTCAAAATACTTGAAACAATCCTAAAGATTTTTCACTAATGAAAAGATAAGTTCAAAATATCTAAAAATTATCTAAAAGTCAAGTCCAATAACACTAAGGAGTAGCCCCAACAAACTCCTCATCACTATCTGTTTCCTCTTCGCTACTTGAATCAGGAGCAACGACCTGTGTTAAGGCCCGTCTAAGATGTGCAATCTGATGTGACATAGCAGCATGTCTCTCAAAAATTGTAGAAATGGCCTGATCGTGCTTTGCCAACCAACAACACATTGTCTGAAAATCAATTGACTAGTGTTGTATGAATTTATATGACTAGTATATATATATATATATATATATATATTAAAGTTAACTAAATAATAATTAAATCTAATATACCTTAAACTCTTGAAACATTGCTTTTTTAGAGACTATTGGAATATCCCACCACTCGTGCCAAGGATATGTAAAAAGTCTCATAACGCTCTCCCTTACAGCCTCATTAACTTCTTTTGACGCGGGATACAACCTGTAAATAACATAATAAGTATGTAAGCTTGAATATTTTATTAATGAAAAAATGAATCTATCAATTAAAAAATAAACTTACGAAGATCCATCAAGCTCGATAAACACTCTATCAAACATGTCTGTATCTCAAGGAATTAGATCAATCAAATCTGCATCAATATCTTCTTCTACAGGAGGAGGTGTATCAATTTCAAGTCATGAATTCACATTTTCAAATGATTACATTTTACTAATTTCAAAACACAAGTTCATCTTTCAAGTAACTATACTAAACTATTTTCAAGTAACTAATTCACTTCTTAAGTAACTACACATGATTAATTTGAAGTCGGTAGTACACATTTCAAAACACTACACTTAACCATTTTTAACTCTCTAATTCACTTCTCAAGTGACTAAACTTAAACATTTTAAAGTCATGAATTCACATCTCAAGTATCAACACTAAACCAATTACAAGTCATGAATTCACATTTCAAGTATCAACACTAAACCAATTTCAAGTCATGAATTCACATTTTCAAGTGATTACACTTTACAAATTTAAAAACACAAGTTCACCTTTCAAGAACTACATTAAACCATTTTCAAGTCGCTAATCCACTTTTCAAGTGACCAGTACACATTTCAAAACACTACACTTAACCATTTTCAACTCTCTAATTCACCTCTCAAGTGACTAAACTAAACTATTTTTAAGTCAAGAATTCACATTTCAAGTATCAACACTAAATCAATTTCAAGTCATGAATTCACATGAGATAGCACATAAGATAAGGGAAAGAATCTTTCTTTCTCTCTTTTTTATTTTCTATATTATATAGATATTTTCAAGTGATATTACACTTTACAAATTTTAAAACACAAATTCACCTTTCAGGAACTACATTAAACCATTTTCAAGTCGCTAATATACTTTTCAAGTGACTAGTACACATTTCAAAACACTACACTTAACCATTTTCAACTCACTAATTCACTTCTCAAGTGACTAAACTTAACCATTTTCAAGTCATAAATTCACATTTCAAGTATCAACACTAAACCAATTTCAAGTCATGAATTCACATTTTCAAGTGACATTACACTTTACAAATTTTAAAATACAAGTTCACCTTTCAACAACTACATTAAACCATTTTAAAGTCGCTAATACACTTTTCAAGTGACTAGTACATATTTCAAAACATTACACTTAACCATTTTCAACTCTATAATTCACTTCTCAAGTGACTAAACTTAACCATTTTCAAGTCATGAATTCACATTTTCAAGTGATATTACACTTTACAAATTTCAAATGACAAGTTCACATTTCAAGAACTACATTAAACCATTTTCAAGTCGCTAATACACTTTTCAAGTGACTAGTACACATTTCAAAACACTACACTTAACCATTTTCAACTCTCTAATTCACTTCTCAAGTGACTAAACTTAACCATTTTCAAGTCATGAATTCTCATTTCAAGTATCAACACTAAACCAATTTCAAGTCATGAATTCACATATTCAAGTGACATTACACTTTACAAATTTTAAAATACAAGTTCACCTTTCAAGAACTACATTAAACCATTTTCAAGTCGCTAATATACTTTTCAAGTGACTAGTACATATTTCAAAACATTACACTTAACCATTTTCAACTCTATAATTCACTTCTCAAGTGACTAAACTTAACCATTTTCAAGTCATGAATTCACATTTCAAGTATCAACACTAAACCAATTTCAAGTCATGAATTCACATTTTCAAGTGATATTACACTTTACAAATTTCAAAACACAAGTTCACCTTTCATGAACTACATTAAACCATTTTCAAGTCGCTAATACACTTTTCAAGTGCCAAGTACACATTTCAAAACACTACACTTAACCATTTTCTACTCTCTAATTCACTTCTCAAGTGGCTCAACTTAATCAATTTCTAGTCATGAATTCACATTTCATGTATCAAAACTAAACCAATTTCAAGTCATGAATTCACATTTTCAAGTGATATTACACTATACAAATTTCAAAACATAAGTTCACCTTTTAAGAACTACATTAAACCATTTTCAAGTCGCTAATACACTTTTCAAGTGACTAGTACATATTTTAAACCACTACAATTGACCATTTTCAACTCTCTAATTCACTTCTCAAGTGACTAAACTAAACTATTTTTAAGTCAAGAATTCAAATTTCATGTATCAACACTAAACCAATTTCAAGTCATGAATTCACATAAGATAGCACATAAGATAAAGGAAAGAATCTTTTTTTCTCTCTTTTTTTTTTCTATATTATATAGATATTTTCAAGTGATATTACACTTTACAAATTTCAAAATACAAATTCACCTTTCAAGAACTACATTAAACTATTTTCAAGTCGCTAATATACTTTTTAAGTAACTAGTACACATTATAAAACACTACACTTTACCATTTTCAATTCTCTAATTCACTTCTCAAGTGACTAAACTTAACCATCTTCAAGTCATGAATTCACATTTCAAGTATCAACACTAAATGAATTTCAAGTCATGAATTCACATTTTCAAGTGATATTACACTTTACAAATTTCAAAACACAAGTTCACCATTCAAGAACTACATTAAACCATTTTCAAATCGCTAATAAACTTTTCAAGTGACTAGTACACATTTCAAAACATTACACTTAACCATTTTCAACACTCTAATTCACTTCTCAAGTGACTAAACTTAACCATTTTTAAGTCATCAATTCACATTTCAAGTATCAATACTAAACTAATTTCAAGTCATGAATTCACATTTTCAAGTGATATCACACTTTACGAATTTCAAAACACAAGTTCACCTTTCAAGAATTACATTAAACCATTTTCAAGTCGCTAATACACTTTTTAAGTTACTAGTACACATTTCAAAACGCTACACTTAACCATTTTCCACTCTCTAATTCACTTCTCAAGTGACTAAACTTAACCATTTTCAAGTCCTGAATTCACATTTCAAGTATCAACACTAAACCAATTTCAAGTCGCTTATACACTTTTCAAGTGACTAGTACATATTTCAAAACACTACACTTAACCATTTTCAACTCTCTAATTCACTTCTCAAGTGACTAAACTTAACCATATTCAAGTCATGAATTCACATTTAAAGTATCAAAGCTAAACCAATTTCTAGTCATGAATTCACATTTTCAAGATCTATTACACTTTACAAATTTCAAAACACAAGTTCACCATTGAAGAACTACATTAAACCATTTTCAAGTCGCTAATAGACTTTTCAAGTGACTAGTACACATTTCAAAATACTACACTTAACCATTTTCAACTCTCTAATTCACTTCTCAAGTGACTAAACTTAACCATTTTCAAGTCATGAATTCACATTTCAAGTATCAACACTAAACCAATTTCAAGTCACGAATTCACATTTCAAGTATCAACACTAAACATATTTCAAGTCATGAATTCACATGATATAGCACATAAGATAAGGGAAAGAATCTTTCTTTCTCTCTTTTTTCTTTTCTATATTATATAGATATTTTCAAGTGATATTACACTTTACAAATTTCAAAACAAAAATTCACCTTTCAAGAACTACATTAAACCATTTTCAAGTCACTAATATACTTTTTAAGTGACCAGTACATATTTGAAAACATTACACTTATCCATTTTCAACAATCTAATTCACTTCTCAAGTGACTAAACTTAACCATTTTCAAGTCATGAATTCACATTTTCAAGTGATATTACACTTTACAAATTTCAAAACACAAGTTCACCTTTCAAGAACTACATTAAACCATTTTCAAGTCGCTAATACACTTTTCAAGTGAGTAGTACACATTTAAAAATACTACACTTAACCATTTTCAACTCTCTAATTCACTTCTCAAGTGACTAATCTTAACCATTTTCAAGTCATGAATTCACATTTCAAGTATCAACACTAAACCAATTTCAAGTCATGAATTCACATATTCAAGTGACATTACACTTTACAAATTTTAAAATACAAGTTCACCTTTCAAGAACTACATTAAACCATTTTCAAGTTGCTAATACACTTTTCAAGTGACTAGTACATATTTCAAAACATTACACTTAACCATTTTTAACTCTCTAATTCACTTCTCAAGTGACTAAACTTAAACATTTTCAAGTCATGAATTAACATCTCAAGTATCAACACTAATCCAATTACAAGTCATGAATTCACATTTCAAGTATCAACACTAAACCAATTTCAAGTCATGAATTCACATTTTCAAGTGATTACACTTTAGAAAATTTAAAATACAAGTTCACCTTTCAAGAACTACATTAAACCATTTGCAAGTCGCTAATCCACTTTTCAAGTGACCAGTACACATTTCAAAACACTACACTTAACCTTTTTCTACTCTCTAATTCACTTCTCAAGTGGCTAAACTTAATCATTTTCAAGTCATGAATTCACATTTCATGTATCAAAACTAAACCAATTTAAAGTCATGAATTCACATTTTCAAGTGATATTACACTTTACAAATTTTAAAAACATAAGTTCACCTTATAAGAACTACATTAAACAATTTTCAAGTCGCTAATACACTTTTCAAGTGACTAGTACACATTTCAAACCACTACACTTAACCATTTTCAACCCTCTAATTCACTTCTCAAGTGACTACACTAAACTATTTTTATGTCAAGAATTCAAATTTCAAGTATCAACACTAAACCAATTTCAAGTCATGAATTCACATGAGATAGCACATAAGATAAAGGAAAGAATCATTCTTTCTCCCTTTTTTTTTTCTATATTATATAGATATTTTCAAGTGATATTACACTTTACAAATTTCAAAACACAAATTCACCTTTCAAGAACTACATTAAACTATTTTCAAGTCGCTAATATACTTTTTAAGTAACTAGTACACATTTTAAAACACTACACTTTACCATTTTCAACTCTCTAATTCACTTCTCAAGTGACTAAACTTAACCATCTTCAAGCCATGAATTCACATTTCAAGTATCAACACTAAATCAATTTCAAGTCATGAATTCACATTTTCAAGTGATATTACACTTTACAAATTTCAAAACAAAAGTTCACCATTCAAGAACTACATTAAACCATTTTCAAGTCTCTAATAAACTTTTCAATTGACTAGTACACATTTCAAAATATTACACTTAATCATTTTCAACTATCTAATTCACTTCTCAAGTGACTAAACTTAACCATTTTCAAGTCATGAATTCACATTTCAACTATTAATACTAAACTAATTTCAAGTCATGAATTCATATTTTCAAGTGATATCACACTTTACGAATTTTAAAACACAAGTTCACCTTTCAAGAATTACATTAAACCATTTTCAAGTCGCTAATATACTTTTTAAGTGACTAGTACACATTTCAAAACGCTATTCTTAACCATTTTCCACTCTCTAATTCATTTATCAAGTGCTTAAACTTAATCATTTTCAAGTCATGAATTCACATTTCAAGTATCAACACTAAACCACTTTCAAGTTGCTAATACACTTTTCAAGTGACTAGTACATATTTCAAAACACTACACTTCATTTTCAACTCTCTAATTCACTTCTCAAGTGACTAAACTTAACCATCTTCAAGTCATGAATTCACATTTTCAAGTGATATTACACTTTACAAATTTCAAAACAAAAGTTCACCATTCAAGAACTACATTAAACCATTTTCAAGTCGCTAATACACTTTTCAAGTGACTAGTACACATTTAGAAACACTACACTTAACCATTTTCAACTCTCTAATTTACTTCTCAAGTGACTAAACTTAACCATTTTCAAGTCATGAATTCATATTTCAAGTATCAACACTAAACCAATTTCAAGTCATGAATTCACATTTTCAAGTGACATTACACTTTACAAATTTTAAAATACAAGTTCACCTTTCAAGAACTACATTAAACCATTTTCAAGTCGCTAATACACTTTTCAAGTGACTAGTACATATTTCAAAACATTACACTTAACCATTTTCAACTCTCTAATTCACTTCTCAAGTGACTATGCTTAACCATTTTCAAGTCATGAATTCACATTTCAAGTATCAACACTAAACCTATTTCAAGTCATGAATTCACATTTTCAGGTGATATTACACTTTACTAATTTCAAAACACAAGTTCACCTTTCAAGAACTACATTAAACCATTTTCAAGTCTCTATTACACTTTTCAAGTGCCTAGTACACATTTCAAAATACTACACTTAACCTTTTTCAACTCACTAATTCACTTCTCAAGTGGCTAAACTTAATCATTTTCAAGTCATGAATTCACATTTCATGTATCAAAACTAAACCAATTTAAAGTCATGAATTCACATTTTTTTGTGATATTACACTTTACAAATTTCAAAACGTAAGTTCACTTTTTAAGAACTACATTAAACCATTTTCAAGTGACTAGTACACATTTCAAAACACTACACTTAACCATTTTCAACTCTCTAATTCACTTCTCAAGTGACTAAACTTAACTATTTTCAAGTCATGAATTCACATTTCAAGTATCAACACTAAACCAATTTCAAATAATGAATTCACATTTTCAAGTGACGTTACACTTTACAAATTTTAAAATACAAGTTCACCTTTCAAGAACTACATTAAACGATTTTCAAGTCGCTAATACACTTTTCAAGTGACTAGTACATATTTCAAAACACTACACTTAACCATTTTCAACTCTCTAATTCACTTCTCAAATGACTAAACTAAACTATTTTTATGTCAAGAATTCACATTTCAAGTATCAACACTTAACCAATTTCAAGTCATGAATTCACATGAGATAGCACATAAGATAAGAGAAAGAATCTTTCTCTATCTCTTTTTTTCATTCTATATTATATAGATATATTCAAGTGATATTACACATTACTATTTTCAAAACACAAATTCACCATTCAAGAACTACATTAAACCATTTTCAAGTCGCTAATACACTTTTCAAGTGACTAGTACACATTTCAAAACACTACACTTAACCATTTTAAACTCTCTAATTCACTTTTTAAGTGACTAAACTTAACCATTTTCAAGTCATGAATTCACATTTCAAGTATCAACACTAAACCAATTTCAAGTCATGAATTCACATTTTCAAGTGACATTACACTTTACAAATTTCAAAACACAAGTTCACCTTTCAAGAATTACATTAAACCATTTTCAAGTCGCTAATACACTTTTTAAGTGACTAGTACATATGTCAAAACACTACACTTAACCATTTTCAACTCTCTAATTCACTTCTCAAGTGACTAAACATAAACATTTTCAAGTCATGAATTCACATTTCAAGTATCAACACTAAACCAATTTCAAGTCATGAATTTTCATTTTCATGTGACATTACACTTTATAAATTTTAAAATACAAGTTCACCTTTCAAGAACTACATTAAACCATTTTCAAGTCGCTAATCCACTTTTCAAGTGACCAGTATACATTAAACCATTTTCAAGTGACTAGTACATATTTCAAAACATAACACTTAACCATTTTTAACTCTCTAATTCACTTCTCAAGTAACTAAACTTAAACATTTTCAAGTCATGAATTCACATCTCCAGTATCAACACTAAACCAATTACAAGACATGAATTCGTATTTCAAGTATCAACACTAAACCAATTTCAAGTCATGAATTCACATTTTCAAATGATTACACTTTATAAATTTTAAAATACAAGTTCACCTTTCAAGAACTACATTAAACCATTTTCAAGTCGCTAATCCACTTTTCAAGTGACCAGTACACATTTCAAAACACTACCCTTAACCATTTTCAACTCTCTAATTCACTTCTAAAGTGACTAAACTAAACTATTTTTAAGTCAAGAAATCACATTTCAAGTATCAACACTAAACCAATTTCAAGTCATGAATTTACATGAGATAGCACATAAGATAAGGGAAAGAATATTTCTTTCTCTCTTTTATCTTTTCTATATTATATAGATATTTTCAAGTGACATTACACTTTACAAATTTTAAAATACAAGTTCACCTTTCAAGAACTACATTAAACCAGTTTCAAGTCGCTAATACACTTTTCAAGTGACTAGTACATATTTCAAAACATTACACTTAACCATTTTCAACTCTCTAATTCACTTCTCAAGTGACTAAACTTAACCATTTTCAAGTCATGAATTCATATTTGAAGTATCAACACTAAACCAATTTCAAGTCATGAATTCACATTTTCAAGTGATATTACACTTTACAAATTTCAAAACACAAGTTTACCTTTCAAGAACTACATTAAACCATTTGATAGTCGCTAATACACATTTCAAGTGCCTAGTACACATTTCAAAACACTACACTTAACCATTTTAAACTCTCTAATTCACTTCTCAAGTTACTAAACTTAACCATCTTCTAGTCATGAATTCACATTTCAAGTATCAAAGCTAAACCAATTTCAAGTCATGAATTCAAATTTTCAAGTGATATTACACTTTAAAAATTTCAAAACACAAGTTCACCATTCAAGAACTACATTAAACCATTTTCAAGTCGCTATTACACTTTTCAAGTGACTAGTACACATTTCAAAACACTACAGTTAACCATTTTCAACTCTCTAATTAAATTCTCAAGTTACTAAACTTAACCATTTTCAAGTCATGAATTCACATTTCATGAATCAACACTAAACCAATTTCAAGTCATGAATTCACATTTTCAAGTGACATTACACTTTATAAATTTCAAAACACATGTTCACCTTTCAAGAATTACATTAAACCATTTTCAAGTCGCTAATACACTTTTTAAGTGACTAGTACATATGTCAAAACACTACACTTAACCATTTTCAACTCTCTAATTCACTTCTCAAGTGACTAAACATAACCATCTTTAAGTCAAAAATTCACATTTCAAGTATCAAAGCTATACCAATTTAAAGTCATGAATTGACATTTTCAAGTGATATTACACTTTACAAATTTCAAAACACAAGTAAACCGTTCAAGAACTACATTAAACAATTTTCAAGTCGCTAATACACTTTTCAAGTGACTAGTACACATTTCAAAACACTACACTCAACCATTTTCAACTCTCTAATTCACTTCTCAAGTGACTAAACTTAACCATTTTCAAGTCATGAATTCACATTTCAAGTATCAACACTAAACCAATTTCAAGTCATGAATTTTCATTTTCAAGTGACATTACACTTTACAAATTTTAAAATACAAGTTCACCTTTCAAGAACTACATTACACCATTTTCAATTCGCTAATACACTTTTCAAGTGACTAGTACATATTTCAAAACATTACACTTAACCATTTTCAACTCTCTAATTCACTTCTCAAGTGACTAAACATAATCATTTTCAAGTCATGAATTCACATTTCAAGTATCAACACTAAACCAATTTCAAGTCATGAATTTACATTTTCAAGTGATATTACACTTTACAAATTTCAAAACACAAGTTCACCTTTCAAGAACTACATTAAACCATTTTAAAGTCGCTAATACACTTTTCAAGTGCCTAGTACACATTTCAAAACACTACACTTAACCATTTTAAACTCTCTAATTCACTTCTCAAGTGGGTAAACTTAATCATTTTCAAGTCATGAATTCACATTTCATGTATCAAAACTAAACCAATTTCAAGTCATGAATTCACATTTTCAAGTGATATTACACTTTAAAATTTGAAAACATAAGTTCACCTTTTAAGAACTACATTAAACCATTTTCAAGTCGCTAATACACTTTTCAAGTGACTAGTACATATTTCAAAACACTACACTTAACCATTTTCAACTCTCTAATTCACTTCTCAAGTGACTAAACTTAACCATTTTCAAGTCATGAATTCACATTTTCAAGTGATATTACACTATACAAATTTCAAAACATAAGTTCACCTTTTAAGAACTACATTAAACCATTTTCAAGTCGCTAATACACTTTTCAAGTGACTAGTACATATTTTAAACCACTACAATTGACCATTTTCAACTCTCTAATTCACTTCTCAAGTGACTAAACTAAACTATTTTTAAGTCAAGAATTCAAATTTCATGTATCAACACTAAACCAATTTCAAGTCATGAATTCACATAAGATAGCACATAAGATAAAGGAAAGAATCTTTTTTTCTCTCTTTTTTTTTTCTATATTATATAGATATTTTCAAGTGATATTACACTTTACAAATTTCAAAATACAAATTCACCTTTCAAGAACTACATTAAACTATTTTCAAGTCGCTAATATACTTTTTAAGTAACTAGTACACATTATAAAACACTACACTTTACCATTTTCAATTCTCTAATTCACTTCTCAAGTGACTAAACTTAACCATCTTCAAGTCATGAATTCACATTTCAAGTATCAACACTAAATGAATTTCAAGTCATGAATTCACATTTTCAAGTGATATTACACTTTACAAATTTCAAAACACAAGTTCACCATTCAAGAACTACATTAAACCATTTTCAAATCGCTAATAAACTTTTCAAGTGACTAGTACACATTTCAAAACATTACACTTAACCATTTTCAACACTCTAATTCACTTCTCAAGTGACTAAACTTAACCATTTTTAAGTCATCAATTCACATTTCAAGTATCAATACTAAACTAATTTCAAGTCATGAATTCACATTTTCAAGTGATATCACACTTTACGAATTTCAAAACACAAGTTCACCTTTCAAGAATTACATTAAACCATTTTCAAGTCGCTAATACACTTTTTAAGTTACTAGTACACATTTCAAAACGCTACACTTAACCATTTTCCACTCTCTAATTCACTTCTCAAGTGACTAAACTTAACCATTTTCAAGTCCTGAATTCACATTTCAAGTATCAACACTAAACCAATTTCAAGTCGCTTATACACTTTTCAAGTGACTAGTACATATTTCAAAACACTACACTTAACCATTTTCAACTCTCTAATTCACTTCTCAAGTGACTAAACTTAACCATATTCAAGTCATGAATTCACATTTAAAGTATCAAAGCTAAACCAATTTCTAGTCATGAATTCACATTTTCAAGATCTATTACACTTTACAAATTTCAAAACACAAGTTCACCATTGAAGAACTACATTAAACCATTTTCAAGTCGCTAATAGACTTTTCAAGTGACTAGTACACATTTCAAAATACTACACTTAACCATTTTCAACTCTCTAATTCACTTCTCAAGTGACTAAACTTAACCATTTTCAAGTCATGAATTCACATTTCAAGTATCAACACTAAACCAATTTCAAGTCACGAATTCACATTTCAAGTATCAACACTAAACATATTTCAAGTCATGAATTCACATGATATAGCACATAAGATAAGGGAAAGAATCTTTCTTTCTCTCTTTTTTCTTTTCTATATTATATAGATATTTTCAAGTGATATTACACTTTACAAATTTCAAAACAAAAATTCACCTTTCAAGAACTACATTAAACCATTTTCAAGTCACTAATATACTTTTTAAGTGACCAGTACATATTTGAAAACATTACACTTATCCATTTTCAACAATCTAATTCACTTCTCAAGTGACTAAACTTAACCATTTTCAAGTCATGAATTCACATTTTCAAGTGATATTACACTTTACAAATTTCAAAACACAAGTTCACCTTTCAAGAACTACATTAAACCATTTTCAAGTCGCTAATACACTTTTCAAGTGAGTAGTACACATTTAAAAATACTACACTTAACCATTTTCAACTCTCTAATTCACTTCTCAAGTGACTAATCTTAACCATTTTCAAGTCATGAATTCACATTTCAAGTATCAACACTAAACCAATTTCAAGTCATGAATTCACATATTCAAGTGACATTACACTTTACAAATTTTAAAATACAAGTTCACCTTTCAAGAACTACATTAAACCATTTTCAAGTTGCTAATACACTTTTCAAGTGACTAGTACATATTTCAAAACATTACACTTAACCATTTTTAACTCTCTAATTCACTTCTCAAGTGACTAAACTTAAACATTTTCAAGTCATGAATTAACATCTCAAGTATCAACACTAATCCAATTACAAGTCATGAATTCACATTTCAAGTATCAACACTAAACCAATTTCAAGTCATGAATTCACAT
Source organism: Capsicum pubescens (assembly GCA_030864215.1). NCBI lineage: Eukaryota > Viridiplantae > Streptophyta > Magnoliopsida > Solanales > Solanaceae > Capsicum > Capsicum pubescens. The sequence continues at coordinate 310,461,379 of CM061538.1, read as the reverse complement.
TTTCAAGTGATTACACTTTAGAAAATTTAAAATACAAGTTCACCTTTCAAGAACTACATTAAACCATTTGCAAGTCGCTAATCCACTTTTCAAGTGACCAGTACACATTTCAAAACACTACACTTAACCTTTTTCTACTCTCTAATTCACTTCTCAAGTGGCTAAACTTAATCATTTTCAAGTCATGAATTCACATTTCATGTATCAAAACTAAACCAATTTAAAGTCATGAATTCACATTTTCAAGTGATATTACACTTTACAAATTTTAAAAACATAAGTTCACCTTATAAGAACTACATTAAACAATTTTCAAGTCGCTAATACACTTTTCAAGTGACTAGTACACATTTCAAACCACTACACTTAACCATTTTCAACCCTCTAATTCACTTCTCAAGTGACTACACTAAACTATTTTTATGTCAAGAATTCAAATTTCAAGTATCAACACTAAACCAATTTCAAGTCATGAATTCACATGAGATAGCACATAAGATAAAGGAAAGAATCATTCTTTCTCCCTTTTTTTTTTCTATATTATATAGATATTTTCAAGTGATATTACACTTTACAAATTTCAAAACACAAATTCACCTTTCAAGAACTACATTAAACTATTTTCAAGTCGCTAATATACTTTTTAAGTAACTAGTACACATTTTAAAACACTACACTTTACCATTTTCAACTCTCTAATTCACTTCTCAAGTGACTAAACTTAACCATCTTCAAGCCATGAATTCACATTTCAAGTATCAACACTAAATCAATTTCAAGTCATGAATTCACATTTTCAAGTGATATTACACTTTACAAATTTCAAAACAAAAGTTCACCATTCAAGAACTACATTAAACCATTTTCAAGTCTCTAATAAACTTTTCAATTGACTAGTACACATTTCAAAATATTACACTTAATCATTTTCAACTATCTAATTCACTTCTCAAGTGACTAAACTTAACCATTTTCAAGTCATGAATTCACATTTCAACTATTAATACTAAACTAATTTCAAGTCATGAATTCATATTTTCAAGTGATATCACACTTTACGAATTTTAAAACACAAGTTCACCTTTCAAGAATTACATTAAACCATTTTCAAGTCGCTAATATACTTTTTAAGTGACTAGTACACATTTCAAAACGCTATTCTTAACCATTTTCCACTCTCTAATTCATTTATCAAGTGCTTAAACTTAATCATTTTCAAGTCATGAATTCACATTTCAAGTATCAACACTAAACCACTTTCAAGTTGCTAATACACTTTTCAAGTGACTAGTACATATTTCAAAACACTACACTTCATTTTCAACTCTCTAATTCACTTCTCAAGTGACTAAACTTAACCATCTTCAAGTCATGAATTCACATTTTCAAGTGATATTACACTTTACAAATTTCAAAACAAAAGTTCACCATTCAAGAACTACATTAAACCATTTTCAAGTCGCTAATACACTTTTCAAGTGACTAGTACACATTTAGAAACACTACACTTAACCATTTTCAACTCTCTAATTTACTTCTCAAGTGACTAAACTTAACCATTTTCAAGTCATGAATTCATATTTCAAGTATCAACACTAAACCAATTTCAAGTCATGAATTCACATTTTCAAGTGACATTACACTTTACAAATTTTAAAATACAAGTTCACCTTTCAAGAACTACATTAAACCATTTTCAAGTCGCTAATACACTTTTCAAGTGACTAGTACATATTTCAAAACATTACACTTAACCATTTTCAACTCTCTAATTCACTTCTCAAGTGACTATGCTTAACCATTTTCAAGTCATGAATTCACATTTCAAGTATCAACACTAAACCTATTTCAAGTCATGAATTCACATTTTCAGGTGATATTACACTTTACTAATTTCAAAACACAAGTTCACCTTTCAAGAACTACATTAAACCATTTTCAAGTCTCTATTACACTTTTCAAGTGCCTAGTACACATTTCAAAATACTACACTTAACCTTTTTCAACTCACTAATTCACTTCTCAAGTGGCTAAACTTAATCATTTTCAAGTCATGAATTCACATTTCATGTATCAAAACTAAACCAATTTAAAGTCATGAATTCACATTTTTTTGTGATATTACACTTTACAAATTTCAAAACGTAAGTTCACTTTTTAAGAACTACATTAAACCATTTTCAAGTGACTAGTACACATTTCAAAACACTACACTTAACCATTTTCAACTCTCTAATTCACTTCTCAAGTGACTAAACTTAACTATTTTCAAGTCATGAATTCACATTTCAAGTATCAACACTAAACCAATTTCAAATAATGAATTCACATTTTCAAGTGACGTTACACTTTACAAATTTTAAAATACAAGTTCACCTTTCAAGAACTACATTAAACCATTTTCAAGTCGCTAATACACTTTTCAAGTGACTAGTACATATTTCAAAACACTACACTTAACCATTTTCAACTCTCTAATTCACTTCTCAAATGACTAAACTAAACTATTTTTATGTCAAGAATTCACATTTCAAGTATCAACACTTAACCAATTTCAAGTCATGAATTCACATGAGATAGCACATAAGATAAGAGAAAGAATCTTTCTCTATCTCTTTTTTTCATTCTATATTATATAGATATATTCAAGTGATATTACACATTACTATTTTCAAAACACAAATTCACCATTCAAGAACTACATTAAACCATTTTCAAGTCGCTAATACACTTTTCAAGTGACTAGTACACATTTCAAAACACTACACTTAACCATTTTAAACTCTCTAATTCACTTTTTAAGTGACTAAACTTAACCATTTTCAAGTCATGAATTCACATTTCAAGTATCAACACTAAACCAATTTCAAGTCATGAATTCACATTTTCAAGTGACATTACACTTTACAAATTTCAAAACACAAGTTCACCTTTCAAGAATTACATTAAACCATTTTCAAGTCGCTAATACACTTTTTAAGTGACTAGTACATATGTCAAAACACTACACTTAACCATTTTCAACTCTCTAATTCACTTCTCAAGTGACTAAACATAAACATTTTCAAGTCATGAATTCACATTTCAAGTATCAACACTAAACCAATTTCAAGTCATGAATTTTCATTTTCATGTGACATTACACTTTATAAATTTTAAAATACAAGTTCACCTTTCAAGAACTACATTAAACCATTTTCAAGTCGCTAATCCACTTTTCAAGTGACCAGTATACATTAAACCATTTTCAAGTGACTAGTACATATTTCAAAACATAACACTTAACCATTTTTAACTCTCTAATTCACTTCTCAAGTAACTAAACTTAAACATTTTCAAGTCATGAATTCACATCTCCAGTATCAACACTAAACCAATTACAAGACATGAATTCGTATTTCAAGTATCAACACTAAACCAATTTCAAGTCATGAATTCACATTTTCAAATGATTACACTTTATAAATTTTAAAATACAAGTTCACCTTTCAAGAACTACATTAAACCATTTTCAAGTCGCTAATCCACTTTTCAAGTGACCAGTACACATTTCAAAACACTACCCTTAACCATTTTCAACTCTCTAATTCACTTCTAAAGTGACTAAACTAAACTATTTTTAAGTCAAGAAATCACATTTCAAGTATCAACACTAAACCAATTTCAAGTCATGAATTTACATGAGATAGCACATAAGATAAGGGAAAGAATATTTCTTTCTCTCTTTTATCTTTTCTATATTATATAGATATTTTCAAGTGACATTACACTTTACAAATTTTAAAATACAAGTTCACCTTTCAAGAACTACATTAAACCAGTTTCAAGTCGCTAATACACTTTTCAAGTGACTAGTACATATTTCAAAACATTACACTTAACCATTTTCAACTCTCTAATTCACTTCTCAAGTGACTAAACTTAACCATTTTCAAGTCATGAATTCATATTTGAAGTATCAACACTAAACCAATTTCAAGTCATGAATTCACATTTTCAAGTGATATTACACTTTACAAATTTCAAAACACAAGTTTACCTTTCAAGAACTACATTAAACCATTTGATAGTCGCTAATACACATTTCAAGTGCCTAGTACACATTTCAAAACACTACACTTAACCATTTTAAACTCTCTAATTCACTTCTCAAGTTACTAAACTTAACCATCTTCTAGTCATGAATTCACATTTCAAGTATCAAAGCTAAACCAATTTCAAGTCATGAATTCAAATTTTCAAGTGATATTACACTTTAAAAATTTCAAAACACAAGTTCACCATTCAAGAACTACATTAAACCATTTTCAAGTCGCTATTACACTTTTCAAGTGACTAGTACACATTTCAAAACACTACAGTTAACCATTTTCAACTCTCTAATTAAATTCTCAAGTTACTAAACTTAACCATTTTCAAGTCATGAATTCACATTTCATGAATCAACACTAAACCAATTTCAAGTCATGAATTCACATTTTCAAGTGACATTACACTTTATAAATTTCAAAACACATGTTCACCTTTCAAGAATTACATTAAACCATTTTCAAGTCGCTAATACACTTTTTAAGTGACTAGTACATATGTCAAAACACTACACTTAACCATTTTCAACTCTCTAATTCACTTCTCAAGTGACTAAACATAACCATCTTTAAGTCAAAAATTCACATTTCAAGTATCAAAGCTATACCAATTTAAAGTCATGAATTGACATTTTCAAGTGATATTACACTTTACAAATTTCAAAACACAAGTAAACCGTTCAAGAACTACATTAAACAATTTTCAAGTCGCTAATACACTTTTCAAGTGACTAGTACACATTTCAAAACACTACACTCAACCATTTTCAACTCTCTAATTCACTTCTCAAGTGACTAAACTTAACCATTTTCAAGTCATGAATTCACATTTCAAGTATCAACACTAAACCAATTTCAAGTCATGAATTTTCATTTTCAAGTGACATTACACTTTACAAATTTTAAAATACAAGTTCACCTTTCAAGAACTACATTACACCATTTTCAATTCGCTAATACACTTTTCAAGTGACTAGTACATATTTCAAAACATTACACTTAACCATTTTCAACTCTCTAATTCACTTCTCAAGTGACTAAACATAATCATTTTCAAGTCATGAATTCACATTTCAAGTATCAACACTAAACCAATTTCAAGTCATGAATTTACATTTTCAAGTGATATTACACTTTACAAATTTCAAAACACAAGTTCACCTTTCAAGAACTACATTAAACCATTTTAAAGTCGCTAATACACTTTTCAAGTGCCTAGTACACATTTCAAAACACTACACTTAACCATTTTAAACTCTCTAATTCACTTCTCAAGTGGGTAAACTTAATCATTTTCAAGTCATGAATTCACATTTCATGTATCAAAACTAAACCAATTTCAAGTCATGAATTCACATTTTCAAGTGATATTACACTTTAAAATTTGAAAACATAAGTTCACCTTTTAAGAACTACATTAAACCATTTTCAAGTCGCTAATACACTTTTCAAGTGACTAGTACATATTTCAAAACACTACACTTAACCATTTTCAACTCTCTAATTCACTTCTCAAGTGACTAAACTAAACTATTTTTACGTCAAGAATTCACATTTCAATTATCAACACTAATCCAATTTCAAGTCATGAATTCACACGAGATAGCACATAAGATAAGGGAAAGAATCTTTCTTTCTCTCTTTTTTTTCTCTATATTATATAGATATTTTCAAGTGATATTACACTTTATAAATTTCAAAACACAAATTCACCTTTCAAGAACTACATTAAACCATTTTCAAGACGCTAATATACTTTTTAAGTAACTAGTACACATTTTAAAACACTACACTTAACCATTTTCAACTCTCTAATTCACTTCTCAAGTGACTAAACTTAACCATCTTCAAGTCACGAATTCACAATTCAAGTATCAACACTAAATCAATTTCAAGCCATGAATTAACGTTTTCAAGTGATAAACTCAAAAATTTTCAAGTCATGAATTCACATCTCCAGTATCAAAACTAAACCAATTACAAGTCATGAATTCACATTTCAAGTATCAACACTAAACCAATTTCAAGTCATGAATACACATTTTCAAGTGATTACACTTTATAAATTTTAAAATACAAGTTCACCTTTCAAGAACTACATTAAATCATTTTCAAGTCGCTAATCCACTTTTCAAGTGACCAGTACACATTTCAAAACACTACCCTTAACCATTTTCAACTCTCTAATTCACTTCTAAAGTGACTAAACTAAACTATTTTTAAGTCAAGAATTCACATTTCAAGTATCAACACTAAACCAATTTCAAGTCATGAATTCACATGAGATAGCACATAAGATAAGGGAAAGAATATTTCTTTCTCTCTTTTATCCTTTTTATATTATATAGATATTTTCAAGTGACATTACAATTTACAAATTTTAAAATACAAGTTCACCTTTAAAGAACTACATTAAACCATTTTCAAGTCGCTAATACACTTTTCAAGTGACTAGTACATATTTCAAAACATTACACTTAACCATTTTCAACTCTCTAATTCACTTCTCAAGTGACTAAACTTAACCATTTTAAAGTCATGAATTCATATTTGAAGTATTTACACTAAACCAATTTCAAGTCATGAATTCACATTTTCAAGTGATATTACACTTTACAAATTTCAAAACACAAGTTTACCTTTAAAGAACTACATTAAACAATTTTCAAGTCGCTAATACACTTTTCAAGTGCCTAGTACACATTTCAAAACACTACACTTAACCATTTTCAACTCTCTAATTCACTTCTCAAGTTACTAAATTTAACCATCTTCAAGTCATGAATTCACATTTCAAGTATCAAAGCTAAACCAATTTCAAGTCATGAATTCACATTTTCAAGTGATATTACACTTTACAAATTTCGGTAACACAAGTTCACCATTCAAGAACTACATTAAACCATTTTCAAGTCGCTATTACACTTTTCAAGTGACTAGTACACATTTCAAAACACTACACTTAACCATTTTCAACTCTCTAATTCACTTCTCAAGTGACTAAACTTAACCATTTTAAAGTCATGAATTCACATTTCAAGTATCAACACTAAACATATTTCAAGTCATGAATTCACATTTTCAAGTGACATTACACTTTACAAATTTCAAAACACAAGTTCACCTTTCAAGAATTACATTAAACCATTTTCAAGTCGCTAATACACTTTTTAAGTGACTAGTACATATGTCATAACACTACACTTAACCAGTTTCAACTCTCTAATTCACTTCTCAAGTGACTAAACTTAACCATCTTCAAGTCATGAATTCACATTTCAAGTATCAAAGCAAAACCAATTTAAAGTCATGAATTGACATTTTCAAGTGATATTACACTTTACAAATTTCAAAACACAAGTTCACCGTTCAAGAACTACATTAAACAATTTTCAAGTCGCTAATACGCTTTTCAAATGACTAGTACACATTTCAAAACACTAAACTTAACCATTTTCAACTCTCTAATTCACTTCTCAAGTGACTAAACTTAACCATTTTCAAGTCATGAATTCACATTTCAAGTATCAACACTAAACCAATTTCAAGTCATGAATTTTCATTTTCAAGTGACATTACACTTTACAAATTTTAAAATACAAGTTCACCTTTCAAGAACTACATAAAACCATTTTCAATTCGCTAATACACTTTTCAAGTGCCTAGTACACATTTCAAAACACTACACTTAACCATTTTATACTCTCTAATTCACTTCTCAAGTGGCTAAACTTAATCATTTTCAAGTCATGAATTCACATTTCATGTATCAAAACTAAACCAATATCAAGTCATGAATTCACATTTTCAAGTGATATTACACTTTACAAATTTCAAAACATAAGTTCACCTTTTAAGAACTACATTAAACCATTTTCAAGTCGCTAATACACTTTTCAAGTGACTAGTACTTATTTCAAAACACTACACTTAACCATTTTCAACACTCTAATTCACTTCTCAAGTGACTAAACTAAACTATTTTTAAGTCAAAAATTCACATTTCAATTATCAACACTAATCCAATTTAAAGTCATGAATTCACACGAGATAGCACATAAGATAAGGGAAAGAATATTTCTTTCTCTCTTTTTTTTCTCTATATTATATAGATATTTTCAAATGATATTACATTTTATAAATTTCAAAACACAAATTCACCTTTCAAGAACTACATTAAACCATTTTCAAGTCGCTAATATACTTTTTAACTAACTAGTACACATTTTAATACACTACACTTTACCATTTTCAATTCTCTAATTCACTTCTCAAGTGACTAAACTTAACCATCTTCAAGTCATGAATTCACATTTCAAGTATCAACACTAAATGAATTTCAAGTCATGAATTCACATTTTCAAGTGATATTACACTTTACAAATTTCAAAACACAAGTTCAACATTTAAGAACTACATTAAACCATTTTCAAGTCGCTTATAAACTTTTCAAGTGACTAGTACACATTTTAAAACATTACACTTAACCATTTTCAACTCTCTAATTCACTTCTCAAGTGACTAAACTTAACCATTTTCAAGTCATCAATTCACATTTCAAGTATCAATACTACACCAATTTCAAGTCATGAATTCACATTTTGAAGTGATATCACACTTTACGAATTTCAAAACACAAGTTCACCTTTCAAGAATTACATTAAACAATTTTCAAGTCGCTAATACACCTTTTAAGTTACTAGTACACATTTCAAAACGCTACACTTAACCATTTTCCACTCTCTAATTCACTTCTCAAGTTACTAAACTTAACCATTTTCAAGACCTGAATTCACATTTCAAGTATCAACACTAAACCAATTTCAAGTTTATAAACTTTTCAAGTGACTAGTACATATTTCAAAACACTACACTTAACCATTTCAACTCTCTAATTCACTTCTCAAGTGACTAAACATAACCATCTTCAAGTCATGAATTGACATTTCAAGTATCAAAGCTAAACCAATATCAAGTCATGAATTCACATTTTCAAGTGATATTACACTTTACAAATTTAAAAACACAAGTTCACCATTCAAGAACTACATTAGACCATTTTCAAGTCGCTAATACACTTTTCAAGTGACTAGTACACATTTCAAAACACTACACTTAACAATTTTCAACTCTCTAATTCACTTCTCAAGTGACTAAACTTAACCATTTTAAAGTCATGAATTCACATTTCAAGTATCAACACTAAACTAATTTCAAGTCATGAATTCACATTTTCAAGTGACATTACACTTTACAAATTTTAAAATACAAGTTCACCTTTCAAAAACTACATTAAACCATTTTCAAGTCGCTTCTACACTTTTCAAGTGACTAGTAGATATTTCAAAACATTACACTTAACCATTTTCAACTCTCTAATTCACTTCTCGAGTGACTAAACTTAACCATTTTCAAGTCATGAATTCATATTTCAAGTATCAACACTAAACCAATTTCAAGTCATGTATTCACATTTTTAAGTGATATTACACTTTACAAATTTCAAAACACAAGTTTACCTTTCAAGAACTACATTAAATCATTTTCAAGTAGCTAATACACTTTTCAAGTGCCTAGTACACATTTCAAAACACTACACTTAACCATTTTCAACTCTCTAATTCACTTCTCAAGTTACTAAACTTAACCATCTTGAAGTCATGAATTCACATTTCAAGTATCAAAGCTAAACCAATTTCAAGTCATGAATTCACATTTTCAATTGATATTACACTTTAATAATTTCAAAACTCAAGTTCACCATTCATGAACTACATTAAACCATTTTCAAGTCGCTATTACACTTTTCAAGTGACTAGTACACATTTCAAAACACTACACTTTACCATTTTCAACTCTCTAATTCACTTCTCAAGTGACTAAACTTAACCATTTTCAAGTCATGAATTCACATTTAAAGTATCAACACTAAACAAATTTCAAGTCATGAATTCACATTTTCAAGTGACATTACACTTTACAAATTTGAAAACACAAGTTCACCTTTCAAGAATTACATTAAACCATTTTCAAGTCGCTAATACACTTTTTAAGTGACTAGTACATATGTCAAAACACTACACTTAACCATTTTCAACTCTCTAATTCACTTCTCAAGTGTCTAAACTTAACCATCTTCAAGTCATGAATTCACATTTCAAGTATCAAAGCTAAACCAATTTAAAGTCATGAATTGACATTTTCAAGTGATATTACACTTTACAAATTTCAAAAAACAAGTTCACCGTTCAAGAACTACATTAAACAATTTTCAAGTCGCTAATACGCTTTTCAAGTGACTAGTACACATTTCAAAACACTACACTTAACCATTTTCAACTCTCTAATTCACTTCTCAAGTGACTAAACTTAACCATTTTCAAGTCATGAATTCACATTTCAAGTATCAACACTAAACCAATTTCAAGTCGTGAATTTTAATTTTCAAGTGATATTACACTTTACAAATTTTAAAATACAAGTTCACCTTTCAAGAACTACATTAAACCATTTTCAAGTCGCTTCTACACTTTTCAAGTGACTAGTACATATTTCAAAACATTACACTTAACCATTTTAAACTCTCTAATTCACTTCTCAAGTGACTAAACTTAACCATTTTCAAGTCATGAATTCATATTTCAAGTAATAACACTAAACCAATTTCAAGTCATGAATTCACATTTTCATGAGATATTACACTTTACAAATTTCAAAACACAAGTTTACCTTTCAAGAACTACATTAAACCATTTTCATGTAGCTAATACACTTTTCAAGTGCCTAGTACACATTTCAAAACACTACACTTAACTTTTACCATCTTCAAGTCATGAATTCACATTTCAAGTATCAAAGCTAAACCAATTTCAAGTCATGAATTCACATTTTCAAGTGATATTACACTTTACAAATTTCAAAACACAAGTTCACCATCAAATAACTACATTAAACCATTTTCAAGTCGCAATTACACTTTTTATGTGACTAGTACACATTTCAAAACACTACACTTAACCATTTTCAACACTCTAATTCACTTCTCAAGTGACTAAACTTAACCATTTTTAACACTCTAATTCACATTTCAAGTGACTAAACTTAACCATTTTAAGGTCATGAATTCACATTTCAAGTATCAACACTAAACCAATTTCAAGTCTTGAATTCACATTTTCAAGTGACATTACACTTTACTAATTTTAAAATACAAGTTCACCTTTCGAGAACTACATTAAACCATTTTCAAGTCGCTAATACACTTTTTAAGTGACTAGTACATATTTCAAAACATTACACTTTACAATTTTCAACTCTCTAATTCACTTCTCAAGTGACTAAACTTAACCATTTTCAAGTCATGAATTCTCATTTCAAGTATCAACACTAAACCAATTTCAAGTCATGAATTCAGATTTTCAAATGATATTACACTTTACAAATTTCAAAACACAAGTGCAACATTCAAGAACTAGATTAAACCATTTTCAAATCGCTAATAAACTTTTCAAGTGACTAGTACACATTTCAAAATATTACACTTAACCATTTTAAACTCTCTAATTCACTTCACAAGTGACTAAACTTAACCATTTTCAAGTCATGAATTCACATTTCAAATATCAATACTAAACTAATTTTAAGTCATGAATTCACATTTTCAAGTGATATTACGGGTTACCAATTTAAAAACACAAGTTCACCATTCAAGAATTACATTAAATCATTTTCAAGTCGCTAATATACTTTTTAAGTGACTAGTACACATTTACAAATGCTACACTTAATCATTTTCCACTCTCTAATTTACTTCTCAAGTGACTAAACTTAACCATTTTTAAGTCAAGAATTCACATTTCAAGTATCAACACTAAACCAATTTCAAGTCGCTAATACACTTTTCAAGTGACTAGTACATATTTTAAAACACTACACTTAACCATTTTCAACACTCTAATTCACTTCTCAAGTTACTAAACTTAACTATTTTCAAGTCATGAATACAGATTTCAAGTATCAAAGATAAACCAATTTCAAGTCATGAAGTCACATTTTCAAGTATCAAAGCTAAACCAATTTCAAGTCATGAATTCACATTTTCAAGTGATATTACACTTTAAAAATTCAAAACACAAGTTCACCATTCAAGAACTACATTAAATTATTTTCAAGTCGCTAATACACTTTTCAAGTGACTAGTACACATTTCAAAACACTACACTTAACCATTTTCAACTCTCTAATTCACTTCTCAAGTGACTAAACTAAACCATTTTCAAGTCATGAATTCACATTTCAAGTATCAACACTAAATCACTTTCAAGTCATGAATTCACATTTTCAAGTGACATTAAACTTTACTAATTTTAAAATACTAATTCACCTTTCAAGAACTACATTAAACCATTTTCATGTCGCTAATACACTTTTTAAGTGACTAGTACATATTTCAAAACATTACACTTAACAATTTTCAACTCTCTAATTCACTTCTCAAGTGACTAAACTTAACTATTTTCAAGTCATGAATTCACATTTCAAGTATCAACACTAAACCAATTTCAAGTCATGAATTCACATTTTCAAGTGAAATTACACTTTACAAATTTCAAAACACAAGTGCACCATTCAAGAACTACATTAAACCATTTTTAAATCGCTAATAAACTTTTCAAGTGACTAGTACACATTTCAAAACATTACACTTAACCATTTTAAACTCTCTAATTCACTTCTCAAGTGACTAAACTTAACCATTTTCAAGTCATGAATTCACATTTCAAATATCAATACTAAACCAACTTTAAGTCATGAATTCACATTTTCAAGTGATATTACACTTTACCAATTTCAAAACACAAGTTCACCTTTCAAGAATTACATTAAATCTTTTTCAAGTCACTAATATACTTTTTAAGTGACTAGTACACATTTGAAAATGCTACACTTAACCATTTTCCACTCTCTAATTCACTTCTCAAGTGCATAAACTTAACCATTTTTAAGTCATGAATTCACATTTCAAGTATCAACACTAAATCAATTTCAAGTCGCTAATACACCTTTCAAGTGACTAGTACATATTTTAAAACACTACACTAAACCATTTTCAACACTCTAATTCACTTCTCAAGTTACTAGACTTAACCATCTTCAAGTGATGAATACACATTTCAAGTATCAAAGCTAAACCAATTTCAAGTCATGAATACACATTTTCAAGTGATATTACACTTTACAAATTTCAAAACACAAGTTCACCATTCAAGAACTACATTAAACCATTTTCAAGTCGCTAACACACTTTTCAAGTGACTAGTACACATTTCAAAACACTACACTTAACCATTTTCAAGTCATGAATTCACATTTCATGTATCAACACTAAACCAATTTCAAGTCATGAATTCACATTTTCAAGTGACATTACACTTTACTAATTTTAAAATACAAGTTCACCTTTCAAGAACTACATTAAACCATTTTCAAGTCGCTAATACACTTTTCAAGTGACTAGTACATATTTTAAAACATTACACTTAACAATTTTCAACTCTCTAATTCACTTCTCGAGTGACTAAACTTAACCATTTTCAAGTCATGAATTCACATTTCAAGTATCAACACTAAACCAATTTCAAGTCATGAATTCACATTTTGAAGTGATATTACACTTTACAAATTTCAAAACACAAGTTTACCTTTCAAGAACTACATTAAACCATTTTCAAGTAGCTAATACACTTTTCAAGTGCCTAGTACACATTTCTAAACACTACACTTAACCATTTTCAACTCTCTAATTCACGTCTCAAGTTACTAAACTTAACCATCTTCAAGTCATGAATTCACATTTCAAGTATCAATGCTAAACCAATTTCAAGTCATGAATTCACAATTTCACGTGACATTACACATTACAAATAATAAATACAAGTTCATTTTTCAAGAAATACATTAGACCATTTTCAAGTCGCTAATACACTTTTCTAGTGACTAGTACATATTTCAAAGCATTACACTTAACCATTTTCAACTCTCTAATTCACTTCTCAAGTGACTAAACTTAACCATTTTAGGGTCATGAATTCACATTTCAAGTATCAACACTAAACCAATTTCAAGTCATGAATTCACATTTTCAAGTGATATTACACTTTACAAATTTCAAAACACAAGTGCACCATTCAAGAACTACATTAAACCATTTTCAAATCGCTAATAAACTTTTCAAGTGACTAGTACACATTTCAAAATATTACACTTAACCATTTTAAACTCTCTAATTCACTTCACAAGTGACTAAACTTATCATTTTCAAGTCATGAATTCACATTTCAAATATCAATACTAAACCAATTTTAAGTCATGAATTCACATTTTCAAGTGATATTACACTTTACCAATTTCAAAACACAAGTTCACCTTTCAAGAATTACATTAAATCATTTTCAAGTCGCTAATATACTTTTTAAGTGACTAGTACACATTTGAAAATGCTACACTTAACCATTTTCCACTCTCTAATTCACTTCTCAAGTGACTAAACATAACCATTTTTAAGTCAAGAATTCACATTTCAAGTATCAACACTAAACCAATATCAAGTCGCTAATACACTTTTCAAGTGACTAGTACATATTTTAAAACACTACACTTAACCATTTTCTACACTCTAATTCACTTCTCAAGTTACTAAACTTAACCATCTTCAAGTGATATTACACTTTAAAAATTTCAAAACACAAGTTCACCTTTCAAGAACTACATTAAATCATTTTCAAGTCGCTAATACACATTTCAAGTGACTAGTACACATTTCAAAAGACTACACTTAACCATTTTCAACTCTCTAATTCACTTCTCAAGTGACTAAACTAAACCATTTTCAAGTCATGAATTCACATTTCAATTATCAACACTAAACCAATTTCAAGTCATGAATTCACTTTTTCAAGTGACATTACACTTTACTAATTTTAAAATACAAGTTCACCTTTCAAGAACTACATTAAACCACTTTCAAGTCGCTAATACACTTTTTAAGTGACTAGTACATATTTCAAAATATTACACTTAACAATTTTCAACTCTCTAATTCACTTCTCAAGTGACTAAACTTAACCATTTTCAAGTCATGAATTCACATTTCAAGTATCAACACTAAACCAATTTCAAGTCAATAATTCACATTTTCAAGTGACATTACACTTTACAAATTTTAAAATACAAGTTCACCTTTCAAGAACTACATTAAACCATTTTCAAGTCGCTTCTACACTTTTCAAGTGACTAGTACATATTTCAAAACATTACACTTAACCATTTTCAACTCTCTAATTCACTTCTCATGTGACTAAACTTAACCATTTTCAAGTCATGAATTCATATTTCAAGTAATAACACTAAACCAATTTCAAGTCATGAATTCACATTTTCATGTGATATTACACTTTACAAATTTCAAAACACAAGTTTACCTTTCAAGAACTACATTAAACCATTTTCATGTAGCTAATACACTTTTCAAGTGCCTAGTACACATTTCAAAACACTACACTTAACCATTTTCAACTCTCTAATTCACTTCTCAAGTTACTAAACTTAACCATCTTCAAGTCATGAATTCACATTTCAAGTATCAAAGCTAAACCAATTTCAAGTCATGAATTCACATTTTCAAGTGATATTACACTTTACAAATTTCAAAACACAAGTTCACCATCAAAGAACTACATTAAACCATTTTCAAGTCGCAATTACACTTTTTATGTGACTAGTATACATTTCAAAACACTACACTTAACCATTTTCAACACTCTAATTCACTTCTCAAGTGACTAAACTTAACCATTTTAAGGTCATGAATTCACATTTCAAGTATCAACACTAAACCAATTTCAAGTCTTGAATTCACATTTTCAAGTGACATTACACTTTACTAATTTTAAAATACAAGTTCACCTTTCGAGAACTACATTAAACCATTTTCAAGTCGCTAATACACTTTTTAAGTGACTAGTACATATTTCAAAACATTACACTTTACAATTTTCAACTCTCTAATTCACTTCTCAAGTGACTAAACTTAACCATTTTCAAGTCATGAATTCTCATTTCAAGTATCAACACTAAACAAATTTCAAGTCATGAATTCAGATTTTCAAATGATATTACACTTTACAAATTTCAAAACACAAGTGCACCATTCAAGAACTACATTAAACCATTTTCAAATCGCTAATAAACTTTTCAACTGACTAGTACACATTTTAAAATATTACACTTAACCATTTTAAACTCTCTAATTCACTTCACAAGTGACTAAACTTAACCATTTTCATGTCATGAATTCACATTTCAAATATCAATACTAAACTAATTTTAAGTCATGAATTGACATTTTCAAGTGATATTACGCGTTACCAATTTCAAAACACAAGTTCACCATTGAAGAATTACATTAAATCATTTTCAAGTCGCTAATATACTTTTTAAGTGACTAGTACACATTTACAAATGCTACACTTAACCATTTTCCACTCTCTAATTTACTTCTCAAGTGACTAAACTTAACCATTTTTAAGTCAAGAATTCACATTTCAAATATCAACACTAAACCAATTTCAAGTCGCTAATACACTTTTCAAGTGACTAGTACATATTTTAAAACACTACACTTAACCATTTTAAACACTCTAATTCACTTCTCAAGTTACTAAACTTAACCATTTTCAAGTCATGAATACAGATTTCAAGTATCAAAGATAAACCAATTTCAAGTCATCAAGTCACATTTTCAAGTATCAAAGCTAAACCAATTTAAAGTCATGGTTTCACATTTTCAAGTGATATTACACTTTAAAAATTTCAAAACACAAGTTCACCATTCAAGAACTACATTAAATCATTTTCAAGTCGCTAATACACTTTTCAAGTGACTAGTACACATTTCAAAACACTACACTTAACCATTTTCAACTCTCTAATTCACTTCTCAAGTGACTAAACTAAACCATTTTCAAGTCATGAATTCACATTTAAAGTATCAACACTAAATCAATTTCAAGTCATGAATTCACATTTTCAAGTGACATTAAACTTTACTAATTTTAAAATACAAATTCACCTTTCAAGAACTACATTAAACCATTTTCATGTCGCTAATACACTTTTTATGTGACTAGTACATATTTCAAAACATTACTCTTAACAATTTTCAACTCTCTAATTCACTTCTCAAGTGACTAAACTTAACCATTTTCAAGTCATGAATTCACATTTCAAGTATCAACACTAAACCAATTTCAAGTCATGAATTCACATTTTAAAGTGATATTACACTTTACAAATTTCAAAACACAAGTGCACCATTCAAGAACTACATTAAACCATTTTTAAATCGCTAATAAATTTTCAAGTGACTAGTACACATTTCAAAACATTACACTTAACCATTTTAAACTCTCTAATTCACTTCTCAAGTGACTAAACTTAACCATTTTCAAGTCATGAATTCACATTTCAAATATCAATACTAAACCAATTTTAAATCATGAATTCACATTTTCAAGTGATATTACACTTTACCAATTTCAAAACACAAGTTCACCTTTCAAGAATTACATTAAATCATTTTCAAGTCACTAATATACTTTTTAAGTGACTAGTACACATTTGAAAATGCTACAGTTAACCATTTTCCACTCTCTAATTCACTTCTCAAGTGCATAAACTTAACCATTTTTAAGTCATGAATTCACATTTCAAGTATCAACACTAAATCAATTTCAAGTCGCTAATACACATTTCAAGTGACTAGTACATATTTTAAAACACTACACTTAACCATTTTCAACACTCTAATTCACTTCTCAAGTTACTAGACTTAACCATCTTCAAGTCATGAATACACATTTCAAGTATCAAAGCTAAACCAATTTCAAGTCATGAATTCACATTTTTAAGTGATATTACACTTTACAAATTTCAAAACACAAGTTCACCATTCAAGAACTACATTAAACCATTTTCAAGTCGCTAACACACTTTTCAAGTGACTAGTACATATTTCAAAACATTACACTTAACAATTTTCAACTCTCTAATTCACTTCTCGAGTGACTAAACTTAACCATTTTCAAGTCATGAATTCACATTTCAAGTATCAACACTAAACCAATTTCAAGTCATGAATTCACATTTTGAAGTGATATTACACTTTACAAATTTCAAAACACAAGTTCACCTTTCAAGAACTACATTAAACCATTTTCATGTCGCTAATACACTTTTTAAGTGACTAGTACATATTTCAAAACATTACACTTAACCATTTTCCACTCTCTAATTCACTTCTCAAGTGACTAAACATAACCATTTTTAAGTCAAGAATTCACATTTCAAGTATCAACACTAAACCAATATCAAGTCGCTAATACACTTTTCAAGTGACTAGTACATATTTTAAAACACTACACTTAACCATTTTCTACACTCTAATTCACTTCTCAAGTTACTAAACTTAACCATCTTCAAGTGATATTACACTTTAAAAATTTCAAAACACAAGTTCACCTTTCAAGAACTACATTAAATCATTTTCAAGTCGCTAATACACATTTCAAGTGACTAGTACACATTTCAAAAGACTACACTTAACCATTTTCAACTCTCTAATTCACTTCTCAAGTGACTAAACTAAACCATTTTCAAGTCATGAATTCACATTTCAATTATCAACACTAAACCAATCTCAAGTCATGAATTCACTTTTTCAAGTGACATTACACTTTACTAATTTTAAAATACAAGTTCACCTTTCAAGAACTACATTAAACCACTTTCAAGTCGCTAATACACTTTTTAAGTGACTAGTACATATTTCAAAATATTACACTTAACAATTTTCAACTCTCTAATTCACTTCTCAAGTGACTAAACTTAACCATTTTCAAGTCATGAATTCACATTTCAAGTATCAACACTAAACCAATTTCAAGTCAATAATTCACATTTTCAAGTGACATTACACTTTACAAATTTTAAAATACAAGTTCACCTTTCAAGAACTACATTAAACCATTTTCAAGTCGCTTCTACACTTTTCAAGTGACTAGTACATATTTCAAAACATTACACTTAACCATTTTCAACTCTCTAATTCACTTCTCATGTGACTAAACTTAACCATTTTCAAGTCATGAATTCATATTTCAAGTAATAACACTAAACCAATTTCAAGTCATGAATTCACATTTTCATGTGATATTACACTTTACAAATTTCAAAACACAAGTTTACCTTTCAAGAACTACATTAAACCATTTTCATGTAGCTAATACACTTTTCAAGTGCCTAGTACACATTTCAAAACACTACACTTAACCATTTTCAACTCTCTAATTCACTTCTCAAGTTACTAAACTTAACCATCTTCAAGTCATGAATTCACATTTCAAGTATCAAAGCTAAACCAATTTCAAGTCATGAATTCACATTTTCAAGTGATATTACACTTTACAAATTTCAAAACACAAGTTCACCATCAAAGAACTACATTAAACCATTTTCAAGTCGCAATTACACTTTTTATGTGACTAGTATACATTTCAAAACACTACACTTAACCATTTTCAACACTCTAATTCACTTCTCAAGTGACTAAACTTAACCATTTTAAGGTCATGAATTCACATTTCAAGTATCAACACTAAACCAATTTCAAGTCTTGAATTCACATTTTCAAGTGACATTACACTTTACTAATTTTAAAATACAAGTTCACCTTTCGAGAACTACATTAAACCATTTTCAAGTCGCTAATACACTTTTTAAGTGACTAGTACATATTTCAAAACATTACACTTTACAATTTTCAACTCTCTAATTCACTTCTCAAGTGACTAAACTTAACCATTTTCAAGTCATGAATTCTCATTTCAAGTATCAACACTAAACCAATTTCAAGTCAATAATTCACATTTTCAAGTGACATTACACTTTACAAATTTTAAAATACAAGTTCACCTTTCAAGAACTACATTAAACCATTTTCAAGTCGCTTCTACACTTTTCAAGTGACTAGTACATATTTCAAAACATTACACTTAACCATTTTCAACTCTCTAATTCACTTCTCATGTGACTAAACTTAACCATTTTCAAGTCATGAATTCATATTTCAAGTAATAACACTAAACCAATTTCAAGTCATGAATTCACATTTTCATGTGATATTACACTTTACAAATTTCAAAACACAAGTTTACCTTTCAAGAACTACATTAAACCATTTTCATGTAGCTAATACACTTTTCAAGTGCCTAGTACACATTTCAAAACACTACACTTAACCATTTTCAACTCTCTAATTCACTTCTCAAGTTACTAAACTTAACCATCTTCAAGTCATGAATTCACATTTCAAGTATCAAAGCTAAACCAATTTCAAGTCATGAATTCACATTTTCAAGTGATATTACACTTTACAAATTTCAAAACACAAGTTCACCATCAAAGAACTACATTAAACCATTTTCAAGTCGCAATTACACTTTTTATGTGACTAGTATACATTTCAAAACACTACACTTAACCATTTTCAACACTCTAATTCACTTCTCAAGTGACTAAACTTAACCATTTTAAGGTCATGAATTCACATTTCAAGTATCAACACTAAACCAATTTCAAGTCTTGAATTCACATTTTCAAGTGACATTACACTTTACTAATTTTAAAATACAAGTTCACCTTTCGAGAACTACATTAAACCATTTTCAAGTCGCTAATACACTTTTTAAGTGACTAGTACATATTTCAAAACATTACACTTTACAATTTTCAACTCTCTAATTCACTTCTCAAGTGACTAAACTTAACCATTTTCAAGTCATGAATTCTCATTTCAAGTATCAACACTAAACAAATTTCAAGTCATGAATTCAGATTTTCAAATGATATTACACTTTACAAATTTCAAAACACAAGTGCACCATTCAAGAACTACATTAAACCATTTTCAAATCGCTAATAAACTTTTCAACTGACTAGTACACATTTTAAAATATTACACTTAACCATTTTAAACTCTCTAATTCACTTCACAAGTGACTAAACTTAACCATTTTCATGTCATGAATTCACATTTCAAATATCAATACTAAACTAATTTTAAGTCATGAATTGACATTTTCAAGTGATATTACGCGTTACCAATTTCAAAACACAAGTTCACCATTGAAGAATTACATTAAATCATTTTCAAGTCGCTAATATACTTTTTAAGTGACTAGTACACATTTACAAATGCTACACTTAACCATTTTCCACTCTCTAATTTACTTCTCAAGTGACTAAACTTAACCATTTTTAAGTCAAGAATTCACATTTCAAATATCAACACTAAACCAATTTCAAGTCGCTAATACACTTTTCAAGTGACTAGTACATATTTTAAAACACTACACTTAACCATTTTAAACACTCTAATTCACTTCTCAAGTTACTAAACTTAACCATTTTCAAGTCATGAATACAGATTTCAAGTATCAAAGATAAACCAATTTCAAGTCATCAAGTCACATTTTCAAGTATCAAAGCTAAACCAATTTAAAGTCATGAATTCACATTTTCAAGTGATATTACACTTTAAAAATTTCAAAACACAAGTTCACCATTAAAGAACTACATTAAATCATTTTCAAGTCGCTAATACACTTTTCAAGTGACTAGTACACATTTCAAAACACTACACTTAACCATTTTCAACTCTCTAATTCACTTCTCAAGTGACTAAACTAAACCATTTTCAAGTCATGAATTCACATTTAAAGTATCAACACTAAATCAATTTCAAGTCATGAATTCACATTTTCAAGTGACATTAAACTTTACTAATTTTAAAATACAAATTCACCTTTCAAGAACTACATTAAACCATTTTCATGTCGCTAATACACTTTTTATGTGACTAGTACATATTTCAAAACATTACACTTAACAATTTTCAACTCTCTAATTCACTTCTCAAGTGACTAAACTTAACCATTTTCAAGTCATGAATTCACATTTCAAGTATCAACACTAAACCAATTTCAAGTCATGAATTCACATTTTAAAGTGATATTACACTTTACAAATTTCAAAACACAAGTGCACCATTCAAGAACTACATTAAACCATTTTTAAATCGCTAATAAATTTTCAAGTGACTAGTACACATTTCAAAACATTACACTTAACCATTTTAAACTCTCTAATTCACTTCTCAAGTGACTAAACTTAACCATTTTCAAGTCATGAATTCACATTTCAAATATCAATACTAAACCAATTTTAAATCATGAATTCACATTTTCAAGTGATATTACACTTTACCAATTTCAAAACACAAGTTCACCTTTCAAGAATTACATTAAATCATTTTCAAGTCACTAATATACTTTTTAAGTGACTAGTACACATTTGAAAATGCTACAGTTAACCATTTTCCACTCTCTAATTCACTTCTCAAGTGCATAAACTTAACCATTTTTAAGTCATGAATTCACATTTCAAGTATCAACACTAAATCAATTTCAAGTCGCTAATACACATTTCAAGTGACTAGTACATATTTTAAAACACTACACTTAACCATTTTCAACACTCTAATTCACTTCTCAAGTTACTAGACTTAACCATCTTCAAGTCATGAATACACATTTCAAGTATCAAAGCTAAACCAATTTCAAGTCATGAATTCACATTTTTAAGTGATATTACACTTTACAAATTTCAAAACACAAGTTCACCATTCAAGAACTACATTAAACCATTTTCAAGTCGCTAACACACTTTTCAAGTGACTAGTACATATTTCAAAACATTACACTTAACAATTTTCAACTCTCTAATTCACTTCTCGAGTGACTAAACTTAACCATTTTCAAGTCATGAATTCACATTTCAAGTATCAACACTAAACCAATTTCAAGTCATGAATTCACATTTTGAAGTGATATTACACTTTACAAATTTCAAAACACAAGTTTACCTTTCAAGAACTACATTAAACCATTTTCAAGTAGCTAATACACTTTTCAAGTGCTTAGTACACATTTCAAAATACTACACTTAACCATTTTCAACTCTCTAATTCACTTCTCAAGTTACTAAACTTAACCATCTTCAAGTCATGAATTCACATTTCAAGTATCAATGCTAAACCAATTTCAAGTCATGAATTCACAATTTCACGTGACATTACACATTACAAATAATAAATACAAGTTCATTTTTCAAGAAATACATTAGACCATTTTCAAGTCGCTAATACACTTTTCAAGTGACTAGTACATATTTCAAAGCATTACACTTAACCATTTTCAACTCTCTAATTCACTTCTCAAGTGACTAAACTTAACCATTTTAGGGTCATGAATTCACATATCAAGTATCAACACTAAACCAATTTCAAGTCATGAATTCACATTTTCAAGTGATATTACACTTTACAAATTTCAAAACACAAGTGCACAATTCAAGAACTACATTAAACCATTTTCAAATCGCTAATAAACTTTTCAAGTGACTAGTACACATTTCAAAATATTACACTTAACCATTTTAAACTCTCTAATTCACTTCACAAGTGACTAAACTTAACCATTTTCAAGTCATGAATTCACATTTCAAATATCAATACTAAACTAATTTTAAGTCATGAATTGACATTTTCAAGTGATATTACGCGTTACCAATTTCAAAACACAAGTTCACCATTGAAGAATTACATTAAATCATTTTCAAGTCGCTAATATACTTTTTATGTGACTAGTACACATTTACAAATGCTACACTTAACCATTTTCCACTCTCGAATTTATTTCTCAAGTGACTAAACTTAACCATTTTTAAGTCAAGAATTCACATTTCAAATATCAACACTAAACCAATTTCAAGTCGCTAATGCACTTTTCAAGTGACTAGTACATATTTTAAAACACTACACTTAACCATTTTAAACACTCTAATTCACTTCTCAAGTTACTAAACTTAACCATTTTCAAGTCATGAATACAGATTTCAAGTATCAAAGATAAACCAATTTCAAGTCATGAAGTCACATTTTCAAGTATCAAAGCTAAACCAATTTAAAGTCATGAATTCACATTTTCAAGTGATATTACACTTTAAAAATTTCAAAACACAAGTTCACCATTCAAGAACTACATTAAATCATTTTCAAGTCGCTAATACACTTTTCAAGTGACTAGTACACATTTCAAAACACTACACTTAACCATTTTCAACTCTCTAATTCACTTCTCAAGTGACTAAACTAAACCATTTTCAAGTCATGAATTCACATTTCAAGTATCAACACTAAATCAATTTCAAGTCATGAATTCACATTTTCAAGTGACATTAAACTTTACTAATTTTAAAATACAAATTCACCTTTCAAGAACTACATTAAACCATTTTCATGTCGCTAATACACTTTTTAAGTGACTAGTACATATTTCAAAACATTACACTTAACAATTTTCAACTCTCTAATTCACTTCTCAAGTGACTAAACTTAACCATTTTCAAGTCATGAAATCACATTTCAAGTATCAACACTAAACCAATTTCAAGTCATGAATTCACAGTTTCAAGTGATATTACACTTTACAAATTTCAAAACACAAGTGCACCATTCAAGAACTACATTAAACCATTTTTAAATCGCTAATAAACTTTTCAAGTGACTAGTACACATTTCAAAACATTACACTTAACCATTTTAAACTCTCTAATTCACTTCTCAAGTGACTAAACTTAACCATTTTCAAGTCATGAATTCACATTTCAAATATCAATACTAAACCAATTTTAAATCATGAATTCACATTTTCAAGTGATATTACACTTTACCAATTTCAAAACACAAGTTCACCTTTCAAGAATTACATTAAATCATTTTCAAGTCACTAATATACTTTTTAAGTGACTAGTACACATTTGAAAATGCTACAGTTAACCATTTTCCACTCTCTAATTCACTTCTCAAGTGCATAAACTTAACCATTTTTAAGTCATGAATTCACATTTCAAGTATCAACACTAAATCAATTTCAAGTCGCTAATACACATTTCAAGTGACTAGTACATATTTTAAAACACTACACTTAACCATTTTCAACACTCTAATTCACTTCTCAAGTTACTAGACTTAACCATCTTCAAGTCATGAATACACATTTCAAGTATCAAAGCTAAACCAATTTCAAGTCATGAATTCACATTTTTAAGTGATATTACACTTTACAAATTACAAAACACAAGATCACAATTCAAGAACTACATTAAACCATTTTCAAGTCGCTAACACACTTTTCAAGTGACTAGTACATATTTCAAAACATTACACTTAACAATTTTCAACTCTCTAATTCACTTCTCGAGTGACTAAACTTAACCATTTTCAAGTCATGAATTCACATTTCAAGTATCAACACTAAACCAATTTCAAGTCATGAATTCACATTTTGAAGTGATATTACACTTTACAAATTTCAAAACACAAGTTTACCTTTCAAGAACTACATTAAACCATTTTCAAGTAGCTAATACACTTTTCAAGTGCCTAGTACACATTTCAAAACACTACACTTAACCATTTTCAACTCTCTAATTCACTTCTCAAGTTACTAAACTTAACCATCTTCAAGTCATGAATTCACATTTCAAGTATCAATGCTAAACCAATTTCAAGTCATGAATTCACAATTTCACGTGACATTACACATTACAAATAATAAATACAAGTTCATTTTTCAAGAAATACATTAGACCATTTTCAAGTCGCTAATACACTTTTCAAGTGACTAGTACATATTTCAAAGCATTACACTTAACCATTTTCAACTCTCTAATTCACTTCTCAAGTGACTAAACTTAACCATTTTAGGGTCATGAATTCACATTTCAAGTATCAACACTAAACCAATTTCAAGTCATGAATTCACATTTTCAAGTGATATTACACTTTACAAATTTCAAAACACAAGTGCACAATTCAAAAACTACATTAAACCATTTTCAAATCGCTAATAAACTTTTCAAGTGACTAGTACAATTTTCAAAATATTACACTTAACCATTTTAAACTCTCTAATTCACTTCACAAGTGACTAAACTTAACCATTTTCAAGTCATGAATTCACATTTCAAATATCAATACTAAACCAATTTTAAGTCATGAATTCACATTTTCAAGTGATATTACACTTTACCAATTTCAAAACACAAGTTCACCTTTTAAGAATTACATTAAATCATTTTCAAGTCGCTAATATACTTTTTAAGTGACTAGTACACATTTGAAAATGCTACACTTAACCATTTTCCACTCTCTAATTCACTTCTCAAGTGACTAAACTTAACCATTTTAAAGTCAAGAATACACATTTCAAGTATCAACACTAAACCAATTTCAAGTCGCTAATACACTTTTCAAGTGACTAGTACATATTTTAAAACACTACACTTAACCATTTTCTACACTCTAATTCACTTCTCAAGTTACTAAACTTAACCATCTTCAAGTGATATTACACTTTAAAAATTTCAAAACACAAGTTCACCTTTCAAGAACTACATTAAATCATTTTCAAGTCGCTAATACACTTTTCAAGTGACTAGTACACATTTCAAAAGACTACACTTAACCATTTTCAACTCTCTAATTCACTTCTCAAGTGACTAAACTAAACCATTTTCAAGTCATGAATTCACATTTCAATTATCAACACTAAACCAATTTCAAGTCAATAATTCACATTTTCAAGTGACATTACACTTTACAAATTTTAAAATACAAGTTCACCTTTCAAGAACTACATTAAACCATTTTCAAGTCGCTTCTACACTTTTCAAGTGACTAGTACATATTTCAAAACATTACACTTAACCATTTTCAACTCTCTAATTCACTTCTCATGTGACTAAACTTAACCATTTTCAAGTCATGAATTCATATTTCAAGTAATAACACTAAACCAATTTCAAGTCATGAATTCACATTTTTATGTGATATTACACTTTACAAATTTCAAAACACAAGTTTACCTTTCTAGAACTACATTAAACCATTTTCATGTAGCTAATACACTTTTCAAGTGCCTAGTACACATTTCAAAACACTACACTTAACCATTTTCAACTCTCTAATTCACTTCTCAAGTTACTAAACTTAACCATCTTCAAGTCATGAATTCACATTTCAAGTATCAAAGCTAAACCAATTTCAAGTCATGAATTCACATTTTCAAGTGATATTACACTTTACAAATTTCAAAACACAAGTTCACCATCAAAGAACTACATTAAACCATTTTCAAGTCGCAATTACACTTTTTATGTGACTAGTATACATTTCAAAACACTACACTTAACCATTTTCAACACTCTAATTCACTTCTCAAGTGACTAAACTTAACCATTTTAAGGTCATGAATTCACATTTCAAGTATCAACACTAAACCAATTTCAAGTCTTGAATTCACATTTTCAAGTGACATTACACTTTACTAATTTTAAAATACAAGTTCACCTTTCGAGAACTACATTAAACCATTTTCAAGTCGCTAATACACTTTTTAAGTGACTAGTACATATTTCAAAACATTACACTTTACAATTTTCAACTCTCTAATTCACTTCTCAAGTGACTAAACTTAACCATTTTCAAGTCATGAATTCTCATTTCAAGTATCAACACTAAACCAATTTCAAGTCATGAATTCAGATTTTCAAATGATATTACACTTTACAAATTTCAAAACACAAGTGCACCATTCAAGAACTACATTAAACCATTTTCAAATCGCTAATAAACTTTTCAACTGACTAGTACACATTTCAAAATATTACACTTAACCATTTTAAACTCTCTAATTCACTTCACAAGTGACTAAACTTAACCATTTTCAAGTCATGAATTCACATTTCAAATATCAATACTAAACTAATTTTAAGTCATGAATTCACATTTTCAAGTGATATTACGCGTTACCAATTTCAAAACACAAGTTCACCATTGAAGAATTACATTAAATCATTTTCAAGTCGCTAATATACTTTTTAAGTGACTAGTACACATTTACAAATGCTACACTTAACCATTTTCCACTCTCTAATTTACTTCTCAAGTGACTAAACTTAACCATTTTTAAGTCAAGAATTCACATTTCAAATATCAACACTAAACCAATTTCAAGTCGCTAATACACTTTTCAAGTGACTAGTACATATTTTAAAACACTACACTTAACCATTTTAAACACTCTAATTCACTTCTCAAGTTACTAAACTTAACCATTTTCAAGTCATGAATACAGATTTCAAGTATCAAAGATAAACCAATTTCAAGTCATGAAGTCACATTTTCAAGTATCAAAGCTAAACCAATTTCAAGTCATGAATTCACATTTTCAAGTGATATTACACTTTAAAAATTTCAAAACACAAGTTCACCATTCAAGAACTACATTAAATCATTTTCAAGTCGCTAATACACTTTTCAAGTGACTAGTACACATTTCAAAACACGACACTTAACCATTTTCAACTCTCTAATTCACTTCTCAAGTGACTAAACTAAACCATTTTCAAGTCATGAATTCACATTTCAAGTATCAACACTAAATCAATTTCAAGTCATGAATTCACATTTTCAAGTGACATTAAACTTTACTAATTTTAAAATACAAATTCACCTTTCAAGAACTACATTAAACCATTTTCATGTCGCTAATACACTTTTTAAGTGACTAGTACATATTTCAAAACATTACACTTAACAATTTTCAACTCTCTAATTCACTTCTCAAGTGACTAAACTTAACCATTTTCAAGTCATGAATTCACATTTCAAGTATCAACACTAAACCAATTTCAAGTCATGAATTCACATTTTCAAGTGATATTACACTTTACAAATTTCAAAACACAAGTGCACCATTCAAGAACTACATTAAACCATTTTTAAATCGCTAATAAACTTTTCAAGTGACTAGTACACATTTCAAAACATTACACTTAACCATTTTAAACTCTCTAATTCACTTCTCAAGTGACTAAACTTAACCATTTTCAAGTCATGAATTCACATTTCAAATATCAATACTAAACCAATTTTAAATCATGAATTCTCATTTTCAAGTGATATTACACTTTACCAATTTCAAAACACAAGTTCACCTTTCAAGAATTACATTAAATCATTTTCAAGTCACTAATATACTTTTTAAGTGACTAGTACACATTTGAAAATGCTACAGTTAATCATTTTCCACTCTCTAATTCACTTCTCAAGTGCATAAACTTAACCATTTTTAAGTCATGAATTCACATTTCAAGTATCAACACTAAATCAATTTCAAGTCGCTAATACACATTTCAAGTGACTAGTACATATTTTAAAACACTACACTTAACCATTTTCAACACTCTAATTCACTTCTCAAGTTACTAGACTTAACCATCTTCAAGTCATGAATACACATTTCAAGTATCAAAGCTAAACCAATTTCAAGTCATGAATTCACATTTTTAAGTGATATTACACTTTACAAATTTCAAAACACAAGTTCACCATTCAAGAACTACATTAAACCATTTTTAAGTCGCTAACACACTTTTCAAGTGACTAGTACATATTTCAAAACATTACACTTAACAATTTTCAACTCTCTAATTCACTTCTCGAGTGACTAAACTTAACCATTTTCAAGTCATGAATTCACATTTCAAGTATCAACACTAAACCAATTTCAAGTCATGAATTCACATTTTGAAGTGATATTACACTTTACAAATTTCAAAACACAAGTTTACCTTTCAAGAACTACATTAAACCATTTTCAAGTAGCTAATACACTTTTCAAGTGCCTAGTACACATTTCAAAACACTACACTTAACCATTTTCAACTCTCTAATTCACTTCTCAAGATACTAAACTTAACCATCTTCAAGTCATGAATTCACATTTCAAGTATCAATGCTAAACCAATTTCAAGTCATGAATTCACAATTTCACGTGACATTACACATTACAAATAATAAATACAAGTTCATTTTTCAAGAAATACATTAGACCATTTTCAATTCGCTAATACACTTTTCAAGTGACTAGTACATATTTCAAAGCATTACACTTAACCATTTTCAACTCTCTAATTCACTTCTCAAGTGACTAAACTTAACCATTTTAGGGTCATGAATTCACATTTCAAGTATCAACACTAAACCAATTTCAAGTCATGAATTCACATTTTCAAGTGATATTACACTTTACAAATTTCAAAACACAAGTGCACAATTCAAGAACTACATTAAACCATTTTCAAATCGCTAATAAACTTTTCAAGTGACTAGTACACATTTCAAAATATTACACTTAACCATTTTAAACTCTCTAATTCACTTCACAAGTGACTAAACTTAACCATTTTCAAGTCATGAATTCACATTTCAAATATCAATACTAAACCAATTTTAAGTCATGAATTCACATTTTCAAGTGATATTACACTTTACCAATTTCAAAACACAAGTTCACCTTTCAAGAATTACATTAAATCATTTTCAAGTCGCTAATATACTTTTTAAGTGACTAGTACACATTTGAAAATGCTACACTTAACCATTTTCCACTCTCTAATTCACTTCTCAAGTGACTAAACTTAACCATTTTTAAGTCAAGAATTCACATTTCAAGTATCAACACTAAACCAATTTCAAGTCGCTAATACACTTTTCAAGTGACTAGTACATATTTTAAAACACTACACTTAACCAGTTTCTACACTCTAATTCACTTCTCAAGTTACTAAACTTAACCATCTTCAAGTGATATTACACTTTAAAAATTTCAAAACACAAGTTCACCTTTCAAGAACTACATTAAATCATTTTCAAGTCGCTAATACACTTTTCAAGTGACTAGTACACATTTCAAAAGACTACACTTAACCATTTTCAACTCTCTAATTCACTTCTCAAGTGACTAAACTAAGCCATTTTCAAGTCATGAATTCACATTTCAATTATCAACACTAAACCAATTTCAAGTCATGAATTCACTTTTTCAAGTGACATTACACTTTACTAATTTTAAAATACAAGTTCACCTTTCAAGAACTACATTAAACCACTTTCAGGTCGCTAATACACTTTTTAAGTGACTAGTACATATTTCAAAATATTACACTTAACAATTTTCAACTCTCTAATTCACTTCTCAAGTGACTAAACTTAACCATTTTCAAGTCATGAATTCACATTTCAAGTATCAACTCTAAACTAATTTCAAGTCATGAATTCACATTTTCAAGTGATATTACACTTTACAAATTTCAAAACACAAGTGCACCATTCAAGAACTACATTAAACCATTTTCAAATCGCTAATAAACTTTTCATGTGACTAGTACACATTTCAAAACATTACACATAACCATTTTAAACTCTATAATTCACTTCTCAAGTGACTAAACTTAACCATTTTCAAGTCATGAATTCACATTTCAAATATAAATACTAAACCAATTTTAAGTCATGAATTCACATTTTCAAGTGATATTACACTTTACCAATTTCAAAACACAAGTTCACCTTTCAAGAATTACATTAAACCATTTTCAAGTCGCTAATATACTTTTTAAGTGACTAGTACACATTTGAAAATGCTACACTTAACCATTTTCCACTCTCTAATTCACTTCTCAAGTGCATAAACTTAACCATTTTTGAGTCATGAATTCACATTTCAAGTATCAACACTAAACCAATTTAGAGTCGCTAATACACTTTTCAAGTGACTAGTACATATTTTAAAACACTACACTTAACCATTTTCAACACTCTAATTCACTTCTCAAGTTACTAAACTTAACCATCTTCAAGTCATGAATACACATTTCAAGTATCAAAGCTAAACCAATTTAAAGTCATGAATTCACATTTTCAAGTGATATTACACTTTACTAATTTAAAAACACAAGTTCACCATTCAAGAACTACATTAAACCATTTTAAAGTCGCTAATACACTTTTCAAGTGACTAGTACACATTTCAAAACACTACACTTAACCATTTTCAACTCTCTAATTTACTTCTCATGTGACTAAATTTAACCATTTTCAAGTCATGAATTCACATTTCAAGTATCAACACTAAACCAATTTCAAGTCATGAATTCACATTTTCAAGTGACATTACACTTTATAAATTTTAAAATACAAGTTCACCTTTCAAGAACTACATTAAACCATTTTCAAGTCGCTAATACACTTTTTAAGTGACTAGTACACTTTTCAAAACGCTAAACTTAACCATTATCCACTCTCTAATTCACTTCTCAAGTGACTAAACTTAACCATTTCTAAGCATGAATTCAAATGTCAAGTATCAACACTAAACCAATTTCAAGTCGCTAATACACTTTTTAAGTGACTAGTAAATATTTCAAAACAATACACTTAACCATTTTCAACTCTCTAATTCACTTCTCAAGTGACTAAACTTAACCATCTTCATGTCATGTATTCACATTTCTCGTATCAAAGCTAAACCAAATTCAAGTCATGAATTCACATTTTCAAGTGATATTACACTTTACAAATTTCAAAACACAAGTTCACCATTCAAGAACTACATTAAACCAACTTCAAGTCGCTAATACACTTTTTAAGTGACTAATACACATTTCAAAACACTACACTTAACCATTTTAAACTCTCTAATTCACTTCTAAAGTGACTAAACTTACGCATTTTCAAGTCATGAATTCACATTTCAAGTATTAACAATAAACCAATTTCAAGTCATGAATTCACAATTTCATGTGACATTACACATTACAAATAATAAATACAAATTCATTTTTCAAGAACTACATTAAACCATTTTCAAGTCGCTAATACACTTTTCAAGTGACTAGTACATATTTCAAAACATTACACTTAACCATTTTCAACTCTCTAATTCACTTCTCGAGTGACTAAACTTAACCATTTTCAAGTCATGAATTCACATTTCAAGTATCAACACTAAACCAATTTCAAGTCATGAATTCACATTTTCAAGTGATATTACACTTTACAAATTTCAAAACACAAGTTCACCTTTCAAGAACTACATTAAACCATTTTTAAGTCGCTAATACACTTTTCAAGTGCCTAGTACACATTTCAAAACACAACACTTAACCATTTTCAACTCTCAAATTCACTTCTCAAGTGGCTAAACTTAATCATTTTCAAGTCATGAATTCACATTTCATGTTTCAAAACTAAACCAATTTAAAGTCATGAATTCACATTTTCAAGTGATATTACACTTTACAAATTTCAAAACATAAGTTCACCTTTTAAAAACTACATTAAACCATTTTCAAGTCGCTAATACACTTTTCAAGTGACTAGTACATATTTCAAAACACTACACTTAACCATTTTCAACTCTCTAATTCACTTCTCATGTGACTAAACTAAACTATTTTTAAGTCAAGAATTCACAATTCAAGTATCAACACTTAAACAATTTCAAGTCATGAATTCACATGAGATAGCACATAAGATAAGGGAAAGAATCTTTTTCTCTCTCTTTTTTTTTCTATATTATATAGTTATTTTCAAGTGATATTACACTTTACAATTTTCAAAACACAAATTCACCTTTCAAGAACTACATTAAACCATTTTCAAGTCGCGAATATACTTTTTAAGTAACTAGTACACATTTTAAAATACTACACTTAACCATTTTCAACTCTCTAATTCACTTCTTAAGTGACTAAACTTAACCATCTTCAAGTCATGAATTCACATTTCAAGTATCAACACTAAATAAATTTCAAGTCATGAATTCACATTTTCAAGTGATATTACCCTTCACAAATATCAAAACACAAGTTCACCATTCAAGAACTACATTAAACCATTTTCAAGTCGCTAATAAACTTTTCAAGTGACTAGTACACAGTTCAAAATATTACACTTAACCATTTTCAACTCTCTAATTCACTTCTCAAGTGACTAAATTTAACCATTTTCAAGTCATGAATTCACATTTCAAGTATCAACACTAAACCAATTTCAAGTCATGAATTCACATTTTCAAGTGACATTACACTTTACTAATTTTAAAATACAAGTTCACCTTTCAAGAACTACATTAAACCATTTTCAAGTCGCTAATAAACTTTTCAAGTGACTAGTACATATTTCAAAACATTACACTTAACCATTTTCAACTCTCTAATTCACTTCTCGAGTGACTAAACTTAACCATTTTCAAATCATGAATTCACATTTCAAGTATCAACACTAAACCAATATCAATTCATGAATTCACATTTTCAAGTGACATTACACTTTATAAATTTTAAAATACAAGTTCACCTTTCAAGAACTACATTAATCCATTTGCAAGTCGCTAATACACTTTTTAAGTGACTAGTACACTTTCAAAACGCTAAACTTAACCATTTTCCACTCTCTAATTCACTTCTCAAGTGACTAAACTTAACCATTTTCAAGTCATGAATTCAAATTTCAAGTATCAACACTAAACCAATTTCAAGTCGCTAATACACTTTTCAAGTGACTAGTAAATATTTCAAAACAATACACTTAACCATTTTCAACTCTCTAATTCACTTCTCAAGTGACTAAACTAAACCATCTTCAAGTCATGTATTCACATTTCAAGTATCAAAGCTAAACCAATTTTAAGTCATGAATTCACATTTTCAAGTGATATTACACTTTACAAATTTCAAAACACAAGTTCACCATTCAAGAACTACATTAAACCATTTTCAAGTCGCTAATACACTTTTCAAGTGACTAATACACATTTCAAAACACTACACTTAACCATTTTAAACACTCTAATTCACTTCTAAAGTGACTAAACTTAACCATTTTCAAGTCATGAATTCACATTTCAAGTATCAACACTAAACCAATTTCAAGTCATGAATTCACAATTTCATGTGACATTACACCTTACAAATAATAAATACAAGTTCAACTTTCAAGAACTTCATTAAACCATTTTCAAGTCGCTAATACACTTTTCAAGTGACTAGTACATATTTCAAAACATTACACTTAACCATTTTCAACTCTCTAATTCACTTCTCGAGTGACTAAACTTAACCATTTTCAAGTCATGAATTCACATTTCAAGTATCAACACTAAACCAATTTCAAGTCATGAATTCACATTTTCTAGTGATATTACACTTTACAAATTTCAAAACACAAGTTCACCATTCAAGAACTACATTAAACCATTTTCAAGTCGCTAATACACTTTTCAAGTGCCTAGTACACATTTCAAAACACTACACTTAACCATTTTCAACTATCTAATTCACTTCTCAAGTGGCTAAACTTAACCATTTTCAAGTCATGAATTCACATTTCATGTATCAAAACTAAACCAATTTAAAGTCATGAATTCACATTTTCAAGTGATATTACACTTTACAAATTTCAAAACATAAGTTCACCTTTTAAAAACTTCATTAAACCATTTTCAAGTCGCTAATACACTTTTCAAGTGACTAGTACTTAATTATAAATACTACACTTAACCATTTTCAACTCTCTAATTCACTTCTCAAGTGACTAAACTAAACTATTTTTAAGTCAAGAATTCACAATTCAAGTATCAACACTTAAACAATTTCAAGTCATGAATTCACATGAGATAGCATATAAGATAAGTGAAAGAATCTTTTTCTCTCTCTTTTTTTTTTCTATATTATATAGATATTTTAAGTGATATTACACTTTACAATTTTCAAAACACAAGTTCACCATTCATGAACTACAGTAAACCATTTTCAAGTCGCTAATAAACTTTTAAAGTGACTAGTACACAGTTCAAAATATTACACTTAACCATTTTCAACACTCTAATTCACTTCTCAAGTGACTAAACTTAACGATTTTCAAGTCATGAATTCACATTTCAAGTATCAATACTAAACTAATTTCAAGTCATGAATTCACATTTTCAAGTGATATTACACTTTACAAATTTCAAAATACAAGTTCATCTTTCAAGAATTACATTAAACCATTTTCAAGTCGCTAATACACTTTTTAAGTGACTAGTACATATTTCAAAACACTACACTTAACCATTTTTAACTCTCTAATTCACTTCTCAAGTGACTAAACTTAACCATCTTCAAGTCATGAATTCACATTTCAAGTATCAAAGCTAAACCAATTTAAAGTCGTGAATTGACATTTTCAAGTGATATTACACTTTAAAAATTTCAAAACACAAGTTCACCATTCAAGAACTACATTAAATCATTTTCAAGTTGCTAATACACTTTTCAAGTGACTAGTACACATTTCAAAAGACTACACTTAACCATTTTAAACTCTCTAATTCACTTCTCAAGTGACTAAACTTAACCATTTTTAAGTCATGAATTCACATTTCAAGTATCAACACTTAACCAATTTCAAGTCATGAATTCACATTTTCAAGTGACATTACACTTTACAAATTTTAAAATACAAGTTTATCTTTCAAGAACTACAATAAACCATTTTCAAGTCGCTAATACACTTTTCAAGTGACTAGTACATATTTCAAAATATTACACTTAACCATTTTCAACTCTCTAATTCACTTCTCAAGTGACTAAACTTAATCATTTTCAAGTTATGAATTCACATTTCAAGTATCAACACTAAAGCAATTTAAAGTCATGAATTCACATTTTCAAGTGATATTACACTTTACAAATTTCCAAACACAAGTTCACCTTTCAAGAACTACGTTAAACCATTTTCAAGTCGCTAATACAGTTTTCAAGTGCCTAGTACACATTTCAAAATGCTACACTTAACCATTTTCAACTCTCTAATTCACTTCTCAAGTGGCTAAACTTAATCATTTTCAAGTCAGGAATTCACATTTCATGTATCAAAACTAAACCAATTTAAAGTCATGAATTCGCATTTTAAAGTTATATTACACTTTCCAAATATCAAAACACAAATTCACCATTCAAGAACTACATTAAACCATTTTCAAGTCGCTAATAAATTTTTCAAGTGACTAGTACACATTTCAAAACATTACACTTAACCATTTTCAACTCTCTAATTCACTTCTCAAGTGACTAAACTTAACCATTTTCATGTCATGAATTTACATTTCAAGTATCAATACTAAACCAATTTCAAGTCATGAATTCACATTTTCAAGTGATATTACACTTTACAAATTTAAAAACACAAGTTCACCTTTCAAGAATTACATTAATCCATTTTCAATTCGCTAATACACTTTTTAAGTGACTAGTACATATTTCAAAACATTACACTTAACCATTTTCAACTCTCTAATTCACTTCTCAAGTGACAAAACTTAATCATTTTAAAGTTATGAATTCACATTTCAAGTATCAACACTAAACCAATTTCAACTCATGAATTCATATTTTCAGGTGATATTACACTTCACAAATTTCAAAACACAAGTTCACCATTCAAGAACTACATTAAACCATTTTAAAGTCGCTAATACACTTTTCAAGTGCCTAGTACACATTTCAAAACACTACACTTAACCATTTTCAACTATCTAATTCACTTATCAAGTGACTAAACTTAACCATCTTCAAGTCATGAATTAACATTTCAAGTATCAACACTAAATCAATTTCAAGTCATGAATTCACATTTTCTAGTGATATTACACTTTCCAAATATCAAAACAGAAATTCACCATTCAAGAACTACATTAAACAATTTTCAAGTCGCTAATAAACTTTTCAAGTGACTACTACACATTTCAAAACATTACACTTAACCATTTTCAACTCTCTAATTTACTTCTCAAGTGACTAAACTTAACCATTTTTAAGTCATGAATTCACATTTCAAGTATCAATACTAAACCAATTTCAAGTCATGAATTCACATTTTCACGTGATATTACACTTTACAAATTTAAAAACACAAGTTCACCTTTCAAGAATTACATTAAACCATTTTCAATTCGCTAATACACTTTTTAAGTAACTAGTACACATTTCAAAACGCTACACTTAACCATTTTCCACACTCTAATTCACTTCTCAAGTAACTAAACTTAACCATTTTCAAGTCATGAATTCACATTTCAAGTATCAACACTAAACAAATTTCAAGTCGCTAATACACTTTTCAAGTTACTAGTACATACTTCAAAACACAACACTTAACCATTTTCAACAATCTAATTTACTTTTCAAGTGACTAAACTTAACCTTCTTCAAGTCACGAATTCACATTTCAAGTATCAACACTAAACCAATTTCAAGTCATGAATTCACATTTTCAAGTGATATTACACTTTACAAATTTCAAAATACAAGTTCACCATTCAAGAACAACATTAAACCATTTTCAAGTCGCTAATACACTTTTCAAGTGACTAGTACACATTTCAAAACACTACACTTAACCATATTCAACTCTCTAATTCAATTCTTTAGTGACTAAACTTAACCATTTTCAAGTCATGAATTCATATTTCAAGTATCAACACTAAACCAATTTCAAGTCATGAATTCGCATTTTCAAGTGATATTACACTATAAAAATTTCAAAACACAAGTTCACCATTCAAGAACTACATTAAACCATTTTCAAGTCGCTATTACACTTTTCGAGTGAATAGTACACATTTCAAAACACTACACTTAACAATTTTCAACTCTCTAATTCACTTCTCAAGTGACTAAACTTAACCATTTTTAAGTCATGAATTCACAATTCAAGTATCAACACTAAACCAATTTCAAGTCATGAATTCACATTTTCAAGTGACATTACACTTTAAAAATTTTAAAATACAAGTTCACCTTTCAATAACTACATTAAACCATTTTCAAGTCCCTAATACACTTTTTAAGTGACTAGTACATATTTCAAAACATTACACATAACAATTTTCAACTCTCTAATTCACTTCTCAAGTGACTAAACTTAACCATTTTCAAGTCATGAATTCACATTTCAAGTATCAACACTAAACCAATTTCAAGTCATGAATTCACATTTTCAAGTGATATTACACTTTACAAATTTCAAAACACAAGTGCACCATTCAAGAACTACATTAAACCATTTTCAAATCGCTAATAAACTTTTCAAGTGACTAGTACACATTTTAAAATATTACACTTAACCATTTTAAACTCTCTAATTCACTTCACAAGTGACTAAACTTAACCATTTTCAAGTCATGAATTCACATTTCAAATATCAATACTAAACAAATTTTATGTCATGAATTCACATTTTCAAGTGATATTACACTTTACCAATTTCAAAACACAAGTTCACCTTTCAAGAATTACATTAAATCATTTTCAAATCGCTAATACACTTTTTAAGTGACTAGTACACATTTGAAAATGCTACACTTAACCATTTTCCACTCTCTAATTCACTTCTCAAGTGACTAAACTTAACCATTTTTAAGTCAAGAATTCACATTTCAAGTATCAACACTAAACCAATTTCAAGTCGCTAATACACTTTTCAAGTGACTAGTACATATTTTAAAACACTACACTTAACCATTTTCTACACTCTAATTCACTTCTCAAGTTACTAAACTTAACCATCTTCAAGTCATGAATACAGATTTCAAGTATCAAAGCTAAACCAATTTCAAGTCATGAATTCACATTTTCAAGTGATATTACACATTAAAATTTTCAAAACACAAGTTCACCTTTCAAGAACTACATTAAATCATTTTCAAGTCGCTAATACACTTTTCAAGTGACTAGTACACATTTCAAAACACTACACTTAACCATTTTCAACTCTCTAATTCACTTCTCAAGTCACTAAACTAAACCATTTTCAAGTCATGAATTCACATTTCAATTATCAACACTAAACCAATTTCAAGTCATGAATTCACTTTTTCAAGTGGCATTACACATTACTAATTTTAAAATATAAGTTCACCTTTCAAGAACTACATTAAACCATTTTCAAGTCGCTAATACACTTTTTAAAAGACTAGTACATATTTCAAAATATTACACTTAACAATTTTCAACTCACTAATTCACTTCTCAAGTGACTAAACTTAACCATTTTCAAGTCATGAATTCACATTTCAAGTATCAACACTAAACCAATTTCAGGTCATGAATTCACATTTTCAAGTGATATTACACTTTACAAATTTCAAAACACAAGTGCACCATTCAAGAACTATATTAAACCATTTTCAAATCGCTAATAAACTTTTCATGTGACTAGTACACATTTCAAAACATTACACTTAACCATTTTAAACTCTCTAATTCACTTCTCAAGTGACAAAACTTAACCATTTTCAAGTCATGAATTCACATTTCAAATATCAATACTAAACCAATTTTAAGTCATGAATTCCCATTTTCAAGTGATATTACACTTTACTAATTTCAAAACACAAGTTCACCTTTCAAGAATTACATTAAACCATTTTCAAGTCGCTAATATACTTTTTAAGTGACTAGTACACATTTGAAAATGCTACACTTAACCATTTTCCACTCTCTAATTCACTTCTCAAGTGCATAAACTTAACCATTTTTAAGTCATGAATTCACATTTCAAGTATCAACACTAAACCAATTTCAAGTCGCTAATACACTTTTCAAGTGACTAGTACATATTTTAAAACACTACACTTAACCATTTTCAACACTCTAATTCACTTCTCAAGTTACTAAACTTAACCATCTTCAAGTCATGAATTCACATTTCAAGTATCAAAGCTAAACCAATTTCAAGTCATGAATTCACAATTTCAGGTGACATTACACATTACAAATAATAAATACAAGTTCATTTTTCAAGAACTACATTAAACCATTTTCAAGTCGCTAATACACTTTTCAAGTGACTAGTACATATTTCAAAGCATTACACTTAACCATTTTCAACTCTCTAATTCACTTCTCAAGTGACTAAACTTAACCATTTTAGGGTCATGAATTCACATTTAAAGTATCAACACTAAACCAATTTCAAGTCATGAATTCACATTTTCAAGTGACATTACACTTTAAAAATTTTAAATACAAGTTCACCTTTCAAGAACTATATTAAACCATTTTCAAGTCGCTAATACACTTTTTAAGTGACTAGTACATATTTCAAAACATTACACTTAATAATTTACAACTCTCTAATTCACTTCTCAAGTGACTAAACTTAACCATTTTCAATTCATGAATTCACATTTCAAGTATCAACATTAAACCAATTTAAAGTCATGAATTCACATTTTCAAGTGATATTACACTTTACAAATTTCAAAACACAAGTGCACCATTCAAGAACTACATTAAACCATTTTCAAATCGCTAATAAACTTTTCAAGTGACTAGTACACATTTCAAAATATTACACTTAACCATTTTAAACTCTCTAATTCACTTCACATGTGACTAAACTTAACCATTTTCAAGTCATGAATTCACATTTCAAATATCAATACTTAACCAATTTTAAGTCATGAATTCACATTTTCAAGTGATATTACACTTTACCAATTTCAAAACACAAGTTCACCTTTCAAGAATTACATTAAATCATTTTCAAGTCGCTAATATACTTTTTAAGTGACTAGTACACATTTGAAAATGCTACACTTAACCATTTTCCACTCTCTAATTCACTTCACAAGTGACTAAACTTAACCATTTTCAAGTCATGAATTCACATTTCAAATATCAATACTTAACCAATTTTAAGTCATGAATTCACATTTTCAAGTGATATTACACTTTACCAATTTCAAAACACAAGTTCACCTTTCAAGAATTACATTAAATCATTTTCAAGTCGCTAATATACTTTTTAAGTGACTAGTACACATTTGAAAATGCTACACTTAACCATTTTCCACTCTCTAATTCACTTCTCAAGTGACTAAACTTAACCATTTTTAAGTCAAGAATTCACATTTCAAGTATCAACACTAAACCAATTTCATGTCGCTAATACACTTTTCAAGTGACTAGTAGATATTTTAAAACACTACACTTAACCATTTTCTACACTCTAATTCACTTCTCAAGTTACTAAACTTAACCATCTTCAAGTCATGAATACAGATTTCAAGTATCAAAGCTAAACCAATTTCAAGTCATGAATTCATATTTTCAAGTGATATTACACTTTAAAAATTTCAAAACACAAGTTCACCTTTCAAGAACTACATTAAATCATTTTCAAGTCGCTAATACACTTTTCAAGTGACTAGTACACATTTCAAAACACTACACTTAACCATTTTCAATTCTCTAATTCACTTCTCAAGTGACTAAACTAAACCATTTACAAGTCATGAATTCACATTTCAATTATCAACACTAAACCAATTTCAAGTCATGAATTCACTTTTTCAAGTGACATTACACTTTACTAATTTTAAAATACAAGTTCATCTTTCAAGAACTACATTAAACTATTTTCAAGTCGCTAATACACTTTTTAAGTGACTAGAACATATTTCAAAATATTACACTTAACAATTTTCAACTCTCTAATTCACTTCTCAAGTGACTAAACTTAACCATTTTCAAGTCATGTATTCACATTTCAAATATCAACTCTAAACCAATTTCAAGTCATGAATTCACATTTTCAAGTGATATTACACTTTACAAATTTCAAAACACAAGTGCACCATTCAAAAACTACATTAAACCATTTTCAAATCGCTAATAAACTTTTCATGTGACTAGTACACATTTCAAAACATTACACTTAATATTTTAAACTCTCTAATTCACTTCTCAAGTGACTAAACTTAACAATTTTCAAGTCATGAATTCACATTTCAAATATAAATACTAAACCAATTTTAAGTCATGAATTCACATTTTCAAGTGATATTACACTTTACCAATTTCAAAACACAAGTTCACCTTTCAAAAATTACATTAAACCATTTTCAAGTCGCTAATATACTTTTTAAGTGACTAGTACACATTTGAAAATGCTACACTTAACCATTTTCCACTCTCTAATTCACTTCTCAAGTGCATAAACTTAACCATTTTTAAGTCATGAATTCACATTTCAAGTATCAACACTAAACCAATTTCAAGTCGCTAATACACTTTTCAAGTGACTAGTACATATTTTAAAACACTACACTTAACCATTTTCAAC
This sequence comes from Capsicum pubescens, assembly GCA_030864215.1. NCBI lineage: Eukaryota > Viridiplantae > Streptophyta > Magnoliopsida > Solanales > Solanaceae > Capsicum > Capsicum pubescens. Next base: position 310,418,035 of record CM061538.1, on the reverse strand, counting down.
ACTCTAATTCACTTCTCAAGTGACTAAACTTAACCATCTTCAAGTCATGAATACACATTTCAAGTATCAAAGCTAAACCAATTTCAAGTCATGAATTCACATTTTCAAGTGATATTACACTTTACTAATTTCAAAACACAAGTTCACCATTCAAGAACTTCATTAAACCATTTTAAAGTCGCTAATACACTTTTCAAGTGACTAGTACACATTTCAAAACACTACACTTAACCATTTTCAACTCTCTAATTTACTTCTCATGTGACTAAATTTAACCATTTTCAAGTCATGAATTCACATTTCAAGTATCAACACTAAACCAATTTCAAGTCATGAATTCACATTTTCAAGTGACATTACACTTTATAAATTTTAAAATACAAGTTCACCTTTCAAGAACTACATTAAACCATTTTCAAGTCGCTAATACACTTTTTAAGTGACTAGTACACTTTTCAAAACGCTAAACTTTACCATTATCCACTCTCTAATTCACTTCTCAAGTGACTAAACTTAACCATTTTTAAGCATGAATTCAAATGTCAAGTATCAACACTAAACCAATTTCAAGTCGCTAATACACTTTTCAAGTGACTAGTAAATATTTCAAAATAATACACTTAACCATTTTCAACTCTCTAATTCACTTCTCAAGTGACTAAACTTAACCATCTTCAAGTCATGTATTAACATTTCAAGTATCAAAGCTAAACCAATTTCAAGTCATGAATTCACATTTTCAAGTGATATTACACTTTACAAATTTCAAAACAAAGGTTCACCATTCAAGAACTACATTAAACCATTTTCAAGTCGCTAATACACTTTTCAAGTGACTAATGCACATTTCAAAACACTACACTTAACCATTTTAAACTCTCTAATTCACTTCTAAAGTGACTAAACTTAACCATCTTCAAGTCATGAATTCACATTTCAAGTATCAACACTAAACCAATTTCAAGTCATGAATTCACAATTTCATGTGACATTACACCTTACAAATAATAAATACAAGTTCAACTTTCAAGAAATTCATTAAACCATTTTCAAATCAATAATACACTTTTCAAGTGACTAGTACATATTTCAAAACATTACACTTAACCATTTTCAACTCTCTAATTCACTTCTCGAGTGACTAAACTTAACCATTTTCAAGTCATGAATTCACATTTCAAGTATCAACACTAAACCAATTTCAAGTCATGAATTCACATTTTCTAGTGATATTACACTTTACAAATTTCAAAACACAAGTTCACCATTCAAGAACTACATTAAACCATTTTCAAGTCGCTAATACACTTTTCAAGTGCCTAGTACACATTTCAAAACACTACACTTAACCATTTTCAACTATCTAATTCACTTCTCAAGTGGCTAAACTTAATCATTTTCAAGTCATGAATTCACATTTCATGTATCAAAACTAAACCAATTTAAAGTCATGAATTCACATTTTCAAGTGATATTACACTTTACAAATTTCAAAACATAAGTTCACCTTTTAAAAACTACATTAAACCATTTTCAAGTCGCTAATACACTTTTCAAGTGACTAGTACATATTTCAAAACACTACACTTAACCATTTTCAACTCTCTAATTCACTTCTCATGTGACTAAACTAAACTATTTTTAAGTCAAGAATTCACAATTCAAGTATCAACACATAAACAATTTCAAGTCTTGAATTCACATGAGATAGCACATAAGATAAGGGAAAGAATCTTTTTCTCTCTCTTTTTTTTTTCTATATTATATAGTTATTTTCAAGTGATATTACACTTTACAATTTTCAAAACACAAATTCACCTTTCAAGAACTACATTAAACCATTTTCAAGTCGCGAATATACTTTTTAAGTTACTAGTACACATTTTAAAATACTACACTTAACCATTTTCAACTCTCTAATTCACTTCTTAAGTGACTAAACATAACCATCTACAAGTCATGAATTCACATTTCAAGTATCAACACTAAATAAATTTCAAGTCATGAATTCACATTTTCAAGTTATATTACACTTCACAAATATCCAAACACAAGTTCACCATTCAAGAACTACATTAAACCATTTTCAAGTCGCTAATAAACTTTTCAAGTGACTAGTACACAGTTCAAAATATTACACTTAACCATTTTCAACTCTCTAATTCACTTCTCAAGTGACTAAATTTAACCATTTTCAAGTCATGAATTCACATTTCAAGTATCAACACTAAACCAATTTCAAGTCATGAATTCACATTTTCAAGTGACATTACACTTTACTAATTTTAAAATACAAGTTCACCTTTCAAGAACTACATTAAACCATTTTCAAGTCGCTAATAAACTTTTCAAGTGACTAGTACATATTTCAAAACATTACACTTAACCATTTTCAACTCTCTAATTCACTTCTCGAGTGACTAAACTTAACCATTTTAGGGTCATGAATTCACATTTCAAGTATCAACACTAAACCAATATCAATTCATGAATTCACATTTTCAAGTGACATTACACTTTATAAATTTTAAAATACAAGTTCACCTTTCAAGAACTACATTAATCCATTTGCAAGTCGCTAATACACTTTTTAAGTGACTAGTACACTTTTCAAAACGCTAAACTTAACCATTTTCCACTCTCTAATTCACTTCTCAAGTGACTAAACTTAACCATTTTCAAGTCATGAATTCAAATTTCAAGTATCAACACTAAACCAATTTCAAGTCGCTAATACACTTTTCAAGTGACTAGTAAATATTTCAAAACAATACACTTAACCATTTTCAACTCTCTAATTCACTTCTCAAGTGACTAAACTTAATCATCTTCAAGTCATGTATTAACATTTCAAGTATCAAAGCTAAACCAATTTCAAGTCATGAATTCACATTTTCAAGTGATATTACACTTTACAAATTTCAAAACAAAGGTTCACCATTCAAGAACTACATTAAACCATTTTCAAGTCGCTAATACACTTTTCAAGTGACTAATACACATTTCAAAACACTACACTTAACCATTTTAAACTCTCTAATTCACTTCTAAAGTGACTAAACTTAACCATCTTCAAGTCATGAATTCACATTTCAAGTATCAACACTAAACCAATTTCAAGTCATGAATTCACAATTTCATGTGACATTACACCTTACAAATAATAAATACAAGTTCAACTTTCAAGAAATTCATTAAACCATTTTCAAATCAATAATACACTTTTCAAGTGACTAGTACATATTTCAAAATATTACACTTAACCATTTTCAACTCTCTAATTCACTTCTCGAGTGACTAAACTTAACCATTTTCAAGTCATGAATTCACATTTCAAGTATCAACACTAAACCAATTTCAAGTCATGAATTCACATTTTCTAGTGATATTACACTTTACAAATTTCAAAACACAAGTTCACCATTCAAGAACTACATTAAACCATTTTCAAGTCGCTAATACACTTTTCAAGTGCCTAGTACACATTTCAAAACACTACACTTAACCATTTTCAACTATCTAATTCACTTCTCAAGTGGCTAAACTTAATCATTTTCAAGTCATGAATTCACATTTCATGTATCAAAACTAAACCAATTTAAAGTCATGAATTCACATTTTCAAGTGATATTACACTTTACAAATTTCAAAACATAAGTTCACCTTTTAAAAACTACATTAAACCATTTTCAAGTCGCTAATATACTTTTTAAGTGACTAGTACATATTTCAAAACACCACACTTAACCATTTTTAACTCTCTAATTCACTTCTCATGTGAGTAAACTTAACCATCTTCAAGTCATGAATTCACATTTCAAGTATCAAAGCTAAACCAATTTAAAGTCATGAATTGACATTTCCAAGTGATATTACACTTTAAAAATTTTAAAACACAAGTTCACCATTCATGAACTACATTAAACTATTTTCAAGTCGCTAATACACTTTTCAAGTGCCTAGTACACATTTCAAAACACTACACTTAACCATTTTCAACTCACTAATTCACTTCTCAAGTGACTAAACTTAACCATTTTCAAGTCATGAATTCACATTTCAAGTATCAACACTAAACCAATTTCAAGTCATGAATTCACATTTTCAAGTGACATTACACTTTACAAATTTTAAAATACAAGTTTGTCTTTTAAGAACTACATTAAACCATTTTCAAGTCGCTAATACACTTTTCAAGTGACTAGTACATATTTCAAAACATTACACTTAACCATTTTCAACTCACTAATTCACTTCTCAAGTGACTAAACTTAATCATTTTCAAGTTATGAATTCACATTTCAAGTATCAACACTAAACCAATTTCAAGTCATGAATTCACATTTTCAAGTGATATTACACTTTACAAATTTCCAAACACAAGTTCACCTTTCAAGAACTACGTTAAACCATTTTCAAGTCGCTAATACAGTTTTCAAGTGCCTAGTACACATTTCAAAACACTACACTTAACCATTTTCAACTCTCTAATTCACTTCTCAAGTGGCTAAACTTAATCATTTTCAAGTCAGGAATTCTCATTTCATGTATCAAAACTAAACCAATTTAAAGTCATGAATTCGCATTTTCAAGTTATATTACACTTTCCAAATATCAAAACACAAATTCACCATTCAAGAACTTCATTAAACCATTTTCAAGTCGCTAATAAACTTTTCAAGTGACTAGTACACATTTCAAAACATTACACTTTACCATTTTCAACTCTCTAATTCACTTCTCAAGTGACTAAACTTAACCATTTTCAAGTCATGAATTTACATTTCAAGTATCAATACTAAACCAATTTCAAGTCATGAATTCACATTTTCAAGTGATATTACACTTTACAAATTTAAAAACACAAGTTCACCTTTCAAGAATTACATTAATCCATTTTCAACTCGCTAATACACTTTTCAAGTGACTAGTACATATTTTAAAACATTACACTTAACCATTTTCAACTCTCTAATTCACTTCTCAAGTGACTAAACTTAATCATTTTAAAGTTATGAATTCACATTTCAAGTATCAACACTAAACCAATTTCAACTCATGAATTCACATTTTCAAGTGATATTACACTTTACAAATTTCAAAACACAAGTTCACCTTTCAAGAACTACATTAAACCATTTTAAAGTCGCTAATACACTTTTCAAGTGCCTAGTACACATTTCAAAACACTACACTTAACAATTTTCAACTATCTAATTCACTTATCAAGTGACTAAACTTAACCATCTTCAAGTCATGAATTAACATTTCAAGTATCAACACTAAATCAATTTCAAGTCATGAATTCACATTTTTCAAGTGATATTACACTTTCCAAATATCAAAACACAAATTCACCATTCAAGAACTACATTAAACAATTTTCAAGTCGCTAATAAACTTTTCAAGTGACTACTACACATTTCAAAACATTACACTTAACCATTTTCAACTCTCTAATTCACTTCTCAAGTGACTAAACTTAACCATTTTCAAGTCATGAATTCACATTTCAAGTATCAACACTAAACCAATTTCAAGTCATGAATTCACATTTTCACGTGATATTACACTTTACAAATTTAAAAACACAAGTTCACCTTTCAAGAATTACATTAAACCATTTTCACTCGCTAATACACTTTTTAAGTAACTAGTACATATTTCAAAACGCTACACTTAACCATTTTCCACTCTCTAATTCACTTCTCAAGTAACTAAACTTAACCATTTTCAAGTCATGAATTCACATTTCAAGTATCAACACTAAACAAATTTCAAGTCGCTAATACACTTTTCAAATTACTAGTACATACTTCAAAACACTACACTTAACCATTTTCAACTCTCTAATTAACTTTTCAAGTGACTAAACTTAACCTTCTTCAAGTCACGAATTCACATTTCAAGTATCAACACTAAACCAATTTCAAGTCATGAATTCACATTTTCAAGTGATATTATACTTTACAAATTTCAAAACACAAGTTCACCATTCAAGAACTACATTAGACCATTTTCAAGTAGCTAATACACTTTTCAAGTGACTAGTACACATTTCAAAACACTCACTTAACCATTTTCAACTCTCTAATTCAGTTCTCAAGTGACAAAACTTAACCATTTTCAAGTCATGAATTCACATTTCAAGTATCAACACTAAACCAATTTCAAGTCATGAATTCACATTTTCAATGACATTACACTTTACAAATTTCAAAACACAAGTTCACCATTCAAGAACTACATTAGACCATTTTCAAGTCGCTAATACACTTTTCATGTGACTAGTACACATTTCAAAACACTACACTTAACCATTTTCAACTCTCTAATTCACTTCTCAAGTGACTAAACTTAACCATTTTCAAGTCATGAATTCACATTTCAAGTATCAACACTAAACCAATTTCAAGTCATGAATTCACATTTTCAAGTGACATTACACTTTACAAATTTTAAAATACAAGTTCACCTTTCAAGAACTACATTAAACCATTTTCAAGTCGCTTCTACACTTTTCAAGTGACTAGTACATATTTCAAAACATTACACTTAACCATTTTCAACTCTCTAATTCACTTTTCGAGTGACTAAACTTAACCATTTTCAAGTCATGAATTCACATTTCAAGTATCAACACTAAACCAATTTCAAGTCATGAATTCACATTTTCTAGTGATATTACACTTTACAAATTTCAAAACACAAGTTCACCATTCATGAACTACATTAAACCATTTTCAAGTCGCTAATACACTTTTCAAGTGCCTAGTACACATTTCAAAACACTACACTTAACCATTTTCAACTATCTAATTCACTTCTCAAGTGGCTAAACTTAACCATTTTCAAGTCATGAATTCACATTTCAAGTATCAACACTAAACCAATTTCAAGTCATGAATTCACATTTTCAAGTGACATTACACTTTACAAATTTTAAAATACAAGTTTACCTTTCAAGAACTACATTGAACCATTTTCAAGTCGCTAATACACTTTTCAAGTGACTAGTACATATTTCAAAACATTACAATTAACCATTTTCAACTCTCTAATTCACTTCTCAAGTGACTAAACATAATCATTTTCAAGTTATGAATTCACATTTCAAGTATCAACACTAAACCAATTTCATGTCATGAATTCACATTTTCAAGTGATATTACAATTTACAAATATCCAATCACAAGTTCACCTTTCAAGAACTACATTAAACCATTTACAAGTCGCTAATACAGTTTTCAAGTGCCTAGTACGCATTTCAAAACACTACACTTAACCATTTTCAACTCTCTAATTCACTTCTCAAGTGGCTAAACTTAATCATTTTCAAGTCAGGAATTCACATTTCATGTATCAAAACTAAACCAATTTAAAGTCATGAATTCGCATTTTCAAGTTATATTACACTTTCCAAATATCAAAACACAAATTCACCATTCAAGAACAACATTAAACCATTTTCAAGTCGCTAATAAACTTTTCAAGTGACTAGTACACATTTCAAAACATTACACTTAACCATTTTCAACTCTCTAATTCATTTCTCAAGTGACTAAACTTAACCATTTTCAAGTCATGAATTCACATTTCAAGTATTAATACTAAACCAATTTCATGTCATGAATTCACATTTTCATGTGATATTACACTTTACAAATTTAAAAACACAAGTTCTCCTTTCAAGAATTACATTAAACCATTTTCAATTCGCTAATACACTTTTCAAGTGACTAGTACATATTTCAAAACATTACACTTAACCATTTTCAACTCTCTAATTCACTTCTCAAGTGACTAAACTTAATCATTTTAAAGTTATGAATTCACATTTCAAGTATCAACACTAAACCAATTTCAACTCATGAATTCACATTTTCAAGTGATATTACACTTTACAAATTTCAAAACACAAGTTCACCTTTCAAGAACTACATGAAACCATTTTAAAGTCGCTAATACACTTTTCTAGTGCCTAGTACACATTTCAAAACACTACACTTAACCATTTTCAACTATCTAATTCACTTATCAAGTGACTAAACTTAACCATCTTCAAGTCATGAATTAACATTTCAAGTATCAACACTAAATCAATTTCAAGTCATGAATTCACATTTTCAAGTGATATTACACTTTCCAATTATCAAAACACAAATTCACCATTCAAGAACTACATTAAACCATTTTCAAGTCGCTAATAAACTTTTCAAGTGACTAGTACACATTTCAAAACATTACACTTAACCATTTTCAACTCTCTAATTCACTTCTCAAGTGACTAAACTTAACCATTTTCAAGTCATGAATTCACATTTCAAGTATCAATACTAAACCAATTTCAAGACATGAATTCACATTTTCAAGTGATATTACACTTTACAAATTTAAAAACACAAGTTCACCTTTCAAGAATTACATTAAACCATTTTTAATTCGCTAATACACTTTTTAAGTAACTAGTACACATTTCAAAACGCTACACTTAACCATTTTCCACACTCTAATTCACTTCTCAAGTAACTAAACTTAACCATTTTCAAGTTATGAATTCACATTTCAAGTATCAACACTAATCAAATTTCAAGTGGCTAATACACTTTTCAAGTTACTATTACATACTTCAAAACACTACACTTAACCATTTTCAACTCTCTAATTCACTTTTCAAGTGACTAAACTTAACCATCTTCAAGTCACGAATTCACATTTCAAGTATCAACACTAAACCAATTTCAAGTCATGAATTCACATTTTCAAATGATATTACACTTTACAAATTTCAAAACACAAGTTCACCGTTCAAGAACTACATTAAACCATTTTTAAGTCGCTAATACACTTTTCAAGTGACTAGTACACATTTCAAAACACTACACTTAACCATTTTCAACTCTCTAATTCACTTCTCAAGTGACTAAACTTAACCATTTTCAAGTCATGAATTCACATTTCAAGTATCAACACTAAACCAATTTCAAGTCATGAATTCACATGAGATAGCACATAAGATAAGGGAAAGAATCTTTTTCTATCTCTTTTTTTTTTCTATATTATATAGATATTTTAACTGATATTACACTTTACAATTTTCAAAACACAAGTTCACCATTCAAGAACTACAGTAAACCATTTTCAAGTCGCTAATAACTTTTCATGTGACTAGTACAAAGTTCAAAATATTACACATAACCATTTTCATCAATCTAATTCACTTCTCAAGTGACTAAACTTAACGATTTTCAAGTCATGAATTCACATTTCAAGTATCAATACTAAACCAATTTCAAGTCATGAATTCACATTTTCAAGTGATATTACACTTTACAAATTTCAAAATACAAGTTCACCTTTCAAGAACTACATTAAACCATTTTCAAGTCGCTTCTACACTTTTCAAGTGACTAGTACATATTTCAAAACATTACACTTAACCATTTTCAACTCTCTAATTCACTTTTCGAGTGACTAAACTTAACCATTTTCAAGTCATGAATTCACATTTCAAGTATCAACACTAAACCAATTTCAAGTCATGAATTCACATTTTCTAGTGATATTACACTTTACAAATTTCAAAACACAAGTTCACCATTCATGAACTACATTAAACCATTTTCAAGTCGCTAATACACTTTTCAAGTGCCTAGTACACATTTCAAAACACTACACTTAACCATTTTCAACTATCTAATTCACTTCTCAAGTGGCTAAACTTAACCATTTTCAAGTCATGAATTCACATTTCAAGTATCAACACTAAACCAATTTCAAGTCATGAATTCACATTTTCAAGTGACATTACACTTTACAAATTTTAAAATACAAGTTTACCTTTCAAGAACTACATTAAACCATTTTCAAGTCGCTAACACACTTTTCAAGTGACTAGTACATATTTCAAAACATTACAATTAACCATTTTCAACTCTCTAATTCACTTCTCAAGTGACTAAACATAATCATTTTCAAGTTATGAATTCACATTTCAAGTATCAACACTAAACCAATTTCATGTCATGAATTCACATTTTCAAGTGATATTACAATTTACAAATATCCAAACACAAGTTCACCTTTCAAGAACTACATTAAACCATTTTCAAGTCGCTAATACAGTTTTCAAGTGCCTAGTACACATTTCAAAACACTACACTTAACCATTTTCAACTCTCTAATTCACTTCTCAAGTGGCTAAACTTAATCATTTTCAAGTCAGGAATTCACATTTCATGTATCAAAACTAAACCAATTTAAAGTCATGAATTCGCATTTTCAAGTTATATTACACTTTCCAAATATCAAAACACAAATTCACCATTCAAGAACAACATTAAACCATTTTCAAGTCGCTAATAAACTTTTCAAGTGACTAGTACACATAACAAAACATTACACTTAACCATTTTCAACTCTCTAATTCATTTCTCAAGTGACTAAACTTAACCATTTTCAAGTCATGAATTCACATTTCAAGTATTAATACTAAACCAATTTCATGTCATGAATTCACATTTTCATGTGATATTACACTTTACAAATTTAAAAACACAAGTTCTCCTTTCAAGAATTACATTAAACCATTTTCAATTCGCTAATACACTTTTCAAGTGACTAGTACATATTTCAAAACATTACACTTAACCATTTTCAACTCTCTAATTCACTTCTCAAGTGACTAAACTTAATCATTTTAAAGTTATGAATTCACATTTCAAGTATCAACACTAAACCAATTTCAACTCATGAATTCACATTTTCAAGTGATATTACACTTTACAAATTTCAAAACACAAGTTCACCTTTCAAGAACTACATTAAACCATTTTAAAGTCGCTAATACACTTTTCTATTGCCTAGTACACATTTCAAAACACTACACTTAACCATTTTCAACTATCTAATTCACTTATCAAGTGACTAAACTTAACCATCTTCAAGTCATGAATTAACATTTCAAGTATCAACACTAAATCAATTTCAAGTCATGAATTCACATTTTCAAGTGATATTACACTTTCCAAATATCAAAACACAAATTCACCATTCAAGAACTACATTAAACCATTTTCAAGTCACTAATAAACTTTTCAAGTGACTAGTACACATTTCAAAACATTACACTTAACCATTTTCAACTCTCTAATTCACTTCTCAAGTGACTAAACTTAACCATTTTCAAGTCATGAATTCACATTTCAAGTATCAATACTAAACCAATTTCGAGACATGAATTCACATTTTCAAGTGATATTACACTTTACAAATTTAAAAACACAAGTTCACCTTTCAAGAATTACATTAAACCATTTTTAATTCGCTAATACACTTTTTAAGTAACTAGTACACATTTCAAAACGCTACACTTAACCATTTTCCACACTCTAATTCACTTCTCAAGTAACTAAACTTAACCATTTTCAAGTTATGAATTCACATTTCAAGTATCAACACAAATCAAATTTCAAGTCGCTAATACACTTTTCAAGTTACTAGTACATACTTCAAAACACTACACTTAACCATTTTCAACTCTCTAATTCACTTTTCAAGTGACTAAACTTAACCATCTTCAAGTCACGAATTCACATTTCAAGTATCAACACTAAACCAATTTCAAGTCATGAATTCACATTTTCAAATGATATTACACTTTACAAATTTCAAAACACAAGTTCACCGTTCAAGAACTACATTAAACCATTTTTAAGTCGCTAATACACTTTTCAAGTGACTAGTACACATTTCAAAACACTACACTTAACCATTTTCAACTCTCTAATTCACTTCTCAAGTGACTAAACTTAACCATTTTCAAGTCATGAATTCACATTTCAAGTATCAACACTAAACCAATTTCAAGTCATGAATTCACATGAGATAGCACATAAGATAAGGGAAAGAATCTTTTTCTATCTCTTTTTTTTTTCTATATTATATAGATATTTTAACTGATATTATACTTTACAATTTTCAAAACACAAGTTCACTATTCAAGAACTACAGTAAACCATTTTCAAGTCGCTAATAACTTTTCATGTGACTAGTACACAGTTCAAAATATTACACATAACCATTTTCATCAATCTAATTCACTTCTCAAGTGACTAAACTTAACGATTTTCAAGTCATGAATTCACATTTCAAGTATCAATACTAAACCAATTTCAAGTCATGAATTCACATTTTCAAGTGATATTACACTTTACAAATTTCAAAATACAAGTTCATCTTTCAAGAATTACATTAAACCATTTTAAAGTCGCTAATATACTTTTTAAGTGACTAGTACATATTTCAAAACACCACACTTAACCATTTTTAACTCTCTAATTCACTTCTCATGTGAGTAAACTTAACCATCTTCAAGTCATGAATTCACATTTCAAGTATCAAAGCTAAACCAATTTAAAGTCATGAATTGACATTTCCAAGTGATATTACACTTTAAAAATTTTAAAACACAAGTTCACCATTCATGAACTACATTAAACTATTTTCAAGTCGCTAATACACTTTTCAAGTGCCTAGTACACATTTCAAAACACTACACTTAACCATTTTCAACTCTCTAATTCACTTCTCAAGTGACTAAACTTAACCATTTTCAAGTCATGAATTCACATTTCAAGTATCAACACTAAACCAATTTCAAGTCATGAATTCACATTTTCAAGTGACATTACACTTTAATAATTTTAAAATACAAGTTTACCTTTCAAGAACTACATTAAACCATTTTCAAGTCGCTAATACACTTTTCAAGTGACTAGTACAAATTTCAAAACATTACACTTAACCATTTTCAACTCTCTAATTCACTTCTCAAGTGACTAAACTTAATCATTTTCAAGTTATGAATTCACATTTCAAGTATCAACACTAAACCAATTTCAAGTCATGAATTCACATTTTCAAGTGATATTACAATTTACAAATTTCCAAACACAAATTCACCTTTCAAGAACTACATTAAACCATATTCAAGTCGCTAATACAGTTTTCAAGTGCCTAGTACACATTTCAAAACACTACACTTAACCATTTTCAACTCTCTAATTCACTTCTCAAGTGGCTAAACTTAATCATTTTCAAGTCAGGAATTCACATTTCATGTATCAAAACTAAACCAATTTAAAGTCATGAATTCGCATTTTCAAGTTATATTACACTTTCCAAATATCAAAACACAAATTCACCATTCAAGAACAACATTAAACCATTTTCAAGTCGCTAATAAACTTTTCAAGTGACTAGTACACATTTCAAAACATTACACTTAACCATTTTCAACTCTCTAATTCACTTCTCAAGTGACTAAACTTAACCATTTTCAAGTCATGAATTCACATTTCAAGTATCAATACTAAACCAATTTCATGTCATGAATTCACATTTTCATGTGATATTACACTTAACAAATTTAAAAACACAAGTTCTCCTTTCAAGAATTACATTAAACCATTTTCAATTCGCTAATACACTTCTCAAGTGACTAGTACATATTTCAAAACATTACACTTAACCATTTTCAACTCTCTAATTCACTTCTCAAGTGACTAAACTTAATCATTTTAAAGTTATGAATTCACATTTCAAGTATCAACACTAAACCAATTTCAACTCATGAATTCACATTTTCAAGTGATATTACACTTTACAAATTTCAAAACACAAGTTCACCTTTCAAGAACTACATTAAACCATTTTAAAGTCGCTAATACACTTTTCTAGTGCCTAGTACACATTTCAAAACACTACACTTAACCATTTTCGACTATCTAATTCACTTATCAAGTGACTAAACTTAACCATCTTCTAGTCATGAATTAACATTTCAAGTATCAACACTAAATCAATTTCAAGTCATGAATTCACATTTTCAAGTGATATTACACTTTCCAAATATCAAAACACAAATTCACCATTCAAGAACTACATTAAACCATTTTCAAGTCGCTAATAAACTTTTCAAGTGACTAGTACACATTTCAAAACATTACACTTAACCATTTTCAACTCTCTAATTCACTTCTCAAGTGACTAAACTTAACCATTTTCAAGTCATGAATTCACATTTCAAGTATCAATACTAAACCAATTTCAAGACATGAATTCACATTTTCAAGTGATATTACACTTTACAAATTTAAAAACACAAGTTCACCTTTCAAGAATTACATTAAACCATTTTCAATTCGCTAATACACTTTTTAAGTAACTAGTACACATTTCAAAAGGCTACACATAACCATTTTCCACTCTCTAATTCACTTCTCAAGTAACTAAACTTAACCATTTTCAGGTTATGAATTCACATTTCAAGTATCAACACTAATCAAATTTCAAGTCGCTAATACACTTTTCAAGTTACTAGTACATACTTCAAAACACTACACTTAACCATTTTCAACTCTCTAATTCACTTTTCAAGTGACTAAACTTAACCATCTTCAAGTCACGAATTCACATTTCAAGTATCAACACTAAACCAATTTCAAGTCATGAATTCACATTTTCAAATGATATTACACTTTACAAATTTCAAAACACAAGTTCACCATTCAAGAACTACATTAAACCATTTTTAAGTCGCTAATACACTTTTCAGGTGACTAGTACACATTTCAAAACACTACACTTAACCATTTTCAACTCTCTAATTCACTTCTCAAGTGACTAAACTTAACCATTTTCAAGTCATGAATTCACATTTCAAGTATCAACACTAAACCAATTTCAAGTCATGAATTCACATTTTCTAGTGACATTACACTTTACTAATTTTAAAATACAAGTTCACCTTTCAAGAACTACATTAAACCATTTTCAAGTCGCTAATAAACTTTTCAAGTGACTAGTACATATTTCAAAACATTACACTTAACCATTTTCAACTCTCTAATTCACTTCTCGAGTGACTAAACTTAACCATTTTCAAGTCATGAATTCATATTTCAAGTATCAACACTAAACCAATTTCAAGTCATGAATTCACATTTTCAAGTGATATTACAATTTACAAATTTCAAAACACAAGGTTACCTTTCAAAAACTACATTAAACCATTTTCAAGTAGCTAATACACTTTTCAAGTGCCTAGTACACATTTCAAAACACTACACTTAACCATTTTCAACTCTCTAATTCACTTCTCAAGTTACTAAACTTAACCATCTTCAAGTCATGAATTCACATTTAAATTGTCAACACTAAACCAATTTCAAGTCATGAATTCACATTTTCAAGTGATATTACACTTTATAAATTTCAAAACACAAGTTCACCATTCAAGAACTACATTAAACCATTTTCAAGTCGCTATTACACTTTTCAAGTGAATAGTACACATTTCAAAACACTACACTTAACCATTTTCAACTCTCTAATTCTCTTCTCAAGTGACTAAACTTAACCATTTTCAAGTCATGAATTCACATTTCAAGTATCAACACTAAACCAATTTCAACTCATGAATTCACATTTTCAAGTGACATTACACTTTAAAAATTTTAAAATACAAGTTCACCTTTCAAGAACTCCATTAAACCATTTTCAAGTCGCTAATACACTTTTTAAGTGACTAGTACATATTTCAAAACATTACACTTAACAATTTTCAACTCTCTAATTCACTTCTCAAGTGACTAAACTTAACCATTTTCAAGTCATGAATTCACATTTCAAGTATCAACACTAAACCAATTTCAAGTCATGAATTCACATTTTCAAGTGATATTACACTTTACAAATTTCAAAACACAAGTGCACCATTCAAGAACTACATTAAACCATTTTCAAATCGCTAATAAACTTTTCGAGTGACTAGTACACATTTCAAAATATTACACTTAACCATTTTAAACTCTCTAATTCACTTCACAAGTGACTAAACATAACCATTTTCAAGACATGAATTCACATTTCAAGTATCAATACTAAACCAATTTTAAGTCATGAATTCACATTTCAAGTATCAACACTAAACCAATTTCAAGTCATGAATTCACATTTTCAAGTGATATTACACTTTACAAATTTCAAAACACAAGTTCACCATTCAAGAACTACATTAAACCATTTTCAAGTCGCTAATACACTTTTCAAGTGACTAGTACACATTTCAAAACACTACACTTAACCATTTTCAACTCTCTAATTCACTTCTCAAGTGACTAAATTTAACCATTTTCAAGTCATGAATTCACATTTAGAGTATCAATACTAAACCAATTTCAAGTCATGAATTCACATTTTCAAGTGATATTACACTTTACAAATTTCAAAACACAAGTTCACCATTCAAGAACTACATTAGGCCATTTTCAAATCGCTAATACACTTTTCAAGCTACTAGTACACATTTCAAAACACTACACTTAACCATTTTCCACTCTCTAATTCACTTCTCAAATGACTAAACTTAACCATTTTCAAGTCATGAATTCACATTTCAATTATCAACAATAAACCAATTTCAAGTCGCTAATACACTTTTCAAGTGACTAGTACATATTTTAAAACACTACACTTAACCATTTTCAACACTCTAATTCACTTCTCAAGTGACTAAACTTAACCATCTTCAAGTCACGAATTCACATTTCAAGTATCAACACTAAACCAATTTCAAGTCATGAATTCACATTTTCAAGTGATATTACACTTTACAAATTACAAAACACAAGTTCACCATTCAAGAACTACATTAGACCATTTTCAAGTCGCTAATACACTTTTCAAGTGACTAGTACACATTTCAAAACACTACACTTAACCATTTTCAACTCTCTAATTCACTTCTCAAGTGACTAAACTTAACCATTTTCAAGTCATGAATTCACATTTCAATTATCAACACTAAACCAATTTCAAGTCATGAATTCACATTTTCAAGTGACATTACACTTTAAAAATTTCAAAACACAAGTTCACCATTCAAGAACTACATTAGACCATTTTCAAGTCGCTAATACACTTTTCAAATGACTAGTACATATTTTAAAACACTACACTTAACCATTTTCAACACTCTAATTCACTTCTCAAGTTACTAAACTTAACCATCTTCAAGTCATGAATACACATTTCAAGTATCAAAGCTAAAACAATTTCAAGTCATGAATTCACATTTTCAACTGATATTACACTTTACAAATTTCAAAACACAAGTTCACCATTCAAGAACAACATTAAACCATTTTGAAGTCGCTAATACACTTTTCAAGTGACTAGTACACATTTCAAAACACTACACTTAACCATTTTCAACACTCTAATTCACTTCTCAAGTGACTAAACTTAACCATTTTCAAGTCATGAATTCATATTTCAAGTATCAACACTAAACCAATTTCAAGTCATGAATTCACATTTTCAAGTGATATTACACTATAAAAATTTCAAAACACAAGTTCACCATTCAAGAACTACATTAAACCATTTTCAAGTCGCTATTACACTTTTCGAGTGAATAGTACACATTTCAAAACACTACACTTAACCATTTTCAACTCTCTAATTCACTTCTCAAGTTACTAAACTTAACCATCTTCAAGTCATGAATACACATTTCAAGTATCAAAGCTAAAACAATTTCAAGTCATGAATTCACATTTTCAAGTGATATTACACTTTACAAATTTCAAAACACAAGTTCACCATTCAAGAACTACATTAAACCATTTTGAAGTCGCTAATACACTTTTCAAGTGACTAGTACACATTTCAAAACACTACACTTAACCATTTTCAACACTCTAATTCACTTCTCAAGTGACTAAACTTAACCATTTTCAAGTCATGAATTCATATTTCAAGTATCAACACTAAACCAATTTCAAGTCATGAATTCACATTTTCAAGTTATATTACACTATAAAAATTTCAAAACACAAGTTCACCATTCAAGAACTACATTAAACCATTTTCAAGTCGCTATTACACTTTTCGAGTGAATAGTACACATTTCAAAACACTACACTTAACCATTTTCAACTCTCTAATTCACTTCTCAAGTGACTAAACTTAACCATTTTTAAGTCATGAATTCACAATTCAAGTATCAACACTAAACCAATTTCAAGTCATGAATTCACATTTTCAAGTGACATTACACTTTAAAAATTTTAAAATACAAGTTCACCTTTCAATAACTACATGAAACCATTTTCAAGTCCCTAATACACTTTTTAAGTGACTAGTACATATTTCAAAACATTACACTTAACAATTTTCAACTCTCTAATTCACTTCTCAAGTGACTAAACTTAACCATTTTCAAGTCATGAATTCACATTTCAAGTATCAACACTAAACCAATTTCAAGTCATGAATTCACATTTTCAAGTGATATTACACTTTACAAATTTCAAAACACAAGTGCACCATTCAAGAACTACATTAAACCATTTTCAAATCGCTAATAAACTTTTAAAGTGACTAGTACACATTTCAAAATATTACACTTAACCATTTTAAACTCTCTAATTCACTTCACAAGTGACTAAACTTAACCATTTTCAAGACATGAATTGACATTTCAAGTATCAAAACTAAACCAATTTTAAGTCATGAATTCACATTTCAAATATCAATACTAAACCAATTTTAAGTCATGAATTCACATTTTCAAGTGATATTACACTTTACCAATTTCAAAACACAAGTTCACCTTTCAAGAATTACATTAAATCATTTTCAAGTCGCTAATATACTTTTTAAGTGACTAGTACACATTTGAAAATGCTACACTTATCATTTTCCACGCTCTAATTCACTTCTCAACTGACTAAACTTAACCATTTTTAAGTCATGAATTCACATTTCAATTATCAACAATAAACCAATTTCAAGTCGCTAATACACTTTTCAAGTGACTAGTACATATTTTAAAACACTACACTTAACCATTTTCAACACTCTAATTCACTTCTCAAGTGACTAAACTTAACCATCTTCAAGTCACGAATTCACATTTCAAGTATCAACACTAAACCAATTTCAAATCATGAATTCACATTTTCAAGTGATATTACACTTTACAAATTACAAAACACAAGTTCACCATTCAAGAACTACATTAGACCATTTTCAAGTCGCTAATACACTTTTCAAGTGACTAGTACACATTTCAAAACACTACACTTAACCATTTTCAACTCTCTAATTCACTTCTCAAGTGACTAAACTTAACCATTTTCAAGTCATGAATTCACATTTCAATTATCAACACTAAACCAATTTCAAGTCATGAATTCACATTTTCAAGTGACATTACACTTTACAAATTTTAAAACACAAGTTCACCATTCAAGAACTACATTAGACCATTTTCAAGTCGCTAATACACTTTTCAAGTGACTAGTACATATTTTAAAACACTACACTTAACCATTTTCAACACTCTAATTCACTTCTCAAGTTACTAAACTTAACCATCTTCAAGTCATGAATACACATTTCAAGTATCAAAGCTAAAACAATTTCAAGTCATGAATTCACATTTTCAAGTGATATTACACTTTACAAATTTCAAAACACAAGTTCACCATTCAAGAACTACATTAAACCATTTTGAAGTCGCTAATACACTTTTCAAGTGACTAGTACACATTTCAAAACACTACACTTAACCATTTTCAACTCTCTAATTCACTTCTCAAGTGACTAAACTTAACCATTTTCATGTCATGAATTCATATTTCAAGTATCAACACTAAACCAATTTCAAGTCATGAATTCACATTTTCAAGTGATATTACACTATAAAAATTTCAAAACACAAGTTCACCATTCAAGAACTACATTAAACCATTTTCAAGTCGCTATTACACTTTTCGAGTGAATAGTACACATTTCAAAACACTACACTTAACCATTTTCAACTCTCTAATTCACTTCTCAAGTGACTAAACTTAACCATTTTTAAGTCATGAATTCACAATTCAAGTATCAACACTAAACCAATTTCAAGTCATGAATTCACATTTTCAAGTGACATTACACTTTAAAAATTTTAAAATACAAGTTCACCTTTCAATAACTACATTAAACCATTTTCAAGTCCCTAATACACTTTTTAAGTGACTAGTACATATTTAAAAACATTACACTTAACAATTTTCAACTCTCTAATTCACTTCTCAAATGACTAAACTTAACCATTTTCAAGTCATGAATTCACATTTCAAGTATCAACACTAAACCAATTTCAAGTCATGAATTCACATTTTCAAGTGATATTACACTTTACAAATTTCAAAACACAAGTGCACCATTCAAGAACTACATTAAACCATTTTCAAATCGCTAATAAACTTTTAAAGTGACTAGTACACATTTCAAAATATTACACTTAACCATTTTAAACTCTCTAATTCACTTCACAAGTGACTAAACTTAACCATTTTCAAGACATGAATTGACATTTCAAGTATCAAAACTAAACCAATTTTAAGTCATGAATTCACATTTCAAGTATCAACACTAAACCAATTTCAAGTCATGAATTCACATTTTCAAGTGATATTACACTTTACAAATTTCAAAACAGAAGTTCACTATTCAAGAACTACATTAGACCATTTTCAAGTCGCTAATACACTTTTCAAGTGACTAGTACACATTTCAAAACACTACACTTAACCCTTTTCAACTCTCTAATTCACTTCTCAAGTGACTAAACTTAACCATTTTCAAGTCATGAATTCACATTTCAAGTATCAATACTAAACCAATTTCAAGTCATGAATTCAAATTTTCAAGTGATATTACACTTTACAAATTTCAAAACACAAGTTCACCATTCAAGAACTACATTAGACCATTTTCAACTCGCTAATACACTTTTCAAGAGACTAGTACACATTTCAAAACACTACACTTAACCATTTTCCACTCTCTAATTCACTTCTCAAATGACTAAACTTAACCATTTTCAAGTCATGAATTCACATTTCAAGTATCAACACTAAACCAATTTCAAGTCGCTAATACACTTTTCAAGTGACTAGTACATATTTTAAAACACTACACTTAACCATTTTCAACACTCTAATTCACTTCTCAAGTGAATAAACTTAACCATCTTCAAGTCACGAATTCACATTTCAAGTATCAACACTAAACCAATTTCAAGTCATAAATTCTCATTTTCAAGTGATATTACACTTTACAAATTTCAAAACACAAGTTCACCATTCAAGAACTACATTAGACCATTTTCAAGTCGCTGATACACTTTTCAAGTGACTAGTACACATTTCAAAACACTACACTTAACCATTTTCAACTCTCTAATTCACTTCTCAAGTGACTAAACTTAACCATTTTCATGTCATGAATTCACATTTAAATTGTCAACACTAAACCAATTTCAAGTCATGAATTGACATTTTCAAGTGATATTACACTTTACAAATTTCAAAACACAAGTTCACCATTCAAGAACTACATTAAACCATTTTCAAGTCGCTATTACACTTTTCAAGTGAATAGTACACATTTCAAAACACTACACTTAACCATTTTAAACTCTCTAATTCACTTCTCAAGTGACTAAACTTAACCATTTTCAAGTCATGAATTCACATTTCAAGTATCAACACTAAACCAATTTCAAGTCATGAATTCACATTTTCAAGTGACATTACACTTTACAAATTTTAAAATACAAGTTCACCTTTCAAGAACTACATTAAACCATTTTCAAGTCGCTAATACACTTTTCAAGTGACTAGTACATATTTCAAAACATTACACTTAACCATTTTCAACTCTCTAATTCACTTCTCAAGTGACTAAACTTAATCATTTTCAAGTTATGAATTCACATTTCAAGTATCAACACTAAACCAATTTCAAGTCATGAATTCACATTTTCAAGTGATATTACACTTTACAAATTTCAAAACACAAGTTCACCTTTCAAGAACTACATTAAACCATTTTCAAGTCGCTAATACACTTTTCAAGTGCCTAGTACAAATTTTAAAACACTACACTTAACCATTTTCAACTCTCTAATTCACTTCTCAAGAGGCTAAACTTAATCATTTTCAAGTCATGAATTCACATTTCATGTATCAAAACTAAACCAATTTCAAGTCATGAATTCACATTTTCAAGTGATATTACACTTTACAAATTTCAAAACATAAGTTTACCTTTTAAGAACTACATTAAACCATTTTCAAGTCGCTAATACACTTTCCAATTGACTAGTACATATTTCAAAACACTACACTTAACCATTTTCAACTCTCTAATTCACTTTTCAAGTGACTAAACTAAACTATTTTTAAGTCAAGAATTCACATTTCAAGTATCAACACTAAACCAATTTCAAGTCATAAATTCACATGAGATAGCACATAAGATAAGGGAAAGAATCTTTCTTTCTCTCTTTTTTTTCTCTATATTATATAGATATTTTCAAGTGATATTACACATTACAAATTTCAAAACACAAATTCACCTTTCAAGAACTACATTAAACCATTTTCAAGTCGCTAATATACTTTTTAAGTAACTAGTACACATTTTAAAACACTACACTTGACCATTTTAAACTCTCTAATTCACTTCTCAAGTGACTAAACTTAACCATCTTCAAGTCATGAATTATCATTTCAAGTATCAACACTAAATCAATTTCAAGTCATGAATTCACATTTTCAAGTGATATTACACTTTCCAAATATCAAAACACAAGTTCACCATTCAAGAACTACATTAAACCATTTTCAAGTCGCTAATAAACATTTCAAGTGACTAGTACACATTTCAAAACATTACACTTAACCATTTTCAACTCTCTAATTCACTTCTCAAGTGACTAAACTTAACCATTTTCAAGTCATGAATTCACATTTCAAGTATCAATACTAAACCAATTTCAAGTCATGAATTCACATTTTCAAGTGATATTACACTTTACAAATTTCAAAGCACAAGTTCACTTTTCAAGAATTACATTAAACCATTTTCAAGTCGCTAATACACTTTTTAAGTGACTAGTACACATTTCAAAACGCTACACTTAACCATTTTCCACTCTCTAATTCACTTCTCAAGTGACTAAACTTAACCATTTTCAAGTCATGAATTCACATTTCAAGTATCAACACTAAACCAATTTCAAGTCGCTAATACACTTTTCAAGTTACTAGTACATATTTCTAAACACTACACTTAACCATTTTCAACTCTCTAATTCACTTTTCAAGTGACTAAACTTATCCATCTTCAAGTCACGAATTCACATTTCAAGTATCAACACTAAACCAATTTCAAGTCATGAATTTACATTTTCAAGTGATATTACACTTTACAAATTTCAAAACACAAGTTCACCATTCAAGAACTACATTAAACCATTTTCAAGTCGCTAATACACTTTTCAAGTGACTAGTACACATTTCAAAATACTACACTTAACCATTTTCAACTCTCTAATTCACTTCTCAAGTGACTAAACTTAACCATTTTCAAGTCATGATTTCACATTTCAAGTATCAACACTAAACCAATTTCAAGTCAAGAATTCACATTTTCAAGTGACATTACACTTTACAAATTTTAAAATACAAGTTCACCTTTCAAGAACTACATTAAACCATTTTCAAGTCGCTAATACACTTTTCAAGTGAGTAGTACATATTTCAAAACATTACACTTAACCATTTTCAACTCTCTAATTCACTTCTCAAGTGACTAAACTTAACCATTTTCAAGTCATGAATTCACATTTCAAGTATCAACACTAAACCAATTTCAAGTCATGAATTCACATTTTCAAGTGATATTACACTTTACAAATTTCAAAACACAAGTTCACCTTTCAAGAACTACATTAAACCATTTTCAAGTCGCTAATACACTTTTCAAGTGCCTAGTACACATTTCAAAACACTACACTTAACCATTTTCAACTCTCTAATTCACTTCTCAAGTGGCTAAACTTAATAATTTTCAAGTCATGAATTCACATTTCATGTATCAAAACTAAACCAATTTCAAGTCATGAATTCACATTTTCAAGTGATATTACACTTTACAAATTTCAAAACATAAGTTCACCTATTAAGAACTACATTAAACCATTTTCAAGTCGCTAATACACTTTTCAAGTGACTAGTACACATTTCAAAACATTACACTTAACCATTTTTAACTCTCTAATTCACTTCTCGAGTGACTAAACTTAACCATTTTCAAGTCATGAATTCACATTTCAAGTATCAACACTAAACCAATTTCAAGTCATTAATTCATGTTTTCAAGTGATATTACACTTTACAAATTTCAAAACATAAGTTCACCTTTCAAGAACTACACTAAACCATTTTCAAGTCTCTAATACACTTTTTAAGTGTCTAGTACACATTTCAAAACGCTACACTTAACCATTTTCAACTCTCTAATTCACTTCTCAAGTGACTAAACTTAACCATTTTCAAGTCATGAATTCACATTTCAAGTATCAACACTAAATCAATTTCAAGTCATGAATTCACATATTCAAGTGATATTACACTTTACAAATTTTAAAATACAAGTTCGCCTTTCAAGAACTACGTTAAACCATTTTCAAGTCGCCAATACACTTTTCATGTGACTACACATTTCAAAATACTACACTTAACCATTTGCAACTCTCTAATTCACTTCTCAAGTGACTAAACTTAACCATTTTCAAGTCATGAATTCACATTTTAAGTATCAACACTAAACCAATTTCAAGTCATGAATTCACATTCTCAAGTGATTACACTTTACGAATTTCAAAACTCAAGTTCACCTTTCAAGAACTACATTAAATCATTTTCGTCCTCGAATGATGCTTATAACTTATTTGACTCCTATAATTATCTAAGACACTTATGAGATCATTTAGTTAACTTCCACTTCGTTTTATCCATTATGTGGTCCTAAAATTTTGTTGAGATCATTTACTTAACTTCCACTTCATTTTATCCATTATGTGGTCCTATAATTCTGTTAACTCTCAAAATTTTCAAAAAAAAAATTCAAAATTTCCTTCATAAATAGGCCTATCGCATACCTGTCAGCTATCCAATATACATATAAATACACTTCACAGAGCGTTACAACTAATATGTTACTTAACTGTTAATACACGAGGCTCCACTTGGCATTATAGTCAGATATTATCATCTCCTTTTAGGTTTAAGCCATCATTCTATGTTCGCAGACCTCTTCGTCATTCTAAGATAAACCATTATCATTTTACTCTAGCGGTTGATGTATCACCATATATAGTGATACTAAGTTATTCCTTAAAAATTTTCACCTAAAGTATAAATCCACAACTAACTACTCCATATAGAAACAAGACACACCTCAGATCCGCACTACCACATTAACTAGCAAGGTACTGAACATAAATTCATGCATTGATTAAGTCAATCTACTAGATAAGTTCAATGTACTAGCACTACAATCCTAATAATCTTCCTTGCATTTTCAATCACAATTCAAGCTTAAGGTATAACACTTATCATGGACAACCACAAGAATTTATATACTATGTTGACTTATAACTGTTGAATAGAGATCGAATAAATACTTGTCCACCAAGGGTTTGGCTCTGGTCGATGGTTGCAGCGTTGACTAGTGACCGGTGGTTGGTGGCACGGAGGTTGGTTCGTCCGGTGTCGGAGGCTGGCTCATCGGTGGTTGTTCGTCGCGAATAAAGGGAGCTGCCGGCGACGGCTTGAGGAGCTTCATCGGTGTGGTTTCACAGGAAAAGGAATGAGGAGGCAAGGGGGGAGAGAAGGGGAGCAAGATGTGTTTGTTATGGTGAGTCTTAGAGAAAGAGAATATAGGGGAGGGAGGCAGATATTTGAGGGAGAAAATGAGGATAGGGTTTGATTTTTTGTTTAAAAGGAAAGATTGTCTGATCCGATCTCAGCCGTTGGATCAACTTTAATCGACGGCTGAGATTAAGGTATTTAAAAGTAGGTCAATTAGGATTTAAATCGGAATTTATATTGATATTTAATTTTGGCTAAAAGTGATACTAATTGAAATAAAAGATTGCCTAAAAATTAAACACAAGAAAGGAAAATTAAATAAGAGTGGCTGCTAGTTTAATAAACGTAATAATAATAATAATAATAATAATAATAATAATAATAATAATAATAATAATAATAATAATAATAATAATAATAATAATAATAATAATGAGACGGCTTGTGTTTTAAAAGAAAAGAGTGGCTAATTTGATCTCAGACGTTGGATCAGGTTTGATCAATGACTGAGATTCAAAGGTTGAGAATTTGATCAAAATTTACATAAATTTTCAATTGTGTCACAATTTTGCTATAATTGTAATAAATTGAATAAAATTAGGCTAAAATTGGTATATTGTGGTAAAAAATTGGATCAGAAAATAAATAGATCAGATAAATTGATTTAATTTAGACTATTATTTAAATAAATGTTATAAATAATAATAATAATAATAATAATAATAATAATAATAATAATAATAATAATAATAATAATGAAAAACTAGACAATATATTTGTAAAAAATATGAGTGTGCACCATTGCGTGAAAAAAATAATTTAATAAAATTATGTAAAATTTCATTTTTGAGTTTAAAAATTATAGAAAATGGTATCAAAATAATTTGTGCATTTTTGTAAATTATGAATGTGACACGTCAATATGTATTTAATATATGAATAATGTGTACAAAAATATTAATAATTGAAATCAAATAATTTTGATAAAATAGCAGCCTAAATGACGAGAAAAATAGTAAGACGTTGATATTAAAATAAACTAAGCATGTAAGAATTAATGTTACGTAAAATTACTATATAGAATAGCAGCCTGAGATGGGTATCGTGAGGTCAAAATTGGGTGTCAACACAATTAAATCGATTTAGTCCCACAAATTAGGTCTGTGGAGGGTACAGTGTACGCAGACCTTCTCGAAAACCTATTGAAGCTTGAAAATTCTTGTAAAATAAAACACATCATGTAGGATTTTTGCTTATTGATTTGATTATTGGTTTAACTTATTTAAAAATCGATAATCGATAAACCAAACCGATAATATTTAAAATCAAATCAAATCGACTGATGCACACCCCTAATTTCAAGAAAAAA
Source organism: Capsicum pubescens (assembly GCA_030864215.1). Classification (NCBI taxonomy): domain Eukaryota; kingdom Viridiplantae; phylum Streptophyta; class Magnoliopsida; order Solanales; family Solanaceae; genus Capsicum; species Capsicum pubescens. The sequence goes on along the minus strand of CM061538.1, from coordinate 310,390,882 downwards.
ATAGTGAAATTGGGATTAGAAATTGGATAAAAAATATTGAATGGGAGATTTCGATTACGTTAATACAACGTATTAATATAATGAATTATCGGTTAATTGGCTTCATTATTATAACTTCAATAGTGTATTATTAACTCGATCATATGATGTTAACGTATTATTCATAATATTTGGATATATAGACTCAGTTAGCTAGCTTTTAACTATATACATCACATACACGAGTATGTTACCTCGTAATACAACATATTTTATTTCTGCTCTGATGAATTATCGTTTAATTTAGCTTATATTATTATATTATAATTTAAAAAATATATTATTACCTTGATCAATCGATCGTATAACATCAATGTATTCAATATATATAGTTGATTGACTATAAAATTCACAATATGTATTAGATACATCACATACACATGTAAATTACCTCGGAATACAATATTTTGTATATATAATGATAAATTATCGTTTAATTTAGCTTATATTATTATATTATAACTTCAACAGTATTTTTTTTTTTATCAATCGACCGTATGATATCAATGTTTTCAATAAATAATTGAATACACTTAATTTTTTAATATAAAAATTATTTATTTAATAGTAAATTAAAAATCAAATATCGAAGGACAGTGTCGTTTTCATAAAGTTAATTTTTATTTAGTTTTAACAAAAGCGACGGACAAATAAAAAATTAAAAAAATTACAAATTGCGACGGACGGCGTCGCTTTTCTAGAATTTATATTTTAAAAAATAAAAATTATAGCGACGTTGTCCGTCGCTTTTAATTAAAAAAAAAAAAAATTAAAAGCAATAGACTACGTCGCTTTTCAAAAAAATAATTTTTATTTAATTTTTAAAAAGCGACGTTGTCCGTTGCGTTTTTTAAAAATTAAAATAATTACAAATTGCGACGGACAGTGTCGCTTTTCTAGAATTAATATTTTAAAAAATAAAAATTATAGAGACGTTGTTCTTCTCTTTTAATAAAAATAAAAAAAAATAAAAATTAAATTTAAAAAGCGATGGACAATGTCACTTTTCAAAAAATTAATTTTTATTTAATTTTAACAAAAACGACGCTATCCGTCGTTTTTTGTAAAAAATAAAAAAATTAAAAATAATTACAAATTGCGACGGACAGAGTCTCTTTTCTAGAATTAATATTTTAAAAAATAAAATTATGACGACGTTATCCATCGCTTTTAATAAAAATAAACAAAAATAAAAATCAAATGTAAAAATCGACGGACTACGTCGCTTTTTAAAAAATAATTATTATTATTTTTTAATAAATTACAACGTTGTTCGTCGCTTTTATTAAAAAAATATAAATTATTTTTTAATTACTTGGCACAAAAATCCGCGAAAAAAAACTACGGATATTAAGACGTTGGCCGTTACTTTTAATAAAAAACAAATAAAAATTAAAATTAAACTAAAAAAGCGACGACCAACGTCGCTTTTCTCGGCACTTTTTAAAGCGACACAGTCCGTCGGTTTTTTTTTGCGTGCTTTTTAGCCATTTTTTAGTAGTGAAAGTCCCAATAAATTCATGGGATATTCATCTTCAAGATCTCCAATATCTCAGAAATTCATGGAATATTCATAAAGAGATCAAAACTCCCTCTTCTTGATAATCAAATACATCAAGAAGATCCACAAACTCTGATAATCAAATACATCAAGAAGATCCACAAACCCTTCTTCCTGATAATCAAATACACCAAGAAGATCCACAAACCCTCCTTTCATGGAGATCAAATCCAAATGTTCTTACGTTTGAAAAATACTCCACTAACGGTCCTTGAATTACAAAGAGATCCATGTCAAATTCAACTATGCCTACGTTCGAGAAATACGCCACTAACGGCCCTCGAATTACGGAGAAAATCTAGGGAGAAGAATCAATGGAGAAAATCAAAGGAGGAACAGATTTGTACCCACATCATTTATCAATAATGAAAAATCATGTTTTTTCATATTTTTGTTTGCAAGTGCAATTTATTTCTGTCACTATAAAAAATTTGTTGCAAACAAACTGGCACGTTCTGCCCTTCATCAATATTCCAACTTTAGAGTAGCGTCCAAGAATTCTATCTTGAAAGAAGGTCTACTCTATTTTGATGCCTACAATTACTTAATAAAGTTTCATTGATCAGGTAATACATTTTTAACACAGAAGTTTATGAATCTATTTTTTTTTTTCTTCAGCTTCTTGTACCATATTTTGAGATGAAATATATATGGGTTGGGGTCAATGTCAAACCTCACCAATCCTTCGTGGTTTCAATTAAAATCTCTATATATTGATAAATGCATAATGAAGATGACTAAGTGACCGGCGATATACCTATCCTAGCAAGTCTCTAAAATTTATAGAAATTTCGGAAATCCCTCATGTAATTACAACTAACTTTACTTTCAAACTTCAAAGGGCGAAATAAACTAATACAGAATGTCTCTAGTCACGACCCAAATCTCGAAGGCCCTTGACTGAACTTCTACATACAAAGCGAATCAATATTCAAGATACCAGTTTAAAAATAAAGGCAAATCAAATATTCATAATTATTGCAAGAATCAGTATGCAAATTGGTTTTCCAAAGTTTTCATTCTAATACCATGTACAAGTAAAGTAGTCTCAAAAACTTTTAAAGCTATTCCTGAATTGAGTCTTTCAAAGACTATTATAAATCTCTAATTTGAAAACCCTTGTACAACAAATCAAAAAAAAAGGAATAAAGGAATCATTAGATTATGAGCGATAAATAAGAGAATCAATTACTTATAATGTTTAATAAAGCTTTCATTGTGTTCCACTTATTTGTATCATGATCATTGATCAATATTATTATTGACTGAAATTACAAAGATGAAATTATTCTGATAAATCAATGATACATATATGTGAAATTACTATAACTTACTAGGGAGGTATTAAATATATGGTTCAGTAACTGGGGGATCGGAATAATCATCAGATAACCATATCCGACCATACGCTTGATCATAATCCCACTTAATTTGACACTTCGTATCCTGGTATTCCATCTGCACATCTTTTTTTAAACTCCAATCGAGGAATATGACCTAAGCCTTCATGAACTTTTAAATAATTCACGCACTCCAACGTACAACTTTGTTCTACTGCTGGAGGGTATTTTCTACAATTTGCTAATTTCATAGATAATATGAAGAAAAACACGCAGATATGCCCCAATGTCACTGTCTTGTTATAAGCCATCCCCTTGTATATATTTATAAAATTCCTGCAGAGATAAATAATTACACAAGAGTTTCATATACAACCGTTGGCAATATATAATCTAAAAATATTGTGAACAAAAAGTGAACTATAGATGATAACATGGTAAGATCGTACGTAATAGGGATTGAACTATTTTAGCCCTGATATTTATAACGTAAATGGTCTTTAATGTATACGAAAAGTGAAATTTTTTATTCTAAAACTCCAAAAATAATAAAAAGTGAAAGGAAAAAAAAATGTAGCTTTACCTTGTATTTTTTAGCACAATGGTTATGTTTGGTTAAACTTATATTTTCACAAGACAAGGTTATATAGGGCATAAATGGAGAAATGAATTAATAGAATTTAGACATGTATGTACGTCGGGAGTGCACAAACATTTAATTTTATGTTAAAGGCTGAAAAAATTTAATATGTTTCAGATGAATCGATTAATTAGACATTTTTCAAGCAAACATATCCTAAGAGACATTAATGAAGTGTCAGTTAATATGGATGATAGTATTTGTCAATTCATTAATGTAACAATATCTCGCTAAGAAGTGCGGGAGAAATGCAACTGACCAAAAGAACAACTTTTTGAATTAAAAATGTTAAAATATGGCCACTAAATTTTGAACTAGACCTCCATAAGACAAAACATCCATACCCAAAGGTTTTGACAAAATTTAGTGGCGTTCTGATATTTTTAATTCAAAAAGGTGCCCTTTTAATTCTCATACTCAAATGTAACTTTCCGTGATTCTTTTTAAATTTTTTTATTTTTTAGTGGATTTAGTTAATCTTACAACAACATATTCAACGATATACCCGGTGAATTCCCACAAATTAGGGTCTGAAGAGGGTAATGTAGACCCAATCTATACCATTATCTTCGATGAAGTAGAAAAGTTGTTTCAAATAGACCTCCTTCTCCGGACAATTTAGTTAATCTTAACGACAATTAATTGTTTAAAAACTAAATTTTGATTAAATTTTGTTCCAATGCATGTTTCGAAATTCAAGATACAGCTTCAATTCAAAAATTTCAGTATTAATAAATAAATTTGCTTCTTTTACTAAACGCATTACAATTATTTAGCCAGACTAGTCTTGTTCCACCATTTAACGGGTCATCAATGATATTTACTGGGCATCCTTCAGAGGTACTTAGCCCGTTTGATCCCTGCTATATCGCATGATGAGTGTTGAGGACGTAGGGAACAAGTAGCTATATAGAGACGCCAGACTTTATAGAGCTAGATAGCTAGTGAGCTCTATCTAGTGAGCTCTGTTGATTCTTTCAAGTGGTCGCCAAAGACATCTGTAATATTTCCGGGGAAAGCCCCAGCCAACAAACAACGACGACAACAATAGTCAACATACCTAATATAGTCCCACAGTGGTGTTTGAAAAGGTTTAGAGTTTATGTAGACCTACCTCAGAGGTGAGGTAGAGAGGCTATTTACGGCAGACCCCTAGCTCAAGATAACTCAAGATAGTAGCAAAACAGTAATACATCAGGATACTGCTATAATCAAACTACACGAAAATTAGCTAATAACAAAGACCGAAGAACAAGGAAAAGGATAATCCTACGACTACTAGTAAGGACAAGACAAATGCACTCCTACCTACTAACTAATTTTTGACCTAATTAATAAAAAAACCTTCAGATACAAGTCTTAGTTATTGTCACACAAGAGTAGTGGAGTAACTAATAGCAACACTTTTATGCATCACAGAATTAGCTCCTGTCAATGACCAAACAGAAGAGTGGTGGAGTAACTAATTACAAGCATCTCATTGTCAGAGAAAGAAACAAATATTTGGAATCCAAACAGAAGTTTTTTCTTCCATTCACTCAATCAGTAATACTTAACATAGCTCAACAGAGCATTTAATTTCATGAAGTTCACTAGCAATACAATCTCTAGCACAAGGGTATGATCTATCTGTTGATGAAACGCTGCCCTGTCAATATAACAATCACCCACAACTTCGGCAATTGTCTACAAATAAAACGTTATAGACGCATCTGTTATTAATTAACTCATAAATCAAAATTACAAATGATAGACGCATGATAATATTCAAAAATAAAAGTAGTGACTGAATCCAAACTTTATATGAATAAAACAAAAGGAAAGAGAAATGTATTTAACTTGCGTATATCTTACTTATTAAGCATATATATATATATCTTACTATAACAAACAAGAAGATGAAACTCCTACTAAATTAATACAATAATTCTCTTTTCTGGTACTCCATAAAGGAAGCATTATATTGTACAATCAAGTACAATATTGATCCCTTCAGTTACTGTTTTAGGTGAAAAAAACTACATTTACAGTGCTTATGCAAGTTCATAAAGGTGGTGATCAAGTTGCACATGATATGCTTGATGTTTAGTTCAAGGATAATCTTCGCACCTTGCCCCTTGATTTTCCCTGATTTACTTGCAACAGGGCAATGAAGGTACAAAAACATAGAAAGAATGTAAAGTTCAACGACACGCATGAAAAAAGACCAATGCAAATGAGGAATCCTGGAAAACGCTGAAGCTGTCATTAACATTATGCTGAGAGCTTCTAGAATCTCGCAACATAAAGTTTAGGTTTTATCTTTTGTTATGCTGACAAGGAAGTAATGAGAAATATTGAAACCTCAAGCCTGACCAAAATGGATCCTGGGAACAATCAGAGGCCTAGTCCAAATTGGTTATTTTATATATGACTACGGTTCCATTCTATTAGAAAGAAAGGCAAAAGTGTTCGATTTTTTTGGACAACGAGGGTATATATACGTGAGCCACTTTTTTACTGGGAAATATATTAGCTCTAAAAACAAAGTTGAGGGGGTATACCAGGACCTTTTTACTTTTTATTTTCACTATTGGTTTAGACAAGAAAGTGGTAAGACAACATGGAAATAGTGTGATCCAGTGACAAACATCAAAAATTCAAAAAAACTCTGCACAAAGAATGGTTAAAGGAAGAGGGTGAAAGTTGTTCTTCATATCCAACCATACAAATAGCTTCTTCACACTACATAACACATTGACATGAAGAACCTTTTTTAAAGTGGAGACTGACTTCTTTATTTTTGTAAGGTTTACCCACAAACCGGAAGGTTAAGGAATGCTCTGATTTGGAGTAGGCCTCAGATTGTTCCCAGGATCCAATTTGGTCAGGCTTGAGGTTTTAGTATTTCTTCATTACTTCTTCTCAACATAATAAAGAAAGCAAACCTGAAATTTGGGTTGCAAGAGAAGTTCCCAGCATAATGTTAATGACAGCTTCAGCGTTTTCCAGGATTCCTCATTTGTCATGCGAGTCGTCGAAGTTTGCTTTCTTTCACTGTTTTTGTACCTTCATTGCCCTGTTGCAAGTAAATCCGGGAAAATGAAGGGGCAAGCTTCCAAGATTCTCCATGCACTAAATGCCGAGCAATTCATGTGCAACTTAATCACCACCTATAGGAATTTGCATAAGCATACATAGGTTTTTTCATGTCAAAAAGCAACTGAAGGAGTCTTGTCAAAATTGTCAAATGTACACTGAGAATGGAGCTTCAGTTGAGCTCTTGCAACACACCACAGCAGAGAGAATTACATAAGAAAGTAGAGAAGATATTTTGTATTATGATGATCTAGAAGAACCAATACACAATGTCCTATATATAAACAACTCTGTTAGCCTCTTTGAGGTACCACTCCTGACAAACTTCTAATCGACTTAACAGTGAAAGCAACCACCACTAACTTCTCCTACTTAGACAGCTCATATCCAGCTGCTATGTTGCTTGGGACTCTTCAAAAATGTCAGCAAGTGCATGTTGGATTCTCCGAAAGTAGTGTATTTTTGGAGAATCCGACACGGGTACGGCATCGCAAGACTAGAGCCCGCGCAACCTAGTCCAGTTGTACATTCTGTGCATTTATCTAGACATCCAGAACTCCAAGCTTGGAAAAAGCAACTGATGCTGCACTACCCCTAATCCTTTTGTCAAGAAATCTGCTAACTGTGACTTTATCCCAATGAACTCCAGGCTTGACCAAACCATAGTTGAGCTTTTCTCTTATGAAATGACAATCTATTTCAATATGCTTGGTTTTTTCACGAAAGATTGGATTGGATGCAATCTGCAGAGCTGCCTTACTGTCAGAGCAAATTCTGACTGGTGGGGTAATGTTCACTCTCAACTAATTTAGCAAACCAACTAACCAAATTATCTCTGCAACAGCTCCAGCCATACTTCTCCGGCCGGAGGACAGTTGTACATAAAGCTAATGCATGCATTGTTTTTCTAAAGGACTCTACCAAATGATCCCGTAAATGTTCTGGTTTTGAATAGTATATGGCTAGCATATGAAGTCCAAGCGAAGGAATTCAAAATTAAAATCTGTACACACAATCTGGAACACATTTTATTTAAAGACAATATTTATCTCTAATGGACAAGACAATGGCAAGGATGGCCAGCTTGGTTGAGTGATGTAAAATTTAAATCTTGTATAAGTAATGCCACATTTTGTAGCTAGCTAAGAGGCAAATTATCATGTATAAAATTAATATGGTGTTTAGTTTACAATTTAGAAACCTGCATAACTAATACATGTATAAACTATAAGAGAATATATGTATTATTTTATGCAGGATAGGAGGTGGAGCAAATAATACATGAATAATTAATTTCTACATAAAACAATACATAGATTCCCTCATAACTAATCCTACATTAATAATACCTGCATAATGCTTACCAACTTACCAACTACCAAACGAACCCTTTTTACTCTTTTAGTAGGAGTAATACTCTTTCTCCTACATTGTCGATCCATGTCTTTATGGTTGTACTTGATATAAGAGACACATGGGCCCAATATATGCTACTTTCTTTGTCCCAATTTATGTAACACAGATGAATTTGGGGAGGCAATCAGATTTTTTCAATGGTCTTTAAATACTTGAAGTTGCTAACTATTGTAATTTACAGTACTTTTCTTTACATAATTTTCATACTCCATCCGTTCCAAAATAGTTCTCATGTTTCGCGTTTCATTAGTCCATTTGACTAATTTTCAAAGCTCAATTAGATTAGATTACATCAATATTGTAAAATACTAGTCAAAGTTCATACAAACTCTCAAAATAGAAACTATGACAAGTAATAAGGAACGGATGAAGTATAATATAAGCACCGCTTTTAGAATTTATAGAATATCGTATCAAAAGAAGTGCACTTGTGTATACGTTTATATAGATCACTAGACCCTAGGTGACCGTTCATTTGTAAATCATCAATCACGGAATCATCCAAGTCATGAGTAAAACAAACGCTTTCTTTTGGAAAATATCGCGTCTTTCTATCTAGTATTCTCTTCATGATTTGAGAGCAGAAATGCTGACTTGGCATCACAAGCGAGTTGTCAAGTGCCGCGCAGTATGCTTAGTCGAAGTATAAGGTCGTGACATGTTATTTCCAGAAATTATTGTATTTCTACACTTAGGAGAGTTCACTTCATGAAAATCTCAGTCATCAACTAACATGACCCTACTTGCTAAGGAGCAGCCAAGCATGTTTTTGGGTTTGAATCCCATTTATTGCCAGAAGGGAATTTCTTCTCTGCCATCAATAGATTGACCCAGATACCAACTAGCATATGTTACCCACTGACAAATGCAAGATCAATCTTGTTACTGAAGTAAAGTTGAGCTTCATAACAGGTAGAAATCATATTTCAGTTCTTTCTCGTCTGGAAACATAAGCTGATTTGAATAGATGAATTGAAGTACCAATTATAAAGACATAATTTATTTATAGGCAACAAAGCAGTCCCAGAACGTACTGCAGCATTCCAAATAATTCTAATGAAAACAGACCCTTAACCTGTGAAAAAGCTCTCTTTATTCAAATGTGAGAATATAACAAAAGTAAAACAGCTTGAAAGATGTTTAGTAAAGTTAAACAAATCTTGGTGTCTCCCGCATTTCAGTCACAGAGTCTTAGTTTGAATTGAGTTAAACGAAGATACATTGAAGGTGTTGTAGTTTTCATACAAAGACTAACTTCATAGCATCTGTCGCGAAAAAGAGAGGAAGAGATAGCTAAGATGTCTTCGCCAAAACTTGAAATGAGGGACGCTTTCACCGGAAGAAAAGGTTCGGAGGCTACGATTTGTCTGATTTAAAGATGGACTATTCTGAAGCATATGAAGGATGATCCCAAAAACAAAGGTTATCATTAAGAGTAAGATGAAGTTTAAAGTTAAATTGTTTCCAAACATAGAAAGTTGTCATTCTTTTAGGAACACATTAAAAAGAAATGAGTGTCATATAAAAAGGAACAAAGGGAGTAAGAAATAAGAATGAACGGAAGATATTTGGTTAGTCATGATACTTACAATGAACGGAAGAAGTTAACCAAAGAGAGCTAAAGCTCAGCCCATCTGCCACTGCATCCAAATAATTTTAACCGGATAAAAACTCAATGTATTATTTTCAGATATATTTCAGACTTTGAGTATTTAAACTTGACATGTGAAGCATCAATCTCAAAAGAAAGGATTTGGACCAATACTTTTGAGTACTATTTTTAACTAATATGAAAAGTAGATACAATTGAAAAATAGTAAATATATAGTAGAGAAGGACAGTACCTTAAGAACTGGCTCTCCTTGGTTCGGATTCGTTGTTTGCTTGGCAGCAGCTGCCATTTGTGCACGTGCTGCTCTTCCTGCAGCAGATTTTTCATATTGTTCTTGCCTGTAACAACAGGGTATAGATAATTCAGGCCAAGCAAACATTTTATTTCGAAGATCTAGTAAAGCAGTAGTAGTAAACTGATAATGTGAGAAGAAGCTTCATAATATGAATGGAATGTTGTGACTTCACCAACTTAAGTTATACCAAGAGTGAGATATTCTATGCTGGTACTTTTAGGATGAGGACAGGCCTCCCTTGTCCCATTTAAGTATATTGCCACATCTTATGCCTGTCGTGCTTTGTTAAAATGATGAAATTGATTTTATATGCATAGCCCAATACATGCTTCAATGAAGTGTTTGAGATTATGGATATACAATATCAAGTTCTTTGTGCAAACTATAAACTTCACATGGTTAGTAACTGTGTAGTTACTTGGACTCCCCACAACAAGTGCCAGATACTCCAAAAATGCACTAATTTTGGATTATCCCACACGCACGCAACAGTCGATATTTTTAGAGAATCTGAGCAACATAGGCTAGTGATCAGATAAACCGTACTAAACTAAAATACTATACAGATTTAGCGGTTAATTGTATTATATGGCTAAGGAGCTCTATGTATAGGTGAAGGGGCTCAAATTTTCTTCCTCTCAGCCATTACTAGTATGGTGTTTGGGAACAGAAGAACGGAGGAAGAAGTGGCTCATCCATCATCTTCTATTCTTTTAAAACTATATACATAGAGAAAGTTAGTTTCCTATTTGTATGCATATTTATTTGAAGTGGAAGAGAAAAAAAAAACATTCTTTTTCGCTCTCTCCTCAAAGAACCAAACAAACTCAATATTCTCATACTTTACCCACCATTTTTTCACTTTCCTTTTGTTCTTCTTCCTCTATTTATTACTTAACTAGTTTCTTAAAATGGTAAAGTTCCTTACCATTAATTACTCCGTAAAAATACAAGTGAAGAAGCATACTTATTTGAAAATCCATCCCCCGTAACAGAAATAGAACGAAAATCATCCACTTTTAGTTAACCTTGGTATTCTCCTCCTAAAGCAGAAACAGAAATTGTGAACAAAATCAGACCTCTAAAATTCACAAGGACTAAACCCAGGTATAAAGTACTATCAATTGACTTGTAAGGAAGCATAAAAATCTGTCAAGCTATATAAGCCAATGAAGGTAACTGAATTACTATTTATTTATTAAAAAAAAAAAATCCATTTCGAAAGGAATTATCTGCTATAGATTTGATGCAGGGAAGCACAGAAAAGACGCTTGAAGGAACAAACTCCCCCTGTGTTCACATATGCGCACTTGTCATCCTTTGTCTTTCGTCTTTCCCAGCCTTACCATGGACCTTTTATTTTACTATTAAAATTCAATCATCGTGATCCAGACAAAACATTCCGGACTCAAACAAGGCACATGTCAACAGTTGCTCGTTTTAAGCATATGGCTAGAAATGGAATAAGGTGTCAGCTTTTCAATCATAAAAGGTACAGACAGTATTTGGATGTGGAGATGCATCAATCAATCCAATACAAATTCATAAGAAAGGCCTCCCTTGTCCCATTTAAGTATCTTGCTTGGGGGCTACATCTCATGCCTGTCGTGCTTCATTAAAAAAAAAATTGATGGGTAAAAGATTTTATTCAGAAGGTACCAAGATGGTACAAGACTAAGCTACGACATATCAACATGCATACTACATATCCTCCCCTAGAAGATCCAGAAAATCAGAATATTGGTCCATCCTATCCAGAGTACTGCTATAACACCAAAAAAACCGTTTTTGATACATTTATTTTTTATGCTAGCAATCTGTGATCTTTTCCCCTCAAAGAATGTTTTGTTCCTTTCCAGCCAAACAGTCCAAAGTATGAAAATGGGAATAGTCCTCCATATTTGTTTCATACTTCTCTTTACTCTTTGAGCAAGCCAAACTTCCAAAGACTACTGATCTTCTGTGGTATAATCAGAGACACACCCATCATGCTCAGAAACAATTCCCAGCACTGTCTTGAGAAACTACAATGAAGAAACAAATGCTCAACCATTTCCAGGTCCCTGTTACAAAGAAAACATCTGCTGCACGTGGAATATCTGTCTCCTTTGCAGATTATTTTGGGTTAAACAAACATCCCAGGCTGCTAACCAACCTAAGCTCTTCAGAACATTTTTCATGGGCAGTTTAGGGATCCCTTGATTATTCTGTTGTAACAACTTATTGACTGAAAATAATTTATCCCTGCTATTGACACAAACTAACGTGTCTGCTTTGTCACTATCAATTAAGGATGTGTTCAATTGTTGCATCAATTGGCAGAAACTCTCCACTTCCCAATCGTGATGAAATTGTTGTTATATGCATGGCCTAATGCATGCTTCTATGAAGTCTTTGAGCTCAAATTTTTGAGATTATGGATATGCAGATATCAATTACTTTGTGCCAAGTCAAAGCACCACACATAAATAGGGTAAATTGTACTATATGGGTAAGGAGCTCTATGTGTTAAGGGCTCAAATATTGGGTTTGGGAAGATGTGAAGGGAGGAAGTAGTGGCTGATCCATCATTTTCCTCCTCCTTTTTAATAAGGCAAATCATTAGAATCAATGGAATATTGACAAGACATAGATAGAGGGGAAAGACGGAAGGAAGGAAATACTAGCCTTTTTTGGGCGGCTTCGGCAGCTCTGGCACGAGCTTCTTCGGAGGCTAATTGTTCTTCTTCTCTTCTCTGCTCCCTTTTGCTCCCTCCATCGAAGCAATCCAAGCAACCCATCTTCCTCTTTTTCCACTATTACGCATTCTTTTCCTTTCTATTTTGACTTTATAGCCTTTCGAATCAATCGGTACATTTCAAACGTGTACTTGTTTGGATGCTCCTTGCCTATTATTCTACGGCATTCTACATGAATATAATAATGTTATTGGATAAATTTATAAATAATTAACTTTATCATAATACCTCTATTAAATTAATTAATATTTAATAATACTTTTTTTATTTTAAAATAATTAATTCACTTTTTAAAAATATTTATTTTAATCTAATTATTCCACGTATAAATTAAAATAATTTTGTTATATTTTTTTAATAATACTTTTATCGTTAAATGACGGCAATAAATATTTATTTAGGGGAAGTATCAAGTCAACAAGGATCGAAGGAAGAGAGTAATTAGTATTGAAAAATGATTTTGTTATAAATGTATTTACATTATAGTGAATGTCTATCAAGATCTACTTTGATATCTATTAGGATTTGAAGTCGTCTTTTACTCAGACTAGGAGTAAATTTTTCCTAGAAATAGAGGGGTTTTGTTAATTATATTGACAATCTTATGATCTCTCATCTCTCAAGAAGTAATAAGAATTACTCTCTCTTCTCTCTCTGCTCTTCTTCTTTATTCTTTATTATTTTATAATACGTTATCAACACGAGACCCTGCCCAACAAGGTGAGATTATAAATCTGAAGGATTTCAAGGTTAGTAATTCTTTATGTTATCTTTCTTTTGCTACTACTAATATAATTATTATTAAATTTGAGAAAAAATAATTGGTTTGGAACCATTTATATTTTAAATTTATTCCTCAAGAACAATATTATCAAAAATGATGATAATATGTTGGGTTCAAGTCCCATCGATTCATGCCTAAGACGCCTCTATATGGATCAAATATTGAGTTTGAATCTCAATACACCATATTGATGATATTGTGATGGCTGATGCAAAATAATGGGTGTTTGATGAAAAGTCATGAAATTCGACCCATTGAATACGCTTCATTCCATGAAGTGAATGTGGTAGCAATATATGATAAGTCTGAAATATGATAACTTACTTCATTCTTGAGGTGTATGTGGTAGCAGTGCATAATATGTCTGAAAGAAGATAAGTGATTGAATGCACGAATATACGCGTGGAGGGACAATATGATAATGATCATCAAAAGTGATGATATTTTCACACGCTTATATGATTATAAGATATGTTGAGATAATATCTATTCATGAAGCAAGCCGAGAAAGTGTATAGTTGAGGTCCATGATACATCTTATTCGAGAAAAATGTGGTGTGAAATATGACAATCTACCCACAATTTTATACAGAGATAATTCAGCATACATAGCACATCTTAAGGGAGGATTCATAAATGGAGATAGAACGAAGCACATTTTGCCAAAGCTTTTCTACATACATGAGCTACAAAAGAATGATGATATTAACGTGCAACAGATTCGTTCAACTGACAATGTGACTGATGTATTCACCAAATCTTCTCCAATTGCAACTTTCAAGAAGATGTTGCACAAGATCGAGATGCAAAGGTCAAGGATGTTCTCATTAGGGGGAGTTAATACTTGTTGTACTCTTTTTTCCTTATGAGATTTTGTCCCACTGGGTTTCCCTTGTAAGATTTTTAATGAGACAGCCGAAATGCGTATTATTAGATATGTGTACTCTTTTTCCTTCACTAGAATTTTTTTTCCTACTGGGTTTTTTCTAGTAAGGTTTTAACGAGGCATATTATCTACCAATTAAACATTCAAGAGGGAATGTTATAAATGTATTTACATTATAGTGAATGTCTATCAAGATCTATCAAGATCTACTTTGATATCTATTAGGATTTGAAGCATCCGTCTTTTACTTAGACTAAGAGTGAATTTTTCTTATAAATAGAGGAGTTTTGTTCATTGTATTTACAATCTGATGATCTTGCATCCCTCAAGAAGTCATAAGAATTACTCTCTCTTCTCTCTCTACTCTTCTTCTTTATTCTTTATTATTTTATGACACGTTATCAACACGATACTCTAACCAACTGTCATAAGTTGATATGAACGATTGTGACATCTCGAAGATGTGCATATTGAATATTAGACAAGTATTGAAGAACTAGAAGATTCTTCGAGAATTGTTTATGTCGTTTGTTCTCATGATAAATTAGTTGGACCAACTTATATTGGGATTGGATCCCTTCAAATCTGAAAAGAATAAAAGGTGAATAAGACCTGTTCACCTATCATGTGATATGTTGAAAAGATGCATCAATAAGATGATCACATGTACATTTATGGTCAACCTACATTTGACATTCATAAAGTTACTTGTACAATATAAATTGAGCATAATTTTCAGATTGTGTAATCAAGATAATTCATCTTGATGATGATGGTTTTGCATTGAATGCCTTCGATAAATAGCTAAAACATTGCTAATGAGAACAAAGCTTCATGTGTTGATCTGAAATATGATATGTTGCATACAATAACATTTGTATGCATTAGAGCAATAAATTATGATTATTTCTTCCCCTCAATTGGTTCAAGGTCATGAACCAACTATTCTATCTAATAGTTTTGATGTGCGGTATACGATTAATGAATGTACCATGATGCACAAAGATGGATCCATCAAAGAAGATGGAGGATGTATGTTAGCTTTCCTAACATAAGAGGGAGATTATAAGCAGCTATGAAGTATGTTAGGAATTATCATCAGATCCTCATTCAAAAGATAATTCAAGTCAAATGTCGAACGCATCTCATATTTAAGCTGCAAGTGCTACTATTTTATGTCTCTAAGGGACAAAGTCTATGCATACGTGAAGCGTGATAGACCAATCGGTTCCAAATCAAATAGTACTTGTATAGAATAAGGAGCAAATAATCATAATAAGAAGGTAATATGCGCTTGAAGAGCCTATGACATAACACTTCATGAAATCTTATGAGAGGTTTATGTACCTGAAAATAATGAAGTGATGAGATCTCAAAATATTATGTCGCATTGTGAACCGATACAAAATGATATATCATCAATATCTTTGACACAATATTGGCGCAATATTGTGAAAGATTACGAGGATCTGAATTCTACGTTTATTTAAGCATGCTGACGTAGAAACATTTATCAAGTGACATGAAAGGATGCATCTTGGTAAGTATTAAACTTATTTGATTTGCAGTCCAGATATTTGAAGATGTCACTCATGAAATGTTGAATATTTTCACTTGACAAAACTAATGTGAAAAACTTTCAAGGATTCAAAATGCTTGAAGCATATAAAAGTTTCTGGGAAACTTAGTTATAATCCTTATATTGTATAAGCTTATTGCTTGAATATCATTGGAACTCTAGGAGAGTTTTCAAAGCAATAGATTATTTGCTGAAATTCAAAATATATCGAATTGGATTGGTTATGAGGTATCATATCTTAGTGCAATTGATACACTCGTGTACCTTGCAAATACTACAAGGCTTATAGTCTTTTCAGTCAATTTGTTAGCAAGGTATATTTCTGCTCCTACTATGAGACATCAAAATGGGATAAAACACATAAGCTTGTTTTATTCTAAAGATTGCAGTCCCGATCTTATTGTTCATGCTGATGTTGGGTACTTATCTGACCCGCATAAAGCTCGGTCTCAAATAGGCTATGTGTTCATATGTGGTGGTACTGCTATATCTTGGAGATATATAAAGCAGTCTATCGTAGCCACTTTATCGAATCATGCTGAGATAATAGCTATTCATGAAGCAAACCGAGAATGTGTATGGTTGAGGTCCATGATACATTTCACTCTAGAAAAATATGGTGTGAAATATGACAATCTACGCACAATTTTATACAGAGATAATTCAACATACATAGCACATCTTAAGAGAGGATTCATAAATGGAGATAGAACGAAGCACATTTTGCCAAAGCTTTTCTACATACATGAGCTACAAAAGAATGATGATATTAACGTGCAACAGATTCGTTCAACTGACAATGTGACCGATTTATTCACCAAATCTTCTCCAATTACAACTTTCAAGAAGATGCTGCACAAGATCGAGATGCAAAGGTCAAGGATGTTCTCATTAGGGGAGTTAATACGCGTTGTACTCTTTTTTCCTTACGTGGTTTTGTCCCACTGGGTTTTCCTTGTAAGGTTTTTAATGAGGCAGCCGAAATGCGTATTATTAG
Organism: Capsicum pubescens; assembly: GCA_030864215.1. NCBI lineage: Eukaryota > Viridiplantae > Streptophyta > Magnoliopsida > Solanales > Solanaceae > Capsicum > Capsicum pubescens. Next base: position 310,373,917 of record CM061538.1, on the reverse strand, counting down.
AGATGTGCACTCTTTTTCCTTCACTAGATTTTTTTTCTACTTGGTTTTTTCTAGTAAGGTTTTAACGAGGCACATTATCTACCAATTAGACATTCAAGGGGGAGTGTTATAAATGTATTTACATTATAGTGAATATCTATCAAGATCTACTTTGATATCTATTAGGATTTGAAGTCGTCTTTTACTCAGACTAGGAGTAAATTTTCCTTATAAATAGAGGGGTTTTGTTAATTATATTGACAATCTTATGATCTCTCATACCTCAAGAAGTAATAAGAATCACTCTCTCTTCTCTCTCTACTCTTCTTCTTTATTCTTTCTTGTTTTATAACAGATTTGGAGATTAAGTAACTAATGCTAAAAGTAAAACATGAAAAAAAATCTTTTCTTCAATTTTCGAAAATGACAAGTAAAAGATATAACTAAAATTAGAAAAATAGTATTAGTGATTCTGAATGGAAAGAGTACTTTATGGGGCATCATTTGATGTGATACAATATTTAAGAAAAAAATAAATACTTTTGAAACTAAATAGTCTAAAATAATTATATTTATATGATTGTAAATTAATTTTTTCATTCAATTATTGTACTTTGAAAAATCAAATTCTCCTTTTGTTTTCCACACTCGTATAGTCATATATTTATTGTGCTAAATAACAAGGATATTAAATAAATTTAAGTCGCACATTCTTTTTTGTTCTTTTACGTAAAATATAAATATTTTTTTTTAATAATTATGATATTTAGATTAATTTGTGTGCAAAATTAGTGTATATCTCCATTGAAAATTAAATCCGAGACTTTATGAACCCTCTTATTGAAATACTAGACCACATCATTTTAAAGCTCTTATCAAGATTGGATTTAGACCACCGTATCTATTGAGCTGCCCCTAGACGGAGGAGCCGACATAGAGAAAATAAAGGAAAAAATTTAATTATATATATATATGTATAAAATAAATAATTTACAAAAAAAATAATCAAATTTGTATTTACAACAAAAATAGTCATAAGTCCTTTTTATTTATTTTTTTCCTTTTGCTTTACTTTTTACAACAATTGTTTAGAAGAAAAGTTTTTTGTTTTTTCTTTTTTTTGTCTTAATTTCTTAAAAAGAACTTTTTCCTTTTTTAAAAAAACTTCTTTTGTAAAACTTTTTATTTATCAATATTGTGTAAATGACATATATATATATATATATATATGATGTACAAATAGTTATGTAGCATATATGTTATGTATCAATATTATATAAATAATGTATAAACGTGTATCGATATTATATGAAAGTGGCATAAACATGTATATATGACGTACAAATAGTTATGTAGTATATATATATATATATAATATAATGATATTGTATAAATATATAAAAACGTGTATCGATATTGTATAAATAGTTATGTAACGTATCGACATTGTATAATGATCTGCAAGTGTGTATCAATATTGTATAAATAGGTATGTAATGTATTGACATTGTATGAATAGTGTATAATCGTGTATCGATATTATATAAACGGAAAAAAGGCCAAAAATAACCTTTAACTCTTCAAAATGGAGTAAAAATATCCTTCGTTAGTTTTTTTGGCTCAAAAAGTATCTCTTCATTAACTTTTGGCTCAAAAATAACCCCCCAACCCCTAACGGAATATCACTAAGCATGTCACGTGGACAAAAAATGCTTCTTGAACAGTCCACATGAAAAATTCCTCAATTCATCTAACTTTTTCTCATATTTACCATAACAACACTCCCCTATCCCCCTACAACTTCTCATTTTTCTCACGTTGAGATAACAGAATTATCGTTATCATTATCGTTAACTGCACCGATAAATTAGTTCACCGATATGTCAACTGTGACTAATATCCTAATTGAATTTCTATTTATATTTGTCATTTTTGAAATATTAAGAAAATACAACTTCTTTTTTCTCATTTTACCTTCAACATTAATTGTTTATTCTCTAAATTAATTTCAAGATACAATAGTAATCATCAATTAATAAGGGTATTATGATAAAATCAGGGGCGATTCTACCCTTATAAGAAATAGACGACTGTCTTAGGCCCCCAAACTTAAGAAGCCTCATATTTTAACAATAATAAATTGTAGATTTTTTTTTTAAAAAATATTAAGTATTATTTGTGGATAAAATAATTTTTTAGATAAATGGAAGAATTTTAGAAGTTTGATATATATTTAGAGTACTATATCTAAAGAAAGATTCAATGTATTGATTATATTATTAAGTTAAAATGTATTACTAGAAAAATAGATTATATAATTTTAAAAATAGACTTATTCAAAAAAAAATTTCCAAAGACTTAAGACCCTCGTTTGATTTTGGCCTTAGGCCACTAATATGTTTGAGCCGCCCCTGAATAAAATAGTCATATTAATAATTATTTTCTTAATAGGTGTGTCAAGTCAAAATGTGATAAGTAAAAAAACGAACAAATGGAGTAATTAATATGAGAAAATAATTATTGAAATGATAAATAATGAAAATGAAAATGAAACATATACTCTCCCGTCTTAATTTATGTGGCATCGATCTTTCGAATTTTGAGATTCAGATAAGTTTATCTTTGACCTTAATTTCTTCATATATATTTTAAATACTTTGAATTGTCAATTACACGTAGTTTTCAAAGTATATAAATTTAATTCAAAAAACTTGAAGATTTCTATGAAATTTACTGTCTAAACTTAAACTATTTGACTTTTGAAAAATAAAAAGTTTCACATAAAATAAAGTAAAACATAGGTAGTACTTTTTTTAATTCACTAATGCTGGTTCAATTTTACATAACTTGGGAGAACATCTAATCTCATGAAGTTCAATAACTTACTTCTTGCAATCACAGAAGCAAGTCTTCTGATGACTTATAGCATCCAGATGAAGCAAAGTATGTATTATAAAGAGTCATTCTTGTTCAGAGCATGATTCAAGTAAAACCTATCAAAAAAAAGAAGTCATGATTTAATCAAGGTCGGTAATTTTCTAAATTTTTATTTTATATATATATATATATGTTATTTAAATTATTGCTCCTTCCAATATTTTTTGGTAAGTATTGCTCCTACTAACTTCTAACACTACCAACATTACCAGAGATACTTTTGATTTTATTTTAGATCTTACTGTAGAATTGGGTAAGAACAATTAAAAGTGACCTAAAAAGAAAATGATAACTCTAGGATTACAACAACTATCCTTGGAGAAATTCTTTATAGTTTATACCATCAAGCATGGGTTTACCATTCTTTCATTTCAACCATCAAAATATGTGGAATAAAACAAATAGTGTCAGAAAACAAAGAAAAGAGAAACAAATTAAGCTTTAAACTAAAATACATTTCAGACAGACATTTGACTTCATACTTGAAAGAGAAATTCATATGCTAGGAAGTGAGAAATATTATTGCCAGAAGGAACGCTTTGAAAGTTAGATAAACTCAAGTCTTCTATCTATTTTGCTTGTTACAAAAAAAGGGCATGTTTGTTCTCCTCCCTAAAGCTTGTCAGATATGTAATCGATATTTCATTATTGAATAGGTATAAAATATGAATCCATTTTAACTGAACACGAATTTCACCAAAGTTGAAGAGAAGAACGATTTTAAATTTTGCATTTCTCAGTAGCAAGGTACACTAAGATCAAATCTTTCTCCAAAGATGCAAATATCCACTAAGATCAATTCTTTCTCCAAAAAAGGTACACTAAGATCAATTAATATTATATGGTTAAAGCAAAAGTTACTTCAACTTAACAGAAAGAAGTATATTAATTTACCTGTAAATCTTGAAAACTGAAGGAAAAGAAACTTGAATAGTCAAACTCTTCTCCCTGGAATGATCGATCATAATGCACTGACGACTTTGAATGAAGAAAACTCTTCTCCGCTAATCAAAATCCCCCAAAATAATCAAGACACTTCCTACGATTAGACAATGTATAGACAGTCAAAAATGTAAGAAAAGCAAAAGTAAGTTATATAATATCTTATACGTATCAATCCAAAAGTCGGGTCAAAGCTCACTATAGATACTCAAGTAGACTCTCACCTTTTACACCTTATTTTATGGTGAGGATGGTTCGACTTTAACTCATGGTAGATTTGGTAAACATTTTATCTCTCATAATATAGCTGAATGATCCTGCAAAAACACTTGCCAGTAGAGTTGAAGAGAGATTGTCAGCTTTCAGTCTTGCCAGTAGAGGAAAGATCCCAAGTCTTCTTTTGGAAAATATGATTAGCCATTTCTAGGTTGTTCAGCCTCTTTCCCAATTCATCTACAAAGAAATGAATCTGATCTAAAGGTAATCCAGAGTTGTAATAGAATTAGGTGGAATTACATGTATCTTAATCTCTGGTTTCTCCTCTATTTGGTTTCTCCTCCATTTTCTTTCTCTTTCTCTGCTCACTCACCTAGTGATTGGATAGGGCTTCAATCTGTCCCAGAACTTCCTTCAATGCTGCAGTATAATACATTACAAATAAGGTTGATGCTTCTAGACTATATATACTAGTACAATTAATTTAATCTTTAAATGCCTTGTAAACGTGTTTCCACCAGTAATTCTCGATCAAAATAAACACCTAATAGAAATATGAATGATTAATCAATTTTCGAAAATTCTAACCACTCAAAAAATTCTCTTTAAGGGCAGTAATTTAATCAATTTTTCTTCTTCTTTTCATCTAGTTATTTTCACTTATCACTTTTAAATTTGTCGAAAACTTAGCATATTCCTTGTCAGTGATATTAGAACATGTCTCTACCATAGCCTTCTCTACAATTTTCAAGCTAAGATCCTTGTTATCCTCCATTTTCGTCATCCACTTTTATGTGGATTCAGAATTCAATCCTTATTTATCTATGGCTTATTGATCAGATCGATTTCTCATTCCTTCCAACTGATTTGAATCATTTCAACTGTGTAACGCCCCCAAAATCTGTTCGAGATGTCACACGGTGCTTAGGACCACAAGTGATCCCAAGCTAACCCATGAACTGACATACTGTTAAGCAACTGATTAAATACATATGAAATAACTGAGTATACTGTGCGGAAACCTAATAGTGATGGAATCTATGAAAATACAATACTGGTACAAATTTTACATTCTGATAAAATTGAAGGACAAAACTAAAGTTTACATAACTGACTCTGACTGACATCTGTGAAACATCTATTATACTGACTGCAGATAACTAGGACGCGACCCCAACTACCACTAATCAATACATAGGAGTAAGAAAGTAAAGAACATAAATAATATCTAGCTGAAGTCCACGAAGTAGGAGGACTCATCATCTGTTGGCTGAAATCTGCAACTGTCTGATTCTGAATGTGCATACTATAACTGAATTGATACCTACATTATGAGACAATGTAACACATAGATGTATATGTGGATCAGTACTTTGAGGATGTACTGAGTATATGGGGGTGGACGCATAAGTAAAACATTATCTTATCATCATAATTTATAAAACAATGCATGCTAAATGTAAATGACTCATATAAGCTGGAATATATGAAATACTGAAATCTGAAATCATGAATAACAAATCATACTTGTAAATCTAGTGAGCCATAACATTTAGTTCTAAAAGTTGTGCTAATACTCTATCTTTAAATCATACTATCTAAGTGTAGAAATGACTCACTAAGTCTGAAATCTGAAAGCTGAAATCTGTAACTCTTATCTTTCTGTAAAGCATAATCTGAATAAAATTGTGAGCCTTTACACTTAGTTTTCTAAAAGCTTTTCTGAAAATATTTTCTGTTAGGCTTTACTATTAGGGAGATCTTTCAAAGTTTTTCTTTACTAGTAGGGAAAAATACTTTAAAACTGTTTGAAAAATCTTTATTGATAGGGAGGTTCTCTTAACTGACATAAACCATGTGAGCTACATGGAGTCCAACGTCTTGTCCTCCTAAGGAAGAAACCTCACATTGGGGAGAGGTGTCATACTCTTGCCAGTGAGTATAACCTGTTGTCCATGTGATCGATCACAAGCTAAATCTGTCATTCATATAGAAATGAAAATAATCTGATAATCTGTACCTATATTGGCTACGTAGTTCGGTGGAAGTAGCATACGCTAAACCCACACTTTCCGCTCGGTGCTAAATACTACTCCCTTTTTATTTGCTACGCTCATTCTGTTGGAAATCCACTTTTAAAATAGTATAATGGTTTATAATGACTGTATATCTGTAAAGCTAAATCTGTAATCTGAATCTGTAAAGTAGATTTCATATCTATTCTGAGACCAAAAGGTCAAATCTTTATCAATAATCTGAAAGAATCTAGTCATAAAGTGCTCATAGCACAATCAATCTTGAAATAACAATACTCATTAGGGCTTAATGACCCATGCTTCAAACTCATGTAAAATCATAGAAAAACATCATGCTCAATATGCTTCTTGAAAACACTTCAACAATACCAAAATAATAAATCAAGAATCTCAATATCATGCTTAAACTCAATTGAAAAAATATGAAAAATTATATTATACACATAATTATATGAAAATAGTCATGCAATTCAACATTCAATCACTTGAAATCTCATAATCTTCAAATAATAAAAATTGGGTATGAGCCCTAATTGTAAATCATGTGAATTTAACTTAAAGAGATAGTTTTGAGCACAAGGACGAAAGGATTATCCTTGTTCATAACCCCACATACCTTAATTGATGATCTTAGATGAGAAAGCTTGAATCATGGATTCCTATGATGCTTTTGAAGAAGAGTTCTTGAATTAGAAATTCTTAATCTTGAACTATCTTGAAGAATTGATGAGGAAAATTGAATTTTTTGGAGAGTAAGTTTGAGCTTAAGAATTTTCTTTTGAAAGAGAATTAATGAATAAATTTGACTTGAATTCCTATTTGTGTTTTTTGAAGGTTGTTTCTTGAAGAAGATGAATCAAATTGATGTTCTTAGGAATGTTCTTGAATGTTTTTCTTGAACTTCTTGGAATAGAAAGCTTAATTCTTAATTGTTTTCTTGAATAGAATGTGATGGAAAGGATGAATCTTGAAGAAAATTGATTAGGGTTTGTTCTTGGGAGTAAAGTAGGATAATGGGGGCAAAATAATACCCCAATAGCGGTTATACATTGCTATATTACGACCTGGGTTGGGGGAGGGGGGGGAGAGAAAGACTTTATTGCCCCTCATTCATTTAAATAAAAAATTCGTAATCCGTATCCTGATTTTGCTCTTCGCCGCGACGCGGTACCATCGCGGCAGCTTACTGCCTTACACAAAAATGGCTTTAACTTTTCGTTCGAGTGTCGGATTAAGCCAAAATTAGTATCGTTGGAAAGCTAATTCAATTAACTACAATTTGGTGGGTCTTGAGATGGAAGAGTCTACATACATCAAAAGTTATACACTTTCAAAGTTGATCCTTATAGAATTGGACACCAAACTTTGAAGAGAGAAGTATCAATTACCCCCCTGAACTTGTCACGTTTTATTCATGGTACACCTGAACTTTTACTAGTCCTAAGAACCCCCCACCCCCAAACTTGTTCTTTTAGTATGTCGCGCCACCCTTTTTGACCCACTGTCCACTGCGTGTAATACACGTGCGGACACGTGGATAAAAACACTGATGTGGCTGTCCACGTGGATAATACCATTCACTTCCTTTATATTTATACTATATTAAAAAATAACCTATTTCTACCCTTAATTATCTGATTTCTTTCTAAAAAAATTATATTTTTTAATTTTTCTCTACTCCAAAATAGTGAAAGGTATAATTTTCGTCGATCAAGTAAGCTATTATTTGAAAATTTATATTTTTTTTGTGTGTTAAAAATATAAAATTATTTTTTTTCGGTTAGTATTTCATAGTAGTTTTCGATTAGTGTTTCGATTAGGATTTTGAGGAGACCCACATGCACAAATACGTTTCTTATTATAATTAATGGATTAAGAAATTGTAATTTAAGTTAGGGGTGTACAAAAATCAAACCGATAAAAATATTTTTGATTTATCGTTATTGGGTTAATGATTTTTTAATGATTTGTAAAAAAAATTATTGGGTTATTGATTCGATTTCAATTTTTTTATTAAGTTATTGGGTAAACTGATAACCCAATAAGATTATATTAAATTATTATTTTATATATATATATATAAGTAGGATTTTTGTTGCAATTAAGATTCAATTTCTTTTCATGTTAGTTGCTACTTTTTCTTTTTTATGAGTATTTTCTTATTAGTTAAATCGAAAATCAAATCGTTAGGAATTAAAAATCGATAACTAATATAACTACATTTATTATAAGTATGTGTCTTAGTTTCTTTAGTATTTGTTTTGTTAATATTGTTTAAAATATCTGCTTCGATATTTAGTACATTTTTTTTAGTTTCAATTAAGATTACAAAATTGAAAGAGTTTCAAAAGAATAAAAACTGGAGTTTTAGAATGAATTAATAAACGGATGAATTTTTTTTAGATTTATAAACAAATTTTTTACAAAATTAATAAACGGATGAAGTTTTTATTTCATAAACTAATTAATAAACTGGAGTTTTACAAAATTAATAAATGGATGAATTTTTTTTTTAGATTGAAAGTAATGGAGGAAGAGGGATAATAAATAGGGAGAGGGATAATTGAATAATTTGAAAAGATTAAAGAAAAATAGATTTTTTTTGTTTTTTATCATTAAAAATGCTGATTTGGCATAAAAATACCTCCATCACGCGCGTGATGGAGGTTGAACTCAAATATTTTGCCACATCAGCGTAAAAGGGGCACGCAACATACTAAAAGAACAAGTTTGAGGAGGGAGGGGGGGTACTTAGTACTAGTCAAAGTTCAGGTGTACCATGAATAAAACATGACAAGTTCAGGAGGGTAATCGATACTTCTCTCAACTTTGAATTAATCTAATGTTCTTAGCTCTACTTGGCTCTAAGTAATTTCTATGAATATTATTCACCTAATAAGAACTACACAAACTTAGGATTAAAGTTATGACACAAGCATTCAAATTATGGATCAAGAGTACGACAATTACACCTCCAACGCGACGCGGTGAAATCGCGTTAAGGTACTGGAAAAGGACGAGTGCGAATTAGCACTCTGACGCAATGTGGTGCTATCGCGTTGCGCCACTGAAAATTGACAATTGGGAATTTTGACCTCTCTACGATGCACCAATATCATGGAGGTCTATTGGAATGTGACGATTTCCATTTTGGCATCCACCGCGATGCGGTGAGTGCCTAGGTGGGACACTGCATTACTAAAAAAATGCTCTAACTTCTTCACCGAGTGTCGAATTTGGGTGAATTTGGTATTGATACAAATCTTATTCAATTTCCCACACAATAAAAGGTCTAAATCTGAAAAATTCTGTATGAAATAAATGTTATTCATTTTTTAAGCCCACTCTTAACATTCTAGGAACAAATTTTAAGCTTGAAAAAGCAAGGGGTATTACAATATCTCCCCCTTGGGAACATTCATCCTCGAATGTGGATAATTAAGCTGAAAATACTGAGGAATCTGAGTTTATAAGCTATCATGAACAACTGAAATAAACTGAATCTTAAACATAATGAGCTACTGAACTGAGCTGCGAGTGCATGAATTCTCATGAAAATAGCTATATGGTTGAGATAAAAATGAGATAGTCAACTTATGAGTAACCATTACTTTAGGCTGTATCTGGTTTCGTGAGAAAAAGATAAGAGGTTTATGACATGAATACTTGGGGTATTACAATATCTCCTCCTTGGGATCGTTCATCCCCGAATGATACTGATTTGGTTGAAATACTAGGAAAAGTTTGAGATGATACACAAAATACTTACAAACTGACTCATACTGAGTATTCACACCTATATAGGGTATTTCTTCAACACTCTTTTAGGAAGTTCTAACGATATTAGGGAGTAAGGGACTCCAGGCATGATCGGAACAAGACCTCAGAATAAGAAATTACAACATGGCCCCAAATATATAGCATGGAACATAGACCTATAAATCATAAGTCAGGATAGAAGTATTAGGCCTTAAGCAATGCAACTTCTTACTTTAAAGCTTAGCAACACTTTCTCAAATACTCACTTAACTATACTATCCCCTTATATACCAACATGATGTTCAAGCCTATCTTCATAACTACATATGCGCTTCTAAACAAATACCCATAAGAGCATCTTTCTCATATTCTCCAATAGCTCTATTAATAACAACTTCCATGCACTATTCAATTTTTTTAAGAAGACACACATAAAATATTCCCAACTAACCAAGTCATACAAAAAAAGCTTCACCTCAATATTCCTTCATTTATAGACCTATATAAAATAAACATACAACAATCTTCCCAAAAATAAGATATTTACTTTCTCCCATCTACATAAGTATTCATCATCACTACTAGAATCTGGAAGTCTGACTTAGTTACTTATCCTATCATCTCTCCCTTAGCTTTAAGACATCATTCTAAGTCCGTGGATCACTGAATAAACTCTAATCTAAACTGAAATCACTTTACTCTAGAGTCTGGCGTAAAATTAATACACATAAAACTAAACTTACCCTGAAGGACTGTATCTTAACGTGTAGCTCCCAATGCTAGTACCTCCTTCTGAGATTCAACTTTTAGATTTCTATAGCCCCAAAAGTCACCATATAGTAAATTAAACACTCACTAACTTAGAATCTTCACTTAGCATGGATATTTCTAAACCCTTACTGAACCATACTAACTTCCTTCATACTCTACTAATATCACATTTCTAAACTTATATTTTTCTCTAAACCATGAGAATCAAGATCATATCAAAAGGCTCAACACTATAAATCAAAACTCCTTAACTTAACTATTTAAAGATCCATATACCATCTAACTAGTTTTCTTCTACTTAGCAACTCAACAGTATTACTAACTACTCACAACACGTAATAACCTTAGAAAATAATGCAACCCCATATCACCTTGGGAACACCTCTACATCATACCTGCAACATTATACTAAATTGCGAATAAATAAACTTAAGCTCTTGCATACACTGTTTAAACCTACTAGATCACTTCCATATAACTAGCATCACTAACCAAGAAATCATTAAATCCACCTTGATGACCTTTAACTGTTCAAACTTAATGTCTAGTGCTAGACATGATTTAACAACCCACCTTACAAACAATTCTCACTTGGAAGCTATAAAATAGAACATCAAGAAACACTAGTCCACTAGAATTTCATAACAACAATAATTGATCATAATCATATGGCCTATCTTATTTAAAATCCATTAACACATCCTCCTTCTACACATCATTGCTATTTACTCTTCTATACATCTAGATTACTATCATAGCTCCTTAAGATTCAACTAAAACTCCTTTTTGTAACCTCAAGGGAAGCCTAAATTAACGATACTAAACCACCAAATACTTCGTTAATATTCTATACCTTTCAAACACAATAAATATCATCAATAACTCCTTCCGTACTTCAAGCAACCAACAATTCACCTTAACTAATAACTCATTCTCCACCTTCTACTAAACTAGCACACAAGGACATATCACCTTAACAAAACTAGACAACATGCTTAAGTTTATCTCTATACTTTCTATCAATCATCATTCCCATTTTTCTTGTCACTACTCTTCTATACCCATACTTCCAACAATAAGGCTCTACTATTTATAAATCATAACACTGAAGTTCATAATATCCCTCAAATACATACAACATTCAACAATCTAGGCTCATATTATCTCCTCTTACGAGCACTATCTGTACTAAAAAGGGTCAATGGTCAATATGAATATATATCTAATTCTGTCTCAACTGAACAACTCATAAGGATAAGAACATAAACTTTCAACTTAAGGAACTTAACACACTAGGGAGCTCCTCTCAAGCCCCATGCATGACTTCTAAAGTTACTGATTGTAAATCTGAGAGCATTATTTGGAGAGGAATTGAAACTTGTTGATCATGTTATCTTGAGAATAAGTCATAGATGAAGAATTTTGGGGTAACGCACGAGTAGATAGGAGTATCTAAAGAAACAACTTTACAGCACGATCTAGAGTATGAAAGGAGAAAAACTTTTCTTAAATGCCTCGTAGCCTCTCGAAGAAAAGTACAAACGTCTCTGTACCGTTCCGCAAGACTCTACTAGACACAGATTCACAGACACCTTAGGACACTTGAACCTAGCTCTGATACCAAGTTTGTAACGCCCTAAAAATCTGTCCTGAGACGTCACATGGTGCTTAGGACCACAAGTGATCCCAAGCTAACCCATGAACTGGCATACTGTTAAGCAACTGATTAAATAAATATAAAATAACTGAGTTTACTGTGTGAAAATATAATAGTGATGTAATCTATGAAAATACAATACTGGTACAAATTTTACATTCTGATAAACCTGAAGGACGAAATTAAAATTTACATAACTAACTCTGACTGACATTTGTGAAGCCTCTACTATACTGACTACAGATAACTAGGATGCGACCCCAACTACCACTAATCAATACATAGGAGTAAGAAAGTAACAATCATAAATAATATCTAGCTGAAGTCCACGAAGTAGGAGGACTCATCATCTGCTGGCTGAAATCTGTAACTGTCTGATTCTGAATGTGCATACTATAACTGAATTGATACCTACATTATGAGACAATGTAGCACATAGACGTATATGTGAATCAATATTTTGAGGATGTACTGAGTATATGGGGGTGGATGCATAAGTAAATTATTATCTCATCATCATAATTTATAAAACAATGCATGCTAAATGTAAATGAGTCACATAAGCTGGAATATCTAAAATACTGAAATTTGAAATCATGAATAGCAAATCATACATATAAATCTAGTGAGCCATAACATTTAGTTCTAAAAGTTGTGCTAATATATCTTTAAATCATACTGTATAAGTGTAGAAAAGACTCACTTCTAAGTCTGAAGTCTGAAAATTGAAATCCGTAACACTTATCTTTCTGTAAAGAATAATCTGAGTAAAACTATGAGCCTTTACACTTCATTTTCTAAAAGTTTTTCTGAAAATATTTTCTGTTAGACTTTACTATTAGGGAGATCTTTCAAAGCTTTTCTTTACTAGTAGGGAGAAATACTTTAAAACTGTTCTGAAAATCTTTACTGATATGGAGGTTCTCTTAACCGACATAAACCATGTGAGCTATATGAATTCCAACGTCTCATCCTTAGAAGGAAGAAACCTCACGTTAGGGAGAGGTGTCATACTCTTGCCAGGGAGTATAACCTGTTGTCCATATGATCGATCACAAGCTAAATCTGTCATGCATATAGAAATGAGAATAATCTGATAATCTGTACCTACGTTGGCTACGTAGTTCTGTGGAAGTAGGATGCGCTAAACCCACACTTTCCGCTCAGTGCTAAATACTACTCTCTTTTTATTTGTTACGCTCATTCTGTTGGAAATCCACTTTTAAAATAGTATAATGGTTTATAATGAAAACCAACTGTATATCTATGAAGCTAAATCTATAATCTGAATTTGTAAAGTGGATTTCATATCTATTCAGAGACCAAAAGGTCAAATCTTTATCAATAATCTGAAAAGAATCTAGTAATAAAGTGTTCATATCACAATCAATCTTGAAATAACAATACTCATTAGGGCTTAATGACCCATGCTTCAAACCCATGTAAAATCATAGCAAAACATCATGCTCAATATGCTTCTTGAAAATACTTCAACAATATCAAAATAATAAAATCAAGAATCTCAATATCATGCTTAAACTCAGTTGAGAAAATCTAGAAAATTGCATCATACACATAATTATTTGAAAATAATCATGCAATTCAACATTCAATCACTTGAAATCTCATAATCTTCAAATAATAAAAATTGGGTATGAGCCCTAATAGCAAATCGTGTGAATTTAACTTAAAATGATAGTTTTGGGCACAAGGACGAAAAGATTGTCCTTGTTCATAACCCCACATACCTTAATTGATGATCTTAGATGAGAAAGCTTGAATCTTGGATTCCTATAATGCTTTTGAAGATGAGTTCTTGGAGTTCTTGCATTGAAAATTCTTAATCTTGAACTATTTTGGAGAATTGATGAGGAAAATTGGATTTCTTGGAGAGTAAGTTTGAGCTTTAGGGTTTTCTTTTGAAAGAGAATTGATGAATAAGTTTGACTTGAATTCCTATTTGTGTTTTTTAAAGATTGTTTCTTGAAGAAGATGAATCAAATTGATGTTCTTAGGAATGTTCTTGAATGTTTTTCTTGAATGATACAAATTTAAATAATAATTGATCTTATTAATATTGAAGGGGTTACAGCTGTATATATAGAGAACTGAAGAATAACTAATTACAGAATAACCCAGATGTATTTAATAATTATATATGTAGTCTATTATCCCCCCGCAAGCTGATCAGCGGTAACGAGGGGCAGCTTGGAGCAGAGAGACTGAAAAGGCTGTAACGGAAGAGGCTTGGTGAGAATATCAACAAGCTGGTCAGTAGATGGGACATAGTGCGTGGCCATCGCTCCTGCAAGTACCTCATCGCGAACAAAGTGACAGTCAGACCCAACATGCTTCATACGATCATGAAGGACTGGATTTTTGGTAACACAAATAGTGGACTGATTGTCACAATAAATCTGTGGTTTCGTCGGGGGAATGCCAAGTGCATCCGTAAGGTATCGTAACCACATGGCTTCAGCAACACCCGCAGCCATGGCACGATATTCTGCTTCTGTGGAGGAACGGGACACTCGCGTTTGCTTCTTGGTGCACCAGGAAATCAGATTCGGTCCCATCATAACAATATATCCAGTAGTGGACTTTCGATCATCTTTGTCGTTAGCCCAATCCGAATCAGAAAAAACAGATATATCAAACGAGCCCTTTTGAAATAAAATTCCACAGTGAAGAGTACCTTGAAGATAGCGCAGAATGCGTTTCAAGGCCTGAAAGTGTTGTTCTGTGGGAGCATGCATTGATTGGGAGACTCGATTGACTGCATATTGGATGTCCGGACGAGTAACAGCAAGATAATGAAGTCCACCGACGAGGCTCCGATATAGTGTAGGATCGGCAAAGGGAGTATTCGGCCCTGGGGATTGGCGGACTGCCATGGGAGTGACCGCGGGTTTGCAGTCTGTCATTCCAGCCCGATTTAGAAGTTCAAGGGTATATTTTGTCTGATGCATCAATATGGTTCCCGATTTGCGGATGAGTTCGAGGCCAAGAAAGAACTCCAGAGGACCGAGGTCCTTAAGTTTGAAGTCACGATGCATAGCTTCAGTAATTTCAGTGATGAGTGATGACGAGCTGCCTGTAATAACAATATCATCCACATAGATAAGAATGATGACTGTCCCTCGAGAACAGTGAAGGGTGAAGAGGCTGTTGTCATGATGGTAGGTGCGAAAACCAAGACCCTGCAGAAAAGTAGAGAGACGTGTGTACCAGGCACGAGGGGCCTGTTTCAGGCCATACAGTGATTTGCGAAGCTTGCAAACATAGTGAGGACGGTTGGGATTAACATATCCCGGTGGCTGAACCATATAGATTTCTTCCTCAAGATGACCATGAAGAAAGGCATTGCTGACGTCTAGCTGATGAAGCGGCCAATCATAGTGAAGAGCAAGAGACAAGACCAGACGAATAGTCTGTTGCTTAACAACAGGGCTGAAGGTCTCCTTATAATCCACACCATACTCCTGATGATACCCTTTTGCAACCAGACGTGCTTTATAGTGAGAAAGAGATCCATCTGAATTTCGTTTGATGCGAAACACCCATTTGCACCCAATAGACTTTCGGTGACTAGGTAGAGGTACCAAATCCCATGTACGTTGTTCATTCAGAGCCTGAAATTCCTCATCCATAGCTTGGCACCAGAAACTATTTTTGGAGGCTTGGTTGTAGGTAGTAGGCTCAGTTGTGGGATGTGCATCAAAGGGTATTTGAGTGTGGTAGGCTTTGGGTTTGAAGGTACCGGCCTTGGCTCGGGTTGTCATAGGATGAGTGTTGAGTGGAGGGTGATTAGGAAGGGGTGGTGGAGTTGTATGATGTGTGGGCGGGGGTTGGGTGGGGCTGCCGTGGGAGCTGGGATGTGCAGCGGTGGATGGGGTGGCTGTATGTGTGTTAGGAGTATGATGTAGGGAAGTGGTGGGTTGTGTGGCAGTCGGCTGGGTGTTCGGGTGGGAGGTTTGGGGTTTCGGGTGGGTAGTGGTGTAGTGGGGTACCGGGTTAGGTGCCGAGTGAGCCGGAGCATGAGCGTGAGAAAAGGACGGAAATAATGGCACAACGCCAAGTGGATTGGGGGAGTATGGAGTAGAGGAAAGACTTGTGTAAGGAAATTGTTCCTCCACAAAACGAACATGACGGGAAACATATGTTTTCTGAGATACAGGATCGAAACATTTGTAACCTTTGATAGTGGGATGATAGCCTAGAAAGACACAAGGGGTGGACCGAGGTTGAAGTTTATGTTGAGTGTGCGGACGCAACCAGGGATAAACTAGACACCCAAACGGGCGGAGATGGATATAGTCGGGTGGATGATTGTAGAGACGGGCATATGGAGTGGAGTTGGAGAGAGTGTGAGTGGGCATGCGATTTATGAGGTAGTTGGCAGTAGCAAGGGCATCAACCCAAAAGGAAACAGGTAAGGTAGAATCATGGAGGAGCGCAACAACTGTTTCTATTAGGTGACGGTGTTTGCGCTCAGCAACGCCATTTTGTTCAGGGGTATATGGACATGAAGTGTGATGAAGAGCCCCTAGATTTTGAAGAAAAACACCAAATGCATTGTTGACAAATTCTTTGCCATTGTCACTTCGAAAAATTTTGATTTTGGCATTAAATTGATTTTGAACCATTCGGTCAAAGTTTACAAAAATAGTATAAGCTTCGGATTTAAATTTCAGAGGATAAAGCCAAGTGAATTTACTGTAATCATCAACAAAACAGATATAATAACGAAAACCTTGAACAGAAGGAACTGAGGTTGGACCCCAAACATCAGAATGAATTAATTGAAATGGCGCAGTGGCCTTGTGTTCAGACAGTGAAAAAGGTAAACGACAAGATTTAGACACTGAACAGGACTCGCAATGTAATTTTTCTGAAAAATTAAAACCTAAGGAAGATAAAATGGATTTGGTGATGGCGGATGATGGGTGCCCAAGCCGGCGATGCCAGGTTGACGAGAGAATGGCTTGACTCACAACAGACGGAGACCTGGATGGAAGAGTGTATAGCCCATGCTCACAGCGGCCCGTGTACCGCACCCGGTTCGTGGTATTGTCCACTATCTGGAAATTGGTGTCATTAAAAATGAGGGTGCAGTTATTTTCTTTAGTAAAGCGATAAACAGATAAAAGATTGGATGTGAGGGAAGGGACGCGGTGAAGGGTTGAGAGATGAAATTTACCATTTGGGGTATAGACATACCCAGAGCCGGTGTTTGTGATGGGAAGGGATTGACCATTGCCTACTGTAATAGTTTCTGAGCCATGATACGGATGAGGAGCTTGAAGGTGTGAATAATCCGACGTCACATGGGTGTTAGCACCTGTGTCTAGATACCAATCGCCAGATTGAGCGTTTGTGGACGCATGCATCGCCCTTGATCCTCCGGACTGGCTATTTACATTCTGCGAGTCATCATAACGATACCAGCAATTAGCCGCAGAATGGCCTCGTTTAGTACAAATTTGGCACGTCGGAAGATCTCGTGTGGGCATCCGCTGGTTTCCTCGTCCCTGTCCGCGGCCTGACTGGAAGCCGTGCCTCGGTGGAGGCCCGTCTCTGCCTTGCTGCCCGGTGTTTCGACGGTCACCGCCGCCGCTGCCTCGCCCTTGGTTACGACGATCGTCACCACGACCCCTGGCCGAGCCTCCGCTGCCAGCCGAGTAAAGAGCCGTGACGCCAGGGGTGGAACTGGCTTCTCCGAGCAGTAATTTGTGTTCCATGTCTAGATTCAATTCTTCTGCATTAAGCCATCCAGACAGTTGATTCAGAGTGATTTCGACAGGCGAGAGGCGAATATGCTGTTTGAGAGAGGAATAGCCAGCCGGAAGACCACGTATCACGGCATTCACCACGTCTCGTTCAGGAATAATCTCGTTCACAGCATCTAGGTCAGACAGAATAGAGGCCACATCATCAAGGTATTGAGTCATCGTCTTCGTTCCCTTCCGAAGAGTATGCAATTTGTCACGCAACTGAAAAATATGAGCCGTGGACACAGAGTTGTACCTTGTGGCTAGTGCGTCCCAAAGTGAAGCCGATGTGAGAAAACCCCGGGCGTGTTTGTGCACAGAGGGGCTAATAACTGCGAGAAGACAGGCTCGGATCTGAGTGTCTACGATCATCCACGGAAGGTAGTCGGGATTTGGGAGCTTGACGCCGTCCTTCTCGGCTATCTCGGGCTGCGGCTTCTCCGCACCGTCAATCCATCCGAGCAGCAAGTTGGCTGCGAGGGCGGTGCGGACGTTAAGTGCCCAGGCCGGGTAGTTGTTGTCAGATAATTTTTCGGGGATGAGATTGTGGAGATTCCTGAGCAGTAATTTTACTCCAGACGGTAATTTTGACAGAGGATCAATAACCTTGTCCATGGCGCCGACCTACGGCGGAGGAGGGAGGCCGTGCGGCGTGGTGTAGACGGTGGCGGCGGCGCACACACGTCGGAAAAGAGGAGAGATTAGGGTTTGGGCGGAAGAAGAAACCCTAGCTCTGATACCATGATACAAATTTAAATAATAATTGATCTTATTAATATTGAAGGGGTTACAGCTGTATATATAGAGAACTGAAGAATAACTAATTACAGAATAACCCAGATGTATTTAATAATTATATATGTAGTCTATTATTGAACTTCTTGGAATAGAAAGCTTAATTCTTGATTGTTTTCTTGAATAGAAGGTGATGGAATGAATGAATCTTGAAGAGAATTGATTAGGGTTTGTTCTTGGGAGTAAAGTAGGATAATGGAGGCAAAATAATGCCCCAATGACGGCTATACATTGCTATATTACGACCTGAATTGGGGGGGACCCTATTGCCCCTCATTCATTTAAATCAAAATTCGTAACCTGTATTCCGATTTTGCTCTTCGCCGCGATGCGGTACCATTGCGGCAACTTACTGCCTCACATGAAAATGGCTATAACTTTTCGCTCGGGTGTCGGATTAAGGCGAAGTTAGTATCGCTGGAAAGCTAATTCAATTATCTACAATCTAGTGGATCTTGAGCTGGAAGATTCTGCATACATCAAAAGTTATACACTTTCACAGTTGACCCTTGTAGAATTGTACACCAAACTTTGAATGAATCTAATGTTCTTAGCTCCACTTGCTCTAAGTGACTTCTATGAATATTATTCAACTAATAAGAACTTCACATACTTAGGATTAAAGTGATGACACAATCATTCAAATTATGGATCAAGAGTACGACAATTACACCTCTACCGCGATGCGGTGAAATTGCGTTAAGCTACTGAAAAAGGACGAGTGGAAATTTGCACTCTGGCGCGACGTGGTGCTATTGCGTTGCGCCACTGAAAATTGACAATTGAGAATTTAGACCTCTCCGGGATGCACCAATATCGCGGAGGTCCACTAGTATATGACCATTGCCATTTTGACATCCACTGCGACGTGGTGAGTGCCCAGGTGGGACACTGCATTACTAAAAAAGTGCTCTAACTTCTTCACCATGTGTCGGATTTGGGCGAATTTGGTATTGATGTAAAACTTATTCAATTTCCCACACAATGAAAGGTCTAAATCTGGAAAATTCCATATGAAATAAATGTTATTCATTTTTGAAGCCACTCTTAAAATTCTAGGAACGAATTTTAAGCTAGAAAAAGCACGGGGTATTACAGTATGAAAAATTCAAGTTAAAAATAATCAGTTTAATTAAGCTCGGTAAATCATCATAGATCCACCTCTGGCAGAGGTCACTCACTATACAGACATTGATTTTATCAAGGACCTTATCTTGAGATATTCAGTAATACATAGTTATTGATCATTCACATAATATAAACACTTTATAACGAGAAGTCTAGCTAAGCTAACTACAAACGGGTAATGATGCTGGTGATAATTCTTTAAGAAGTTAATCAAGGAAATTATTAGAATTCTCTGCGTTGTTTCAGATAAAAGAACTACCTAAACAATTGATAAATGTTGTATGAAATTTCAAAACTAAAACACACCAAAAAAATTGTACATCACACAGAAAAAACCAATGGCCAGCTAACTGTTGATCAATGCGAGCTTTTGAAAGAATAGCCTATTAAAAAGTTGAACCTTATCCAAGCAAACTTGAAATATAATTAATGGTTAGAAAGTAGTTGAAGCCCCAAAAAATGATACTTCACCAAAAGTTGACTTCATTCCATCAAAATATTCATAATAGAGAGCAATAAATAAATC
The DNA here is from genome assembly GCA_030864215.1 of Capsicum pubescens. Lineage (NCBI taxonomy): Eukaryota > Viridiplantae > Streptophyta > Magnoliopsida > Solanales > Solanaceae > Capsicum > Capsicum pubescens. Next base: position 310,353,400 of record CM061538.1, on the reverse strand, counting down.
ATATGCACATACATATACATAGATAGATCAATCACTAAATAGAACTGGTAACTTGGAATAACAGGGCTCATCCACAACTGTAAGGCATTATGTCCTGTAGTTTTAAGAATGTGAATAATTTTATTTATGCTATAGTACTAAGAAGGTACTATATGTCTATATCCCTTCACAAACCCCACCACCTGATTTTGCACATAAAAAAGAAAAATAAAAGCAACGAAAAAAATAAAGAAAAGAAGAACGTAAGAGACACACAAGCAAGTAAGCCTTAGCTTAGCTAGCTGGCTCCAATGAAATTCTACCTCATGCAAAGTGTGAAGATGAGTCCCTTTCAGTCCACAAAAGCAATTGCCTTTACCTTAAAGAGCAACAGACACATACAGGAAACAACAATCAAGAACCTTTTGAAAGAGAAAAGTTGAGCCAAAGTTTTCTAGTAAAGAAGCAGAAATAGTGATGAATCCAGAGAATAATTTAATAAATAATTTATAATTGAAGTTTCATGTACATTAGTACTAAAAATATCAATAACAGATCCATCTTTAATCTGAAGCTTGAGAGAGGTGACAGTGGTTCTCGAATTTTCAAGTATCAAAATCTTTCAAAAATTCAAAATGAAAATGATATAACAAGACAAAACTCGACATATACAGGAGAAGATTACTTAACCCTAATGTAAAAATTGATAGCGGTGAACTTCTGGTGATTAAAAGGCCATCAGGTTGCGATCAGAGAATAGATTAGACCAGAACACAGAATACATGAACACAACAGATATGAAATGGCATGAACTGTTGAATTGCCACTGCAGTAAAATAAGTCGCACAAACATGAGAAGTAAATTACTAACTCCTTGAAAAAGATAAGGATAGAGCTGAATATTTATCGGTTGTTCCACTCAATCTTTTGAATTTTGTTAGGGTAGTGTACGTCCTAAAGTAAAAATTGTTGTTCGGTTGACATACAACATAAATCTGTGGAGAGACAAAACAGTTAATGGTTAATGAAGATGCTCTTGGTTAGACAGAGGGGAGGGGCTAATGCAACACATAGAATATGTTGGACATGATCTATTATTTTCTGAGAAACTAATTAGATATTTTTAATTTTCTCCAATTGCTCATATTTTCTCCAAGGAGAAGGGGAGAAAGTGCCGAAAACAAAACTCTTTTATTGTTCTCTTAGATGTCATATTTGAAAATATTGTCCAGGATATCATAAGAGGGAGAAGGAGACAAAAAATCCAAAAGAAGAAAGCTTACCTGTTACAAATTCCGAATGGAGAAGATGACTTTGAACTGTACACTACTGTTCATCCAAAACTAAAACGTTGCAATTCTTGAGCGGCAACGGTAAGAGCAGTTTGGAGGAAAATTAAGTGGGAGTAGCAAACTCAATTGAATGGTAAGAGCAGTGGTGATGCATGGTGTAAGTGGTCATCGTCATTTTGGCATCTCAAAGAAAATACTTGTAGCCTCAAAGAGAGGAAAATAGAGGCTTGCATATTGAATGCAGTATACTCGTTAAACAAGCCGACCAGAATCATGCCATGTTTATAGTACAATACATGTTACTTTTGTACAACTATCAATTACAGTATTCGTCCATTGCTTGTTGGCTTATAAAATATAGAATGTCTTTTAGGTTCTGATGCTTCTGTTGGAAGAAAGTTTTTGGCATTTTTTTTTCTTTTTTCAATGTTTTTATTCAATTACTGTACTTTGAAAAATCAAATTTTAGTTTTGTTTTCCATACTCATATAGTCATATATTTATTGTGCTAAATAACAAGGATATTAAATAAATTTAAGTAGCACATTCTTTTTCGTTCTTTTACGTAAAATATAAATATTTTTTTTTTTTGATAATCATGATGTTCAGATTAATTTATGTGCAAAATCACTTATTGTATATCTTCATTGAAAATTGAATTTGAAATTTTATGAACCCTCTTGTTAAAACACTAGGCCACAATCATTTTAGGCCTCTTATCAAGATTGGTTGTAGACCACTATATCTATTGAGCTGTCCCTGGACGGAAAAGCCAATATAGAGGGAAAAAAAGAAAATTTTTTAATTATACACACACAAAAAATTTTTACAACAAAAATAATCAAGTTTTTGTTTGCAACAAAAATAGTCATAAGGCCATTTTATTTTTTTTCCCTTTTCCTTTTCTTTTTACAACAATTGTTTAGAAGAAAACTTTTTTTGTTATTGTTTTGGATGTGTCTTAATTTCTTAAAAAAAGACTTTTTTCTTTTTTTTTTTTCAAAATTTTTCTGCACAATTTTCTTATGTATCAAAATATATATATATATATATATATATGTGTGTGTGTGATGTACAAATAGTTATGTAGTGTATATGTAATATGTCGATATTACATAAATAGTTATGTGGTGTATATGTTATGTATCAATATTGTATAAATAATATATAAATGTGTATCGAGATTATACGAATGGTGCATAAACATGAATATATAATGTACAAATAATGTAGTATATATGTAATATATCGATATTGTATAAATGTATATAAACGTGTATCGATATTATATTAATAGTTATGTAATATATCGATATTTTATAATGGTGTGCAAGAGTGTATCAATATTGTATAAAAGCTATGCAATGTATTGACATTGTATGAATAGTATATAATTGTGTATCGAATTATATAATCAAAAAAAGGAAAAAATATCCTTTAACTATCCAAAATGGAGTAAAAATATTCTTCGTTAGTTTTTTGGCTCAAAAATATCCCTCCGTTAACTTTTGGCTCAAAAATAAATCCCCCTCCCCTCTCTCTAACGTAATGATACTAAGCATGACGTGGACAAAAAACGCGACCTGAACAGTCCACATGAAAAATCTCTCATTTCATCAGGGGCGGACCTATGTAATATTTTGGGGTGCTCCGGCACCCATTAAACTCGACGCGGAATAGATATAATTACATAGAAAATATAGAAAAATAGGTATAAAACATATAAAAGCACCTATTATAACAAAAGTTGGTTGGGTGCATTGACATTTAGGTTGATTTCCTTGTTCTTCATTGGAAGGAGGCCCCAGGATTGAACCTCATTGTGGTAATTTTTTATTTTTTTCACTTTTTAAATTTTTTAAGCACCCACTATCCTTAAATCCTGGATCCGCCACTACATTTCATCTAACTTTTTCTCATATTTACCATAACAACACTCCTCTATCCCCTGCAACTTCTCCTTTTTCTCTCCTTGAGATAACAGAATTATCGTTATCATTACCTGCGCCAACAAATTTTGTTCACCAATGTGTCAACTGTGACTAATATCCTAATTAGTTTTCTACTTTTACTTGTTATTTTTGACTATTAAGAAAAGACTACTTTTTTTTTCCTATTTTATTTTTAACATTAATTATTTATTCTCCAAACTAATTTCAAGATACAATTGTAATCATCAATTAATAAGGCTACTATGATAAAATAATCATATTAATAATTATTTTCTTAATAAGTGTGCCAAGTCAAAATGTAACAAGTAAAAACGAACAGATGAAGTAACTAATATGAATTTTTTTTTTTACTGAAATGATAAATGAAAATGAAACATATACTCTCTCGTTTTAATTTATGTGGCATCTTTGAAATTTGGAGATTCAGATACGTTTGTCTTTGACCTTAGTTTCTTCATATATCTCAAAGTATATAAATTTATTAATTCAAAAAACTTGAAGATTTCATGTGAAGTTTACGGTCTAACTTAAATTATTTGACTTTTGAAAAACAAAAAGTATCACATAAATTAAAACGTAGATAGTACTTTTTTTAATTCACTAAATGTTGGGTCAGTTTTACATAACTTGGGAGAACATCTAATCTTATGAAGTTGAATAACTTATTTCTTGCAATCTTTAGCAGAGGGATATAGGTCTACATATTGAACCACTGCTTTGTCAGAAAACCAATCCGCAACAGCTTCACCAATTGTCTACACACATAAACGTAACAGAAAAACTCTGTTAGGGCGACAAGGAGGGAAGAAGGGGTTAAAAAATAAAAAATGAAGGCACGTGATAAGCTTCAGAAAATTAATTTGCATACTCCGATAACTTTATATGGATAAAACAAAAGAAAAATTACCTTATTAAGTAATCGTGGAGATGTAGGACTGAACCAATACCTCGCCCATATAATTTGACCATGAGAATAACACGAGGTTATGAAATAACCCCTCGTAGAAGAAGGAGTTAGTTCCGAGAATGTCTTCAAGAACTCCACACCAAAACCTATAATTAAGAAATAATAAATGAAACAAAAATAATTAGACAGCCATTAATATTATACTTATGTGACTGGGAGTTACATGTATTAATTGATTTAACCTTTAATAATTTTACGTTGGCTAAATGTGCAATTGCTTAATTGGTTCCTGCAGTCGTCCCATATATGTTGTGGATCAAGATATTGAGGAACCAACGTGTTACCAACCTGGAGTTACCGATCATCAGAAGGTGGAGTATTGTATTTTAAAGAAACTACAGAAAAAATAAATGTTGTCTCTATTTTAATTTATTTGTATAATTTTGACTTGAGACGAAGTTTAAAAGAACGAAATTGGTAATTGCATCTTTGACCTGCCAAGTGTCATAAGCTGAATTGATTATAAACAGTGGAGTTTGGACATATGGAACAACATTCTGAGGGAAAAAACACTGCACCATCATAAGGAAAATTAGAGTGTTAGAGGGCAATATTTATATACCATGCGCCAAAGGTTTTTGTATAGAAAAAAAAAAAATTGTAACAATTACCAGACTTGGTTTCATTGCAGACGTACACGATGGAGGCAAATTCTTAGCCGATCCCTGAAATGAGAGGAAAAAGAATATTACTACTACTCCCTTCGTTAACTTTTTATTTGTCGAGTATTTCAACAATAGACTTGGGCGTACCAAATTCAAAAAGGACAAATAAAAATGAACTTAGGGAGTACTGCAAAGAAAATTTAAAATCTAACTTGCATCTTGTTAAGCATTTACACACCTTACTGAAACAATAAAGATGATGGGACTCACATGTAACTTCACAACTTTGTTATACATTTTTTGAATATCAGAAGTACCAGAGATAGTCTTCCTGCATTATACACGAGACACTTAGTTCCAGCGCCATACCCAAAAATCAGTAAATACGAGATACCATTTAAGTTTTTGAACAGTTTTCGCTTAGTGCAAAGCAAGAAGAGCTCACGCGTTGATGAAGAAGCCGGCATCTGCAACACACTTAACTTTGGCATTCTTTGGTAAGAGGGATTTGAACTTGTCGCAGTTCAAGATTGTTGCCAAACCTCCTGCTGAAGTTCCGGATAAAATTGCCTGACATCACATTTTGGTATTCAAGATTTAGCTGATTGCGGGGGGAAAAATTATTAATGGATTCAATTGAATCTTACATTTTCAGCATTCCGCATTCCTTTCTGCAATAAATCATCCATAATGGCTTTGAAGATTCTTGCCCCTCTATAATAAACTTTGGTTTCCTAATATATTGTAGTTTGACATTTCGAGCTAAGTCAGTGAAGTTTTATGCTAAGCAAAACAAATACCGGTGAAATTAATTTTTCAATACGAGTGATATATGTTGTACTACTTACAGGGTCAACATGTGCAGCATCACCAGTGAAAGACGATCCATCACAGTATAGAACCCTTACTCTATTCCAATTGTAAAAATCTACCAATTACTCAAACGTTTGCAATTAGTACGTAGCCAATAAAATGTTACGCATATATATAGCACGAAGAAAAAAAAGCAAATGTTACCTGGATTAACTGTGGGATCATTATGAAGAATGCCTGAAAATGTAGCTGGTGGATGCAATGGCGTTGTCGTAGAAGAACCCAAGACTCCTTTTGAACGAGCTTTGCATCTTCGAACACTATCACACCAGCCACCACCCTAAAAGAATGTATATATATATATCCCCAAAAAGTTAGTAACGCAACATATATAAGCATTTATAAGATAACAAATAAGGAGAATTAAATGTAACAAACATCCAAGTAGACGATCCAGCTTCGAATTCCGCTACCATATCCTCTATCCAGATAATATGCGGGTGGACTCCCATCAAGGCATACTGTTGAACTTATTAAATACACTACTTAGTAAACATGCAATTCTACTTTCTGTTAATAATGAATTCAATGTACAGTCTTTAAAGTATTTTACCAGCGCCTTTAGCAGTCGCGCTTTGAAGTATCGTCATGTTGACCTTCAATTCTTTTGTTGCCAATATGGTTGTCAACATTGTTGACAACACTAACAAAGTTAACCAAAAGTTTCCCATCCTGCAAAATTTTCAAGTAAGCGAGTGTCAATTCGTGTTTTTTTTATGAAACGTTCATGCTATAGTAAATTATTCAAATGTGGCAAGAGAGCTTGACCAGTAGTAATAACAAAAAAAACAACACAAAAAATGGAGAACACCTCTAGCACGAAAAGCAGAATCAAGACGAAAGAAAGAATGTGCAAAATGACCAATATTGCTTATGAGAAAAAAGTTAAAATGAATATTTGTGTAAGGAAAATGGAGATAAACAATGATGTTTCTTTACATGCAATCGTTTCAGAAAGTTGAACGTTATAAATAAATAGAGCAATTAATAAAATTTAGATATGTAACACTTATAACTAAAGGCTGAAAAAGTTCATGAATTGGGTCCCTTTTCATACAATTATTTCAGAAAATACATTAATGAAGTTTCATTAATATGTAAATTTTATTTTAAAAAATTAAAAAATATTATGTACAAAATATATCTCGAAAGTAAAAAAATATCACATCCATTGAGTCAAAGAAAATATCAAATTTGAATGTACGTTTATTTTTCGGTCTCGTGTTCGTCTCTAGTTTAGGTTTAGTAGGCCTTTTAGCTTTGAAAAGCTAAGATTAATATCTAGCTGAACGAAGTTGTAACTATATCATACAATCATCGTTATTTATTTATTTTGTTTTAAAAAGTGTGTATATTACCGAGCTATGTGTCAACAAATATTTTTCATATTAATGGAACTTCATTAATGTATTTTCTGAAATAATTGCATGAAAAGAGACTCAATTTATAAACTTTTTTCGGCCTTTTAAGTTGAATGCGTTACATCTCTAAATTTTATTTATTGCTCTAACCTATTTCTAACCTTTAACATCCTCTTTGCAAAAGGTCAGATTAAACCAAACATTATTGTACTATCAAAAAACAAAGGGTGAGCACAAATAGTTTTTGTTCTCCTTTTTATTTATTTATTTAGTTATTATCTTTTGAGTTTGTTTATTTGTTATTGTGTGCTATTTTTCTTATTAATATATGTACTTTTAATATTTACGAAATCTCCGTTCTCTATAGTAGAAATTGCGGCATTTTTGTGTACTTGATACAATAGAGAAATTGTTATGCCAATTATTACTTAGCAAAAAAATATCAAAATCATTCTGAATTATGTATGAGAAGTTGATTAAACACTCAAACTATTGTGGCGATCTATTACATATTTATACTATTTAAAAGTGAATTTATTTTCATCCCAACACACATATATAACTAGTCGCATGCTGGAAGATGTATATCACTCGCGCCGCGTCAGCGTCACGTCACTGCAACATCAGCTACTATGTGATATTTCAATTTTTTTTCTTCCATATCACCCAATTGCTTCTCACTATACACCACTAAACCACCAAAAAACCACCATCATAGCCACCATGCCATTACTAAATTCAGGTATTTCACTATTAGAATCAAAATAAATGCCACAAATTTCACCACTCACAATCAAATCTACCATCTCCATTGTAACGCCCCGAGTCTACACCCTGCACGTCACACGGTGCTTGCGACCCCGAAGGATCACAAGCTAACCCATGACTGGTACCTGCTGTGAGCACTAAATAAAATACTTAAATATATGCGGAAGTATAACTGAATATTCCATAAGGTTCTCAAAATACTAAAAGAATAACTGAATGTACTGATAATAACATCAGAAAAACTGAATATCTAACTGTGCTAGTCTGAAAGCCTATAACTGTCTGAATATGGAGTTGATGAGATAAACCCCCAACTAACCCCGATTGAAATAACTACTGAGCTAACTAAAATACTGATATAAATAAACTCTGTCCTTGAAATATGAGGACTCACCACTGTATCTGCTGCTGATAGCCTGAGCTGCTAAGTAAGCTCAGGACCCTGAGCGTCCGAACCTATGATATGACATATCATAGCGCAAAGAAAGAGTATGCGTCAGTACGTAAAATGTACCGGTATGCTAAGTGAGGTAGGTTGATATACATGGATTCATATGCATGAGATGATACTTTCTGAATGAACACCATGAAGTAACTAGATGAGAGTACATGTAATACTGTAACTACTGAACATACTGAATATACAATACTACACATATAACATCTTTCTGAATTAGAATGAAGCTGAAATACTGAGTTCTGATAGCTGAATACTGATAACTAAAAGTTTAGACTGCTACTGAAGATTTCTGATGGTTAAGTAACTGATAACTGATAGCCATAGTTTTGTAGAACTATCTGAGTTCTTTACTGAATACCGAGACTGAAACTGTAACTGTGGGAGTGTTTATCTAACCAACATACCCCGATTTATAAACTGAGTTGGGGTCCAACCTGTGACCCCAGTTGGAAGGGTGTTATCACCTTGCCAAGGGATACTAACAAGGCTGTGTCAACCCTAATCTGGCAGAAAGACTCATGATATATATATATATATGACTGCTTCATCCCTAATCTGGAAGAAGTACGACTTACCCTACAATGGCTGTGTAGTTCTGTAATGCAGGGACTGCTACTAAGGGTCAAACCCTCTGTTGGTAGGAATGCCCCTATCCCTGGGTTCGCTCGGTGCTGAATCATACTCCCAACTGAATCGACACTGAACTGATCACTAGATTGTTTTAGGCTTGACTGAATTGATCGTGTTGACTGACTGAACTAGACTGAGTTCTGCTAACTGATTGTGTACACTGTTCTTGAACTTTACTAGAACAATTCTATAACTACTGCAACTAAGTAAACAACTAGATTTTGGGTAAAAAGTATCCCTAGGACTCGATAGCATCAACAATAGAACATAGCAAATCTTGAAAACATAACAATAGTCAATTGTTCACAATTCATTTACTAGATATTTTTTCAAACACTTGGAGGTTATGAACTTGTACATGAATGAGAACACGTGCTAACATGCCATGCTTACACTATTCAATTCACATGGACATTCTATCAAACACTTGGAAAGCATAATTATGATACATGAAGAATAACATGTAGGGCATCATAACTTCAACATGAAATCTTACAAATTCAAGGGTTTTGACATGAGAGATTCATAATTCAACACACATGTGAACATAATTTCATGGAAACTCATAAAAGATCTTAACTTGAAACCCATACAACAACACAAACATAAGCATAATTTAATTCATAGAACGGGAATCATAATTCTTGTTTTAAAAAAGGGTTCTTAAACTCCAAGGGTGGAAGGAAACCCAAGAATGAACACCTAACATACCTTGATTGTTGATTTCATGGAAATTGTTGAGGATTCACTTGATAGCGTAACGAGACTAGGGTGTGTTCTTGAGAGGATTTTGAGAATAAAGAATGAAATTTGCCCTTTTGAGAGTTAAATCTCATGTTTTAGCTGAATTGGGTAAGGAAAAAAAGACCTAAATGCCCTTGGAAACTCGGATTTTTAATACATAAAATTTCCCAGTGATGCATTGCATTGATGGGATCTATGCGATCATCGATGCATCGCATCGATGGGTGCAACGCGTCAAGATCGCATTGGCTTGCTGTGTTGCCTATCCAAACATGACCCAAACGAAGTCCGAAAATTCTGAAACTCACACAATAGGACCTATTAACATCCCTGATCATGAATCAATTTAAAAATTGACATTCTGAGGTCAAAAAGATCTAAAATAAGATTATCCAATTTCGAAGAAAAATGCTTCTAAGTCTTAACACTTAGCTGAATTTTTCTAAGTCTGGGACCCCTTTTTGGCATGCTATATAGGACTGAAATGATTAGAATTTTGTGGGGTCTTACAATATCTCTCCCTTGGGAACATTCATCCTCGAATGAGACTGACTGAGCTGAGAGAAACTGAGGAACTGTTCTTACACTGGCATGCATAACTGAAGCATGACTGAATTCGGGAGACATGACATATGATTGAACTGTTTCATGAATGCATGAATGATATGGTAGTGTTATGCAGCTGTAACTGAACATGGAATAGAGTAAATCTAAGGAAAACTGTTACCTTAGGATGAGTCTGAGTTTGTGGAGAAGAGTTGAGGATCCTTGGTTCGCATATCTGCTTCTTCTTCCCAAGTAGCTCCCTTAACAGATTGATTCCGCCAAAGGACCTTGACCAAAGGAACTTTTTTGTTCCTTAGTCTGCGAATCTGGCGATAAATTTTTTTGACTAGGATTTCCTCATAAGAGAGACTATTCTGAATATCCACACTCTTTATAGGGACTACAACTGTTGGGTCACCTATGCACTTCTTTAGTAAAGAGACGTGAAACACTGGGTGTACTGATGCTAAGCCTGCAGGCAACTCAAGCTCATAAGCTACCTTACCGAAATGACTGAGAATCCTGTAAGGACCAATATATCGGGGAGTAAGATTCCCCTTCTGGACAAATCTTTTCACTCTCTTCATGGGAGAGATTTTCAAATATACAAAGTCGCCAATCTCAAATTCGAGTTATTTTCTTCTTATATCTGCATACAATTTCTGTCGGCTCTGAGTTGTCTTAATCCTCTCTCTAATTAACTAAACTTTCTCTAAGGCATCAAACACCAAATCAGGCCATACTACTGAGGCCTCACCTACTTCAATTCAACCAATGGGAGATCTAAATCTCCTCCCATAAAGTGCCTCAAACGGAGCCATCTGAATACTAAAATGATAGCTGTTATTATACGCAAACTCTATCAAGGGTAAGTGGTCATCCCAACTTCTCTTAAAGTCAACAACACACACTCTTAACATATTTTCTAAAGTTTGAATGGTCCTTTCTGCTTGACCTCTTTCTGAGGGTGAAAGGCTGTGCTGAGGTAAACTTAGGTACCAAGACCCTTTTGGAAGGCTTTCTAAAAATGAGAGGTGAACTGCATACCTCTATCTAACATGATGGACAATGGGACACTGTTCAATCTGACCAACTCTCTAACATAGAGCTTGGCATAATCCTCGGTTGAATAAGAGGTATGAATTGGCAAGAAATGGGCTGATTTGGTTATCCTATCCACAATGATCCAAATCGAATCATGCTGATAATGAGTACGAGGCAAACCCATCACGAAGTCCATGTTCACTTCTTCCCACTTCCATGTGGGAATACTAAACTCCTGTATAGACCTACTAGGCTTCTGATGCTCAATCTTAACCTGTTGACACGTGGAGCACTTAGCTACAAACTCTGCAATGTCTCTCTTCATTCCACTCCACCAATAGACTTTCCGCAAGTTGTGGTACATCTCAGTGGCCCCTGAATGATTTGAGTAATGCACACCATATGCTTCTGCAAGAATTCGCTGTCTCACACTATCCACATATGGCACACATAACCTATCCTGGCAACGCAACACACCATCTTCCCCTTGGGAGAAAACCTCCACTTTCTGGTCTCTAACTTACTCTTTCAGCTTAACTAAGCTGGGATCTCTGTCCTGCTTTTCTTTACCTCAAAAACTAAAGATGATTTCAAACTATTCTACACCTAAACACTACCCTCATCTAAATCAACCAACCAGACACCTAGTCTGGAAAGTTGATGAACTTTCTGAACTAACTTCTTTTGACCATCCTCAAAGTGAGCAACACTACCCATAGACAACCTACTGAGAGCATCTACCACTATATTGTCCTTGCTCGGATGATATAGAACACTCATGTCATAATATTTCAGTAACTCTAACCATTTTCTCTGACGCAAGTTTAAGTATTTCTGAGAAAATACATACTGCAAGCTTTTGTGGTCTGTGAACACATCAACATGCACCCTATACAAATAGTGCCTCCAAATTTTTAAGGCAAACACAACAACTTCTAACTCAAGATCATGGGTGGGATAGTTTTTTTCATGGGGCTTAAGTTTTCTAGAGGCATAGGCCACAACGTTACCTCTCTGCATCAAAACACACCCCAAATCAACTTTGAAAGCATCACAGTACACAACAAATCCATCTGAATGGTCGGGCAAAGTCAAAACTGGGGTTATAGTGAGTCGAGTCTTCAACTCCAGAAAACTCTTCTCACAAGAATTTGACCACTGAAATTTGAATTTCTTCTGAGTCAATCTGGACATGGGGGATGCAATAGAAGAAAATCCTTCAATAAACCAGCGGTAATATCCAACCAAACCCAAGAAACTCCTGATATCTGATGGAGAGATAGGTCTGGGCCAATTTTTCACTACTTCAGTATTTTGAGTATCAACTATAATGCCATCATCGAAAATAATATAACCAAGAAAAGCTACTGACCTTAGCCTAAATTCGCACTTACTGAATTTGGTGAATAATTGATGGGCTATGAGAGTTTGTAATACTATTTTGAGATATTTTGCATGATCATTTTCACTGCGGGAGTAGACAAGAATGTCATCTATGAAAACTATGATGAATATGTCCAAGTACTGCTTGAACACGCGGTTTATCAAGTCCATGAAAGATGTTGGGGCATTGGTAAGACTAAATGACATGATTAGGAAGTCAAAGTGACCATATTGAGTTCTGAAAGAAGTGTCACATTCTCTGACTGTAAACAAATGATAGCCTGATCATAGGTTTATCTTAGAGAAGTAACTGGCACCCTTAAGTTGGTCGAACAAGCCATCAATTCTAGGAAGTGGATACTTGTTCTTGATGGTGACTTTGTTCAGTTGACGGTAGTCAATACACATTTTGAGAGAACCGTCTTTTTTACGTACAAATAGAACTGGTGCGCCCTACGGAGAGATGCTGGGCCTGATGAATCCCTTATCTAGGAGATCCTTCAACTGTTTCTTCAACTCTTTAAGTTCAGCTGGAGCCATTTTGTATGACAGAATAGAGATGGATTGAGTATCTGAAAGAAGGTCTATTCCAAAGTCAATTTCCTTTCAGGAGGAACTCCGGGAAGATCTTCGGGAAATACATCTGGAAATTCACTTGCTACTAGAACCAACTCAAGATTAGGAGTCTCAAAACTAGAATTTTTAACTCGAACAAGATAATAGACACACCCCTTGGATATTATTTTTCTCCCTCTAAGGTATGGAACAAGCTGGCCCCTAAGTGTTAAAGTACTACCCCTCCATTCTAGGACAGGTTCATTCGGGAACTAAAAATGGACAACTCTATTTTTACAATCAACTGAAGCATAACATGAATGAAGACAATCCATGCTGAGAATGACATCAACATCTGTCATCTCTAACTCTACTAAGTCTGCTGAAGTAACTTTTTGATACACCATAACCGGACAGTTTTTGTATACCCGTCGGGCTATTATAGATTTACCCATTGGGGTAGAGACTGAGAAGGGCTCTGCTAGGATTTTGAGACTAACTACGAAGTCAACAACTATATAAGGAGTTACAAAGGACAACGAAGCTCCTAGATCTAGCAAAGCATAAATATGTAAATGGTAAACTTGTAATGTACCAGTGACCACATCAGGCTAACTTTCCTAATCCTGTTGGCACTAAAGTGCATAGATCCTATTTGGGTGTTGCCCACTGGTGGCATTGGAAGCGGCACCCTGCTGAGACGGGTGACCGGATTGAGCTGGGGGATGATTATTCTGACTCTGTGAACCCATCTGAGGACACTCTCTGATCCTATGGCCTGGCTTGCCACATCTGAAACATACATCACTTCTATCTCTACAGACACTCTGATGGTTTCTGCTACACTTCTGACAAAAAGGATTTGCCCAGGCACTGCTAACGCTACCCTGGGATTTAGAGCCTGGTGCCCTATCCTTATTACCATTCTGAATTTAGGCACTGGAGCGCTGGATGATGACAGATCTAGAACTGAAGATTTAAGGCAGAACTAAGGATGATTACCACCCTCTGACTTAGGCTGAGTAAAGTTGAAGCTACCTATTCTAGCCCTCTTTCTCTCCCTCTCTTTCTCCCTAGTATTTTGCTTCTCTATATGTTGAGCATGGACTATCAACCTAGACAAGTCCATCTCCTTAATCAGTGTTGCGGTCTTACACTCCTTGACCACACCGTCAGACACACCAGAAACGAACTTACTCATCTTAGGTCTGCTATCAGTTACCACACGAGGAGCATATCTGGCTAACTGAGTAAACTTGAAATAATACTCCTTCACTGTCATGCCGCCCTACTTTAGGTTAATAAACTCTAAAAACTTGGCTTTCCTCAACTCCAATGTGAAAAACCTATCTAGAAAGGCAGTAGCAAATTTTTTCCATTCTATAGGCCCTGCATCTGCGGCCCTATCTGCCTTTCTCTACTTAAACCATGTATGAGCCACATTCTGCAACTGATAGGCAGCTAACTCAACACTCTCACTAGTGGTTACCCCCATAATATCTATTACCTTCTGCACTATGTCAAGGAATTCTTGTGGGTCTTTTTCAAACTTAGACCCTGAAAATGATGGAGGATTCATTTGGGTGAAGTCCCGAATTCTAGATGAAGCAGTATTGTCCATTAGGTTGGCCTAAAAAACAGCTGGGTGTTCATTCTGGGCTGCTACAGAATAGGCTAGAGTGGTAAAAATTGCTCTAAATTCTGTGTGAGAGACATGCTCGTCCAGGGTATCTACCTGAATGGGAGGAGGTGTTGGCTGATTCTCAGTCCTTCTTCCGTTAATCTTTTTGAGAGGCATGTTCTGTAAACGGAAGGGAAAATTAGGTTAGACAGAGAATTAACTTGAGCTTATGATCACTCGCACGATATGAATACTAAAAGAAGGGAAACCTTTTTCCTAAAAATATGTTATTGCCTCTCGTCCATAAGTCTGGCGCGCTACACACCCATGCACAAGACTCTACTTAAAGCATCTTTCAGTCTCCCTAAGACTCTTTAGAACCTTAGTCTCTGATACCAAGTTTGTAACGCCCCGAGTCTACACCCTGGACGTCACACGATACTTATGACCCCGAAGGATCACAAGTTAACCCATGACTGCTACCTGCTGTGAGCATTGAATAAAATACTGAAAATGTATGTGGAAGTATAACTGAATATGCCATAAGGTTCTCAAAATATCGAAAGAATAACTGAATGTACTAATAATAATATCTAAAAATCGGAATATCAAACTGTGCTAGTCTAAAAGCCTCTAACCGTTTGAATATGGAGTTGATGGGACAAATCCCCAACTAACCCCAACTGAAATAACTACTAAGCTAACTGAAATACTGATATAAATAAATTTTGTCCTCAAAATATGAGGACTCACCACTGTATCTGCTGCTGATATCCTAAGCTGCTAAGTACAGTCAGGACCCTGAGTGTCCGAACCTATGATATGAAACATCATAGCACAAAGAAAGAGTATGCATTAGTACATGGAATGTACTGGTATGCTAAGTGAGGTGGGCTGATATACATAGGTTCATATGCATGAGATGATACTAACTGAATGAATATCATGAAGTAACTGGATGAGAGTACATGTAATACTGTAACTACTGAAAATGTTGAATATGCAATACTATGCATATAACAACTGTTTGAATTAGACTGAAGCTGAAATACTGAGTTCTAATAGCTGACTACTGATAACTGAAAGATTAGACTGATACTGAAGCACTGGTTTCTGATAGCTAAGTAACTGATAACTGATAGCTATAGTTCTATAGAACTATCTGATTTCTTTACTGAATACTGAGACTGAAACTGTAACTATGAGAGTGTTCATCTAACCATCATACCTCGATTTATAAATTGAGTTGGGATCCAACATGTGACCCCAATTGGAAGGGTGTTAAAACCTTGCTAAGGGATACTAACTAGGTTGTTCCAACCTTAATCTGGCTGAAAGACTCATGAAATATATATATATGATTGCGTCAACCCTAATCTAGTAGGAGGATGACTTTCCCTATGCTGGTTATGTAGTTCTGTAACACAGGGACTGCTACTGAGGGTCAAACCCTCTGCTGGCAGGAATACCCCCATCCGTGGGTTCGCTCAATGCTGAATCCTACTCCCAACTAAATCGACACTAAACTGATCACTCGATTGTTCTAGGCTTGACGTAGCTGATCGTGTTAACTGACAGAACTGGATTGAGTTCACCGAGTTCTACTAACTGACTGTGTACCACTTTTCTTGACATTTACTAGAACAATTTTATAACTACTGCAACTAAGTAAACAACTATATTTCGGGTAACAAGTACCCCCAGGACTCGATAGCATCAACAATAGAACATAGAAAATCTTGAAAACATAACAATAGTCAGTTGATTCACAATTCATTCACTGAGATATTTCGTCAAATACTTGAGGTTATGAACTTGTACATGAATGAGAACACATGCTAACATGTCATGCTTACACTATTTAATTCACATTGATATTCTATCAAACACTTGGGAAGCATGATTGTGATACATGAAGAATAACATGTATGACATCATAACTTCAACATGAAATCTTGCAAATTCAAGGTTTTTGACATGAGAGATTCATAATTCAACACACATGATAACATAATTTCATGGAAACTCATAAAAAATCTTAACTTGAAACCCATGCAACAATACAAACATGAGAATAATTCAATTCATAGCATGGGAATCACAATTCTTGTTTTAAAAAGGGTTCTTGAACTCCAAGGGTGGAAGAAAACCCAAGAATGAACACCTAACATACCTTGATTGTTGATTTCGTAAAAATTGTTGAGGATTATTGGAACTTGATCTTGAACTTGATGAAACTAGGGCTTGTTCTTGAGAGGATTTTGAGAATAAAGAATTAAATTTGCCCTTTTGAGAGTTAAATCTCGTGGTTTAGCTGAATTGTGTGAGGGGAAAAGTACCTAAATAACCTTGGAAACTTAGATTTTTAATACATAAAACTGCCCAGCAATGAGATTGGCCACACACCGCGTCGATGGGATTAGCACGATCACCAACGCATCGCGTCGATGGGTGCGCGGTAGCCAACACGACGCGTCAAGATCGCGTTGGCTTGCTATTTTGCCCATCCAAACATGACCCAAACAAAGTTCAAAAATTTCAAAACTCGCCAAATAGGAATTATTAAAATCCCTGATCATGAATCAATTTAAAAATCGATATTCTAAGGTCGAAAAGATCAAAAATAAGATCATCCAATTTTAAAGGCTAAAAATGCTTCTAAGTCTTAACACTTAGCTGATTTTTTCAAGTTTGGGACCTCTTTTTGGCCTGATATATAGGACTGAAATGATTAAAATTTTGCAGGATTTTACAGCGATCACTATTGTCATTATTAAAAATACAAAGAATTACTACAAAATTTAACACCCATAACCAAAACAACTATCGAAATTACATCGCCACCATTGCCGCCATAAAAAATTACAAAGAACCATCATAAAATTGATACCCATCATCAAATTCGGATCAAAATTATACCATTTTCAATGAATTTTAATACTCACCAAAATTAAAGTAACCACCACTACAATTATCACCATTCATTTCACCATCTCCAATTTCTTCTTTTTCATCACCCACTACCACATATCTACACAGTACCACTACAAAATTATCATCAGTTTTTACTTTTTCTTAATACTTCATTTTTCTTTTCTTTTAGATCTATATCATTTTTCTTATCAAAATTTTAACATTAAAGAGGTGATAGTTATTCCATTGAATTGAGTTTGCCAAAACCCTAAACTTCTCAAAAAAGAACTATAGAAAAATCAACAATTTTCCTATCAAACAATAATTTTTCGTTCAAAAAGCTATATTTTCTTATTTGTAATTCATCGATTATTTTAACTTGTGTCATTTCTTTTAATCAAATGGATTTATGACATTTCTTGAGAAAAGAAAGAATTTAAATGGAATTTAAAAGAAAGAATTTAATGTATGAAAAGTTGAAATGGTATTAGAAGAAAAGAAATAAGGAAAAAAGAAGATTTATTATGTTGAAAATGGTGATTCATAGTGGGTGTTGGAGAAGAAAGAGAGGAAAGTGATGAAGAGAATACAACGACGAAAGAAAATGATCGAAAGATGTGAAAATTAAAAAAGAATAAAGAAAACATAAATAAATTCAATAAACATGTCTATCTTTAAGTTATTTTTTATTTTGTGTAACATGAGCTTCTAGGTGCAAATAAATTCACTTTTAAGTAATATAGGTGTGTAAATAGATCATTGCAGTAGTTTGAATATGTAATAAACTTTTCATGTATAGTTCAGAATGTTTAAATATCTTTTCGCTTATTACTTGTTTTAATTACTCAAAACTAGGAAAGAAAAAATAATTGAAAAAACGAGAGCAAAGATACATGCATATACATTTGGGAGCGACTAAACTTAAACAAATTGAGATTCTACTTTATAGGAACCAAAATTGAGCTAGTCTTCGTGCTTGATTGAAAAGATTCTATATTTTGAGATTTTTTTTAATAAGATTTTGAACTTTTTAATGCTTCGATCATAAGTTAGAGGTAATATATGTTTATCACTTTATATATATTGCTATCTTAATCTATTGAAGTGATAATTAATATACACGACTGCACTTTGTGTTGATATTCTATTTCTAATTTATATAAATTCTAAAAATTATGATTTGGATTTTTTTTTAACGTTGTTGGATAATTGGTTTTCTTCACAGGAAGAATAAATAAAATGATTGTTGGATAATGGGTTATGGATCGCCCATGTGGATCGACCCGACCCGATCCGTTATTAATTTGTTTTTGATTATCTGAAAAAAGGGAGATAAG
This sequence comes from Capsicum pubescens, assembly GCA_030864215.1. Lineage (NCBI taxonomy): Eukaryota > Viridiplantae > Streptophyta > Magnoliopsida > Solanales > Solanaceae > Capsicum > Capsicum pubescens. Next base: position 310,334,370 of record CM061538.1, on the reverse strand, counting down.
AAAGGGAATAACCTGTTGAATTTGAAAAAGGGGGAAAAATTACTAAATAACTGTTCTGCCACCCAAATTCCCATATATATTCCTATTTTCTCCTTCCGACAGATGGGCAAGAAAATAAAATTTCTTGAGTACAACAAATTAAAATCAAGAACAAAACACCAAAATAAGCATTCAGTTTGTGAAATCACACTTTGATTCCAAGAGATTCAAAGCAGACTTGGGCAAATCCTTTTTGGTTACAAATTCGATGATTTTCGTTGAGAATTCTAAGGTACACAATTTATTATTTTACTACGAATTCGCTAACAATGATATCAGAGCCAGGTTTATTACCCTAATTTTGCACAGAATATCTCGATTTTAAGTGTAAAAATAAAAAATTGAATTTGTATATACCTGTAAGAAAAATTGCTGATCGGATATAAAATCGTAAAATCCGATCAGATGCGTCACTAAAATTCGGTCGGGCGCCACCGCAACTTCGATCAGGCGGCACCGCAACTCCGGTTGGGCGCACCGTAACTCCGGTCGACGTACCACTGATTCATTAAGACGCGTCAATTTTTTTTAAATTCGACCTTTCACATTATTTGTTGTTGTGATTGTTGTAGTGGATGCAAATGTTGTTAAAGCACATTATAATATTTTTAAAAAAAGGGTGATAGATGTTGCGTTTTTCAGAAGAAGAAGAAGAAGAGTGCTTTCCTTTTCTTTTTTTTCTTTTAATAAGCATAGTAAAAGTTTTTTTTTTGACTTTTAGGAATATACCCTTTGATACAAAGCTAAGTGTATATCAAGAGATTCAAGCCAACACAAGAAGCAACAATAAGAAGAACAAAGTGCTAGTGCATCGAAAGAGGCCACGCATGGCTTCACTAGGCTTCAACACTTGTTTTGACTAGCAAAATAAGTTTACAACAAGAACAACAAATGACAATTTTGCTAGTGAATCGAAAGAGTCACACACGGCTTCACTAGACTTTTAGATTCAATAACACAATTATCAAGATTACAAAGGTATAGAAACTTGACATACAATATTCAATAATCTAAGAACCCTAACAATGAGAAAGGACCCTAAGACTAATGAATATCAACACAAAATTCTTACTTGGACCAAGAGGAACTCAAGAATCCCAACACCCTAGTTTCTAGCCAAGATACAACACTAGTATCACTCTACTAGTGAGCTTTTGGTTTTGGCCTCTCCAAAATGAGAAAGAGAAGTCACCAATATTACAAGTCTTTTGTTTCTTGAATAATAGGAATGAACTAACTAAAAAAGACTAACCCTAATAAATGGCTTATATAGTCAATTACAAAGGAGGGACAAAAGACCAAAATACCCTTGACATTAAGTGGGTGAGTTTGGGGTGTTTTGTTGGGTCTCTTCACACTTTAATAAGTATAGGCCCTTAGATGGGCTCACAAGGGCCTCACATACGGCCAAAGATGTCAACAAGGTTTGAAGTCGTTGCAACTCACGCGCTTGACTTTGTGTGAAACGTCTCGAGCTAGGAATTCCAGTATCATCCTCTTCATCTTGAAGAGAATTTGTCCTCAAATTCGGATCATTGTCATCCTCTATCATTTCCATCTGAGAGAGGTCACACACATTAAAAGTGTTGTGCACTTGATATTTTGGGGGTAGATCAATCTTGTAGGCATTTTTGTTGATCCTTTCAAATACTAGGAACGAGTTATCACCCCGCGACATCAACTTAGCATTCCTTTTAGATGGGAATCTATCCTTCCTTAGGTGCACCCACACCTAATCTCCCGGTTCAAGAATGAGTTTTCTTCTTTCTTTGTTGGTTCGTCTTGGAACTTCATGGTTTTTCTTTTCCCACCGCAGCCTCACCTTTTCATGTAGCTTATTCATGGCCTCGGCTCATTTTCTTCCATCTAATCTTATCACAAGATCACTTGGCAAAGGGGTTAAATCCAAAGGGGTGAGGGGGTTGATGCCATATACACACTCAAAGGGTGTCATCCCCGTGCTTGAGTGTATAACACAATTATAAGTAAAATCAATCAACGGTAAGTGCTCCTCCCAAGAAGTTATTTTTCCCTTAACCATGGACCGTAGCATAGACCCTAAGGTCCTATTTACTACTTTCGTTTGGCCATCGATTTGTGGGTGGCATGTGGTCGAAAACTACAACTTAGTACCAAGCCTACCCCACTTGGACTTCAAAAAGTGTCTTAGGAATTTACAATCCCTATCACTCACTATGGTCCTCGGATGTAATACCCCGATAATTTCTTAAGTCTAAATCCGCCTTTTGAGTGGATATGTACGACTTCCAAAGTGATTAATGTTTAAATCATGTTGTATTTCTCTAATTTATACTTTTTTCATGTAGAGAATTGAATAAGATTTTCATCGATACCAATTTCATGAAAATACGACATCGAACGAGGGAGTTATAGCCGTTTTACTCAGCGATATCAAATCGCCCAGGTCTGACGGTCGACCTGACGGACCGTTAGGTTCTTGGTGGACCGTCAAGTGTCCCATCAAGACAAGACAGTGACTCCTTTTTCAGGCCATCGTGAGATGGCCAAGTTGGTGAACCATCAAAAGTTGATGGACCGTCAAGGGGTCCGTCAGGTCGAGGCAAAATGGCCCAGATATGGCACTCGAGTGACGGACGACTTGGTGGTCCGTCAGTTTCCTGAAGGACCATCAATTTAACCTTCACGTCGAGGAAGAACGTTCCAGTTTTTTCACTCGAGTGACAGACGATCTGGTGGACCGTCAGGAGACTTAACGGACCGTCAGATCGACCGTCACAAGCCTCGATCAACGAATTTCAGCTTTTTAAAAGGGAATTTTGGTCATTTTCGCCCCATATGGTCTTATATATATATCCTAGTAGAGAATAGTCATTCATTTTTCTCCTTTCCTCTTCCAAGAAACATCTAAAAATTAGGGTTTCTTCCAAAACCCAAAAATTCAATCTTCTTCCAAGAAATTCAAGGATCTTCCATGGATTTCTCCAAGTTGTTCAAGAATTAAGTTCCCCAAGTCAAGGGAATCAAGAATCTTGGTCTAGAAGTGTGAGAAAAAAGTTTCAAACAAGTTTCTACATCTCCAAAATTATAATCCAAGGTATGTGGGGCTTGAACAAGAACACTCCTTTCGTTCTTGTGCCTAAAGATTTACTTTCTATTATTGATTTACATGATTTTGCAAGTGGGTTTACACCCAAATTTTTTTATTTATGATTTATGAGATTTGAGTTGAATAAGTTTGATATTTATGATTATTTCACCATCATGTTTCTTAAATTGAGAATTTATTCCATGATTTATATATTGTCATTATATATTGATGATTTCTAAGCAATTTAAGACAAATGTCATGAGTTATGCCTTTCCATGAGAAATTTGACTTTGAATATATATATATATATCGATATTTGAGATTGAAAGTCATGAATGAGTCCTATGATGTTTCCTTGAAGCTTTTGATATTTGAAAATGATTCGAAAAGCAAATGTACTTGACGTTGCTAAAGATTGTGTTGAGTTGAGTCGGGTTAGGAATCCACAAGATGTTCATGATTTACAGATGAGATATATATTTATTTTTTGGTCTCTAAAATAGACCCATGAGTCGATATTGATTAAAGTAGATTTCCTAACGCGTTCTGAGCTGAGTCTGGGAGGAGTATTTAGCACCGAGCGGGAAATATGGTATTTCCCCAAAACTACATGCCACTATAGGATTGATGTTGATAATTGTGGTCCAGAGGCAAAATATGGGATTGTGATAATGAGATTGAGGTTGTACTCCCTGGCAAGAGTACGACACCCCCGCCAATGTGGGGTTCTCTCCTTAGGAGGGAAAAACATTGGACTCCATGTGGCTCACATGGTGTAGTTATGTCGGTTATAAGAAACTCCCACGTCCATAATGATCTAAGTACCATGAGTTACCGAGTCACTCTAAGTCATGAGTCAAAGAGTTTGAGTTGAGTTAAATGATTTATGAGATTTATGAAGCATATGTTATTACTGATGACTTCCGGAAATGATGTTTTAGATAATTCAAGTGAAGAGAGTTATTATTGTCAGCATGCATGATTTTCTTATACATTTATGATATTATTTAAGATGTTGCATCCACCCCCACATACTCAGTACTTTCCCAAGTACTGACTCTCATACTCTTTTGTATTCTATATTTCCTCATGATATAGGTTCAGGTGCTCAGTCTCAGCAGCGACAGTGATCTTTGAGTACCTTCATCTATATTTCTGCAGTTGGTGAGTCCTCATGGTTCGAGGAACTGTGTCTTCGATTTTGTCTTATTAATAGATGGTTGTTTACTTTCAGTTCAGTACGAGTTAGTAAGGGATCTGTCCCAATGGCTCCTCAGTCCTATGTAGTAGAGACTTTGTCAGACTAGTGTACCAGCGTGTACAGAGCTTTCAGTATTTTATTTGTACAGGGCAGTATTACTTCGTATTTTAGTATGTTCATGACATGGTTATTCCTTTTTATCTTAGCATGATTTGCACTATAATGAGTTCTGAAAGTGATGACAGGCTTAGAGGGTTAGCTTGAGGCCACGTGTGGCCTTGAGCACCATGTGACATCTCGGGATAGGTTCTTGGGGTGTTACAAGCTTGGTATCAGAGCCTATGGTTCAAGGAGTCTTAGGGAGTCAGACAAGCCGCGTTACGTAGAATCTTGATCATTGGTGTGTAGCACTCCACATCTATGAGCAAGAGGCTATGGGACGTTTTAGGAAAAGTTTTTTCTTTCTTTCATGAGTCTATCGTGCCTATGACTGTTTCTCTCTGTTGTTAATTCGTTCCCTCTTATGATAGAAAATGCCTCCTCGTAGAGCTCGCATAAACAAAGAACGACCTCAACCCGCTGATCCTTTAGGTGAGATGGTGTCCCATGCCAAATTTTGGGATGCTTTCTAAGCGCTAGCCCAGGCGGTCACCGCCAACGCCCAAGCCAATACCTAGGCTACTGTTCCACCTCTGCAAGGGAATAATTTTGCTACATCCCGTATTTGTGACTTTATGCGAATGAATCCACCTGAGTTCTATGGGTTGAAAGTAGGTGAGGACCCTCAAATGTATTTAAATAAAGTGAGAAAAATCACTCAGATTATGCACGTGACTGAGGAGGAGAGTGTTGAATTGGCTGCCTATCGAATGAAAGATGTTCCTTATAATTGGGTGGAGATGTGGAAGAAAAGTAGAGGGGAGAATGATACTCCTGTAACTTGGCAATTATTCCAAGATGCCTTCTTAGACAGATTCTTTCCTCCGGAGTTGAGGGAATCAAAATTAGAAGAATTTATGAACTTGAGACAGGGCCCCATGAAAGTTAAGGAGTATTACCATAAGTTTAACTAGTTATCTAAGTATGCTCCCGGTATGATGGCTAATTCTAGAACTAGTATGAGTAAGTTCTTGGTCGGTGTATCTGGTTATATTGTGAAAGAGTGTAGATCCGCTATGCTTAATAGGGACATGGACCTTTTAAGACTAATGATTCATGCTCAGTAGTTTAAAGCAGACAAGGTGAAGGAGAGAGAGAGAGTGAGAAAGAATAAGAGAGTTAGATCAGAGCAACAAGGGTATAGTTAGGCTAGATTTTTTGGAGGGATTTGCCTTCAGTTCCAGAGCCGTTCTCTTATGCCAGTGCCTTCATCAGCCAGTACTCCTACATTCAGGATTAGGCCGGAGCAGGGTAATAGGCCTACTATGTACAGGTCCCAGGATAGTGTAAGTAACAAACCTCGTCCTTCCCCATGTTCGAAGTGAGGTAGAGACATCCCGGTGAGTGCTTAGTCGGTCAGAGGGGTTGTTTTGGTTGCGGTAAGTTGGGCCACAAGTTTAGAGATTGCCCATATGCTAGACAGGGGAGTTGCGATGTTCGTCCTCAGAGTCAGACTATTAGTGCTCCAGCCCCTGTAGTTCGTCCCACTCCTTCTTAGGGTGCCTCGTCTAGTACTGCAGGTGGTCAGCGCCAGAATCGCTTTTATGCTATACCACCCCGCCAGGAGCAGGAGGATTCACCAGATGTTGTTACTGGTATGCTGTATGTATTTCATTTTGATGTGTATGTATTGCTGGACCCTGGGTCAAGTCTTTCTTATGTGACTCCGTTGGTGGTTGTGAATTTTTAAATCAGTGCTAAAAAGATTTCCGAGCCTTTTCTAGTCTCTACACCAATGGGTGAATCTGTTGTTGCTAAGCAAGTATATAAGAAGTGTCCTATCACTGTTCTTAATAAAGTCATGTTTGCAGATTTGATTGAGCTAGACATGGTTGATTTTGACATTATTCTGGGTATGGATTGGCTTCACTCTTGTTATGCATCTATAGACTGTTGTACCCGTGTAGTCAAGTTTTAGTTTCCCAATGAGCCAGTCTTTGAGTGGTCCAGAAATTCTGTATCTCCCAAAAGTCATTTCATATCCTATCTTAAAGCTAGGAAATTGATATCCAAGGGTTGTATCAATCATTTAGTCCAAGTTAAGGACACTAAGTCTAAGACTCCAACTATTCAGTCTCTTAGTGTTGTCAATGAGTTTCCTGATATTTTCATGGAAAATCTCCCAGAGGTACCTCCCGATAGAGAGATATAATTCGGAATTGATCTTCTCCCTGATGCACAACCTATTTCTATTTCTCCATATCATATGGCCCCCACAGAACTTAAGGAGTTGAAAAAAAAACTCAAAGATCTTCTTGATAAGGGTTTTATAAGGCCAGTGTATCTCCCTGGGGTGCACCCGTTCTATTCGTGCAAAATAAAGATGGTTTATTGCGCATGCGCATTGACTATCATCAGCTTAACAAGGTCACAGTCAAGAACAAGTACCCTCTTCCTAGAATTGATGACCTATTTGATCGGCTGTAAGGTGCCAGCTACTTTTTGAAAATAGATTTGAGATCCGGTTATCACTAACTTAAAGTCAGAGAGTGTGATATTCCAAAGATGGCTTTACACACTTGTTATAGTCATTTTGAATTCTTAGTCATGTCCTTCGGGCTTACGAATGCCCCGACAGCTTTTATGGACCTCATGAATCGGGTGTTTAGACCGTACCTAGATATGTTCGTTATTGTGTTTATAGATGATATCCTTGTATATTCCCAGAGTAAAAATGACCATGCAGATCATCTTTGAATTATCTTACAGACCCTTAGGGATTAGCAGTTATTTGCCAAATTTAGCAAGTGTGAATTTTGGCTTCGGTCAGTTGCCTTCCTGGGTCATATTTTCTCTTTTGAAGGTATTCGAGTTGATCCTTAAAAGGTAGAAGTTGTGAAGAATTATCCTAGATCTATTTCCCTGTATTATATTAGGAGTTTCTTGGGCCTAGCTGGCTACTACCATCGTTTTGTCGAAGGTTTCTCTTCCATTGTTGTTCCTTTGACCCGGTTGACCCAAACGAAGGTTAAATTCCAGTGGTTAGATTCTTGCGAGAAGAGTTTTCAGGAGTTGAAGACTCGACTCACTTCAGCCCCTATGATGACCCTTCCTAATGGTGTAGATAATTTTGTGGTATATTGTGATGCTTCCAGAATTGGTTTGTGTTGTGTGTTGATGCTGAAGGGTAAGGTTATATCCTATACCTCCAGGCAGTTGAAACCTCATGAAAAGAATTATCCGACCCATGACCTCGAGTTAGCTGTAGTGGTTTTTGCTTTGAAAATCTGGAGACACTATTTGTACGGTGTTCATGTTGATGTCTTTATGGATCACTAGAGTTTACAGTATGTGTTCACTCAGAGAGAGTTGAATCTTCGGCAGAGGCAATGGTTAGAATTATTGAAGGACTTTGATATGAGTGTGTTGTATCACCCGGGCAAGGCCAATGTAATGGCAGATGCCCTTAGCAGATCGTCCATGGGTAGTGTAGCACATGTAGAGGAAGATAAGAAGGAGTTTACTCATGAAGTGCACCATTTAGCTAGGTTGGGTGTTAGATTGCTCGACTCAGCTGAGGGTAATGTTTGGATTCAGAGTAGTTTCGAATCTTCCCTAGTTTCGGAAGTGAAGGAGAAACAGGATATGTATTCTCGTTTGATTGAATTGAAAGAATTAGTTAAAGACCAAAAGGTGGAGGTTTTCTCCCAATGGGGAGATTATGTATTGAGATTTCAGAATAGATTGTGTATGCCTGATGTTGATGATCTGAGGTAGAGAATTATGGATGAGGCGCATGGCATGCGGTATTCTATTCATCCCGGTGCTACCAAGATGTACCGCGATTTGCGGGAAATGTATTGGTGGAATGGTATGAAAAAGGATATAGCGAAGATCATAGAAAAGTGTGCAACTTGGCAGCAGGTAAAGATAGAGCACCAGAGACCCGGTGGCATGATGCAAGAATTTACCATTCTATCTTGGAAGTGGGAAGTGGTGAACATGGATTTCGTGACCGGTTTACCTCTCTCTCGTCATCATCATGATTCTATTTGGGTCTTTGTAGACAGGTTGACTAAGTCAGAACATTTCCTACCAGTACATACATCTTTCACCGCGGAGGACTATGCTAAGCTGTATATTCGAGAGTTAGTCAGATTACATGGAGTTCCACTGTCTATCATCTTCGATAGAGGTACTCAATTTACTTCTCAGTTTTGGAGAGCCTTTCAGAAGGGTCTTGGCACCCAAGTTTATCTTAGCTCTGTTTTTCATCCGCAGACAGATGGTCAGGCTGAGAGGAATATCCAGACTTTGGAGAATATGTTGAGGACATGTGTTCTTGCTTTCAAAGGAAGTTGGGATGAACATTTATCGTTGATTGAATTTTCTTACAACAATAGTTTTCATGCTAACATTAGAATGGCTCCATTTGAAGCTTTGTATGAGAGAAGATGTAGATCGCCCATAGGTTGGTTCGAGGTGGATGAAGCTGCTGTGATTGGACCTGATGCTGTATTTGAGGCTATGGAAAAAGTTAAGTTAATTCGGGAGAGATTGAAGACAACCCAGAGTCGTCAGAAATCGTACGCAGATGTGAGAAGAAGAGATCTTGAGTTTGAAGTTGGTGATATGGTGTACTTGAAAATTTCACCCATGAAAGGGGTGAAAAGATTTGGAAAGAAAGGGAAGCTGAGTGCCAGATATGTTGGCCCTTATAGAGTTTTGAATCGTGTTGGGAAAGCAGCTTATGAGGTTGAGTTGCCTGCAGAATTGTCAGTTGTCCATCCTGTGTTTGATGTTTCTATGCTCAAGAAGCACATTGGAGACTCTGTTGTTGTTGATCTGTCGGAAAGTTGTGATGTTCAGAATAGCCTTTCATATGATGAAATCCCGGTTGAAATCCTAGACTATCAAGTCTGTAGACTAAGGAACAAAGAAGTTCCCTTGGTTAAAGTTCTGTGGAAAAATCAATCAGTAGAGGGTGCCACTTGGGAAGCAGAAGCAGATATGCGAGCTAGTTACCCTCATATTTTCTCCACGAGTCCAAATCAAGATGAATGTACTATTCCCCTAATTTAGTCTCCTCCTAATCTAATGTATTCAGCTATATGGTTATTCCCTCTATGATTCGTGCATTTGGTGAAGTACTCAAAAATTAAGAGTATAGTGAGCCCTTTAATGTGAGTTGTTCCAGCTGGGCGTCCTCATTTTCTCTTGTTCTTGGCCTATTTGGCAACATTTGAAGACGAATGTGTCCAAGGGGGAGATATTGTAATACCCCGATCGTTTCTTAAGTCTAAATCCATCTTTTGAGTGGATATATATGACTTCCAAAGTGATTGATGTTTAAACCATGTTGTATTTCTCTACGTTATACTTTTTTTCATGTAGAGAATTTAATAAGCTTTCCATCGATACTAATTTCATCAAAATTCGACATCGGACGAGGGAGTTATAGCCGTTTTACTCAGCGATATTGAATCGCCCAGGTCTGACGGTCGACCTGGCGGACCGTCAGGTTCTTGGTGGACCGTCAAGTGTCCCGTCAAGCTAAGGCTGTGCCTCCTTTTTCAGGCCATCGTGCAATGGCCAAGTTGGTGGACCATCAAAAGTTGACGTACCGTCAAGGGGTCCATCAGGTCGAGGCAAAATGGCCCAGATTTGGCACTCGAGTGACGGATGACTTGGTGGTCCGTCAGTTTCCTGACGGACCGTAACTTTGACTATCACGTCGAGGCAGAACGTTCCAGTTTCGAAACTCGAGTGACGGACGATCTGGTGGACCATTATGAGACTTGACGGACCGTCAGATCGACCGTCACAGGCCCCGATCAGCGAATTTCAGCTTTTTCAAAAAGGAATTTTGGTCATTTCCGCCCCATATGGTCTTATATATATATCCTAGTAGAGAATAGCCATTTATTTTTCTCATTTCCTCTTTCAAGAAACATCTAGAAATTAGGGGTTCTTCCAAAACCCAAAAATTCAATCTTCTTCCAAGAAATTCAAGGATCTTCCATGGATTTCTCCAAGTTGTTCGAGAATTAAGTTCCCCAAGTCAAGGGCATCAAGAATCTTGGTCTAAAAGTGTGAGAAAGAAGTTTCAAACAAGTTTCTACATCTACAAAATTATAATCCAAGGTATGTGGGGCTTGAACAAGAACACTCCTTTTGTTCTTGTGCCTAATGATTTACTTTCTATTATTGATTAACATGATTTTGCAAGTGGGTTTACACCCAAATTTCTTTATTTTTGATTTTTGAGATTTGAGTTGAATAAGTTTGATATTTATGATTATTTCACCATCATGTTTCTTAAATTGAGAATTTATTCCATGAGTTATATATTGTCATTATGTATTGATGATTTCTAAGCGATTTAAGACAAGTGTCATGAGTTATGCCTTTCCATGAGAAATTTGACTATTGAATATATATATATCGATATTTGAGATTGAAAGTAAAGAATGAGTCCTACGATGTTTCCTTGAAGCTTTTGATAGTTGAAAATGATTCGAAAAGCAAATGTACTTGACGTTGAGAAAGATTGTGTTGAGTTGAGTCGGGTTAGGAATCCACAAGATGTTCATGATTTACAGATGAGATATATATTTATGTTTTGGTCTCTATAATAGACCCATGAGTCGATATTGATTAAGGTGAATTTTCTAACGCGTTCTGAGCTGAGTCTGGGAGGAGTATTTAGCACCGAGCTAGAAATATGGTATTTCCCCGAAACTACGTGCCACCGTAGGATGGATATTGATAATAGTGGGACAGAGGCCGAATATGGGATTGTGATAATGAGATTTAGGTTGTACTCCCTGGAAAGAGTACGACACCCCCGCCAATGTGGGGTTCTCTCCTTAGGAGGGCAAAACGTTGGACTCCATGCGGCTCACATGGTGTAGTTATGTCGGTTATAAGAAACTCCCACGTCCATAATGATCTAAGTACCATGAGTTACCGAGTCACTCTAAGTCATGAGTCAAAGAGTTTGAGTTGAGTTAAATGATTTATGAGATTTATGAAGCATATGTTATTACTGATGACTTCCAGAAATGATGTTTTAGATAATTCAAGTGAAGAGAGTTATTATTGTCAGCATGCATGATTTTCTTATACATTTATGATATTATTTAAGATGTTGCATCCACCCCCACATACTCAGTACATTCCCAAGTACTGACTCTCATACTCCTTTGTATTCTATATTTCCTCATGCTATTGGTTCAGGTGCTCAGTCTTAGCAGCGACAGTGATCTTTGAGTACCTTCATCTACATTTCTGCGGTTGGTGAGTCCTCATGGTTCGAGGAACTGTGTCTCCGATTTTGTCTTATTTATAGATGGTTGTTTACTTTCAGTTCAGTACGAGTCAGTTGGGGATCTATCCCAATGGCTCCTCAGTCCTATGTAGTAGAGGCTTTGTCAGACTAGTGTACTAACGTGTTCAAAGATTTCAGTATTTTGTTTGTACAGGGCAGTATTACTTCGTATTTTAGTATGTTCATGACATGGTTATTCCTCTTTATCTTAGAATGATTTGTGCTATAATGAGTTCTGAATGTGATGACAGGCTTAGAGGGTTAGCTTGAGGCCACGTGTGGCCTTGAGCACCATGTGACGTCTCGAGATAGGTTATTGGGGCGTTACATCGGCACACCATGAAGTTTTACAACATTATCAACAAATAAAGAGGCTACACTAGGCGTATCATCACATTTAGAAAAAGGAATACAGTGAGCCATCTTGGAAAATCGATCCACCACGACAAAAATACTATCCCGCCCCTTTATAGTTCTTGGCAATCCCAACATAAAGTCCATTGATATGTCAATCCAAGGGCGCAAAGGGTTGGAAAATGGGGTGTGCAACCCATGGGGATGGAGTCGTGACTTTTCTCCTTTGCACTCAACATATTGGCCGTAAATCTGGGCCACATCCTTGTGCATTCTAGGCCAATCAAATTGTTCTTCCATGATTCTGAGGGTCTTCTAGACCCCAAAATGGACAATTAGACCGCCATTGTATGCTTCCCTCACAAACAATTCTCTCCACAAACTTGAGGTAATACACAATCATCTACCATTAAACAAGTATCCATTAAATTTGGTATTGGGATAGGAACCCCTATCCGTAACCCACCTATCCCTATCCAACTCTTCACTTTCCCTATAGATAGGATCAAAGTGAGGGTCCTTGGGATATAAAGACTTGAGGCTTTCAACCCACATCAACTTAGACGACAAAGTAGACACAAGCACATATTTTTGGGACAAATCATCAACAACCACATTGTCTTTACCCTTCTTGTAATGAATAACATAAGGAAAAGTGTCAAGAAATTCAATCCATTTAGCATGGAATCGGTTAAGCTTGTATTGTTCCCGTAGATGGTTCAAGGATTCATGATCCGTTCGAATCAAGAATTCTTTTGGCCACAAATTATATTGCCAAGTGTCCAAGGCTCAAATCAAGGAATACAACTCTAAATCGTACGTAGAGTAGTTTAGAGTTGAACCTTTGAGCTTTTCACTAAAGTAGACAATAGGCTTTAATTCTTGCATTAAAACCGCGCCTATGCCAACTTTGCTATCATAACATTCGACCTCAAATTTCTTGTCAAAATTCGGCAATTATAGCAAAAGGGCCGAGATGAGCATAACTTTCAAGTCCTCGAAGGCCTTAGCTTGCTCATCTCCCCACTTGAAAAACTGATCTTTTTTAATCACTTCAGTCAAGGGGGCGACAGTGGTGCTAAATTCTTTGACAAAAAATCTATAAAAACTAGTCAACCCATGGAAGCTTCTCACTTCACCTACGGTTTTGGGAGTTGGCCAATTTTTAATGGCGTCAATATTAGATTCATCCACTCCGACCCCTCTTTAGCTCACTACAAACCCAAGAAATACAACTTCATGGACACCAAAAGAACATTTTTCTAGATTAGCATATAACTTCACTTTTGAAGGACTTCAAACACACATTTTACATATTTTACATGCTTATCTAAGGACTTACTATACACCAACACATCATCAAAGTAAACAACAAAAAAATTTCTGATAAATGGCTTTATCACATGATTTATTAGCCTCATGAAAGTACTTGGAGCATTTTTTAGGCCGAATGGTATAACCATCCATTCATAGAGACCGAAATTGGTCTTAAAGGTGGTTTTTCATTCATTACCCGGTTGCATACGGATTTGGTGATAACCACTCTTCAAATCAATTTTAGAAAACAAACATGAACCACTCAATTCATCAAGCATATCATTTAGCCTAGGAATAGAGTGACGATATTTTACCATTATATTATTGATGGCTCGGCAATCAATGCACATACGCCAAGTCCTATATTTCTTGGGAACTAGTAGCACCAGAACCACACAAGGGCTCATACTCTCCTTGATGTACCTTTGTTGAGAAGTTCCTCAACTTGGTATTGCAATTCCTTGGTATCCATAGGGTTGCTTCTATAAGCCGATTTGTTGGGCAGTTGTGAGCCCGACACAAAATCAATTTGGTGCTCAATGCCCCGAAGTGGAGGCAATTCTTTTGGTAATTCCTTTGGGAAGTCATCCTCATAATCCTGCAAAACCTGAGAAATAGAAGGAGAAATGGAAATGTTCGTAGGGTTAGTATTAAAATAATAAGCCAAGAGGAGCATCGGAGTATCCTCATCATGATCCACAAATAGTTCCTTCCTCCTAGCCATCATCACCATGCTCTCGTGCCCCATTATAATTTAGGGGCCCCTTGGATTCCCATACCCCTCACTCTCGGATTTCTCTCTTTTTGCTCACTCCCAACCTTCTTTTCCTTTTCCCTCAATTCTCGCATCTTTTGGTGTAATTCATTCACTTGGGAAGGCAATAATAGATGAAGAGCGACCTTTCGGCCATCCTTCTCAAGTGTATACCGATTGGACCTTCCATCATGTTTGATCGACCTATTATATTGCCAAGGCCTTCCTAACAACAAGTGACAAGCTTGCATTGGTATCACATCACAAAGCACCTCGTCATGGTAGTTGGCTACCTTAAAACGTATCACACATTGCCTTGTCACCTTTAACTCGCCTGATTCATTCAATCATTGCTACTTGTAAGGACTAGTGTGAGGTGTAGTCGGCAATTTCAAGAAGTTCACCATTGCAACACTAACCACATTCGCACAACTTCCACTATCTATCACTATAGTGCACATATTTCCCTTCACAAGGCATTTAGTATGGAATAGATTCTCCCGTTGGCTAGGATCATCTATCACCTTACTAATAATGGCACACCTCACTACAAATTTTGGAACCACACACTCTCCTTCTTGTAAATAAGCATCCTCACAATCATCATCATCATCCTTATGTGGCTCCCTCTCAGCTATCTCTCCATCTTAAGGCTCAGTATCACTCTCATCACCCTCAATACCTACTTCTTCACCAAGGAAATACAATCTACATTCCCTTAGGAATACATTGCGTCGGTTAGGGACTTCATTGACTTTATTCCCCCAACCTTGGCACTTGAAGCATTGGAACCCTTTAGGATTAGAATACTTGTGAACTTCTTTCCTCGGAGGGATTTTGTGGACTATTTTGGGCTCGGGCAGCCTAGTAGTGGAAGGTTGGTCCTTGTTTTTAGGCCAACCCAAAGAGGATTGAACCATATCCTTACCCCTCGGCCAACCCGAGGTTGATTTTCCCTTTGCTTTGAATGACGACCTCTCTTTAAGTTTCCTTTCAATCTCAAGAGCCGCTTGGAAAATACCTTCGACGGTATCAAACTTGTAAAGTTTCAAATGAGTGGAGATCTCTTTGTTCAACCCACACTTGAACCGAATGATGTCATGACTAATTTTTTCCCCACGATGATCAAGTTTCAACTTGAGTTGTTGAAAATCATCATAATATGTCATAACACTTTGATTCCCTTGCCGTAAGTTGTACAATCTAGCAAGCAACTCATAACGATAGCTTTCGGGAAGATATAGTTGCCTCATTAGGTGCCTCAACCGAAACCATGGTGGTGGTTTCCCCTCTACCAACTCATTTCCGTACCGCTTGAAGTATTCCCACCAAGTGTTAGCATAGCCTTCAAAATAAGCTATGGCATAACAACTCTTCTTCTCTTCTCCGATATCATTCCCTTGAAACACTTTATCATACGCCGACTCCCAAGAAAGATTTACCTCGGTGTCACTTTCACCCTTGAAGATAGGTAGGATCAATTTGATTGTATTGATGCCTAAGTCTCTTTCTTGGTATCGGTTTCCCCTTTCTCCATACCTTCGGTATCTTCTTGGATCCACATGCCTCCTTTTATCTCCTCCTTCCTCATGTAAGCATCATCAAAGGCTCCATACCCTTTATAATTCTCTCTACCATATTCCTCAAAGTGGATGGGATAGTTTTGGACATTTAGAACTTGATTTAGAGGAATTGGATTTTGTGGAGGTGATGGTCTTTGGTTTAGTAGGGCTCGGAAAGGTGGGTTTGGATTTAGTGGAGGTATTGGACGCCCAAGTCCCTCTTCTGGAACTTGAGGAATTTGAGAATGGGTTGGTCTATTGGAGTCTAGATTTAGGGGGTTATGAGTGGTTTGGCTTGTGGCATTTAGTGGAGCTAGTGAATGATTTGGCAATTGTGGCCATGTTTCGGGAGCAACGGTGGTGTAGGAATTTCTATCATGTCCACTTGATGAAACCTGTCGAGGAGTATAAGGGTGAGAGTTCCTTTGAATCTCCACTTATTCTAACCTCCCACTAATAGTCATCACTTCTCCCCTTATGGATCCTACTTCCGTACTCAACCTTTGAAGAGTTCAGGTCATAGCCTCAAGAGTGACCCTCATATTCTCCATTTTATTAGAATCTACGATTTGAGACGTGGTTCCCTCCATTGTCAAGGTATCACCTACACAAGCAAAAAATAAGTTAGTTTAAAACCCCTCTCTTCACTCACACTCTCTTGGTTCACTCACACTCAAGCTCCACAAGTGTTGTAGATTGGCTAGTAACCCGTGAATCCTTAAGGTATGAGTATACTCTTGTTCGGAATGGATTTTTGTTTAAAACTCAAAGAATTCCCATCGGATAGAGTCAAGGAGTTACAACGTATTCAAACGACAAAAGCACACAAACAAACGATGACACGAAGACAAGGCTTCAAAGGACTAATTGACAACCTAGTAGGAATGTACAAACTTGCTAAATAGTTCTCGAGTCAATTAGAAGAAACTAAGAATCAATAATTAGAAACTAGAATATCCAAATTGAGCTTAATTAATGACGTGAACAGTGATTAAGGTGATGTGGCAATATGGTATTGGTCACGGTCCATACATTTTGTTCATCAACTTGAAGCCTTAATCTTCACAATTTTTGTAATGGATGACTTTGCTTTTGGAGGGAAAGTAAAGTCTTGTAACTTCTTTAAGTCCAATCTCAAATGGCAAGACTTGACTTGCACCAATATCACAAAACAAGGTCCCTTAAAAAGTGGTAAAAGTTGTTGAAAAGTAGATGTCAAGTCATGGAAGTTATGTGCTCAAGTCTTCTCACAAACAACTTTACACTTTGTCCTTCAACTTTTTGTTTTGGGGATCTATTTTACTCTTTTTAGTGTTTAAGACATGAGTTGAAGAGAAAATCAAGATGAGAACAACAACAACACCTTCAAGAACACAACAATAACACACCAACAATGGCCACTTTAACGTCCAAACACAAGCCACAACGCACGGCCAACTTCAAGAACAACAACAAGTCACTTATCATTAAGCTCAACTTTAGATCTAGACACCTTTTGTGTTGATGAGAAAGAAACCAACACAAAAAACAAACTAGACAAATAAAATTTTTGTAGATATAACTACCAACTTTTGACCAAGGCAACAACACAACACAATTTTCTTAACCAAGAACAAGATGGGTAGATTTCTCTTTTTTTCTGGAATTTTTCAGATTTCAACAATTGTTTTTTTGTATTTTTTTTAACTATCAAACACTAGATTGATTTTATTGGAACAAAATTAAACACAAGCTTTGATACCAAATGATACAAAGCTAAGTGTATATCAAGAGATTCAAGACAACACAAGATGCAACAATAAGAACAACAAAGTGCTAGTGAATTGAAAGAGGCCACACACGGCTTCACTAGGCTTCAACACTTGTTTTGACTAGAAAAATGAGTTTACAACAAGAACAACAAATGACAATTTTTATAGTGAATCGAAAGAGCCCCACACGGCTTCACTAGACTTTTAGATTCAACAACATAATGTTATCAAGATTACAAAGGTATAGAAACTTGACATACAATATTCAATAATCTAAGAACCCTAACAATGAGAAAAGACCTTAAGATTAATGAATATCAACACCAAATTCTTACTTGGACCAAGAGGAACTCAAGAATCCCAACACCCTAGTTTCTAGCCAAGATACAACACTAGTATCACTCTACAAGTGAACTTTTGGTTTTGGCCTCTCCAAAATGAGAAAGAGAAGTCACCAATATTACAAGTCTTTTGTTTCTTGAATAATAGGAATGAACTAACTAAAAAAGACTAGCCCTAATAAATGGCTTATATAGTCATTTACAAAGGAGGGACAAAAGACCAAAATACCCTTAACATTAAGTGGGTGGATTTGAGGTATTTTGTTGGGCCTCTTCACACTTTAATAAGTATAGGACCTTAGATGGGCTCACAAGGGACTCACACATGGCCAAGGATGTGAACAAGGCTTGGAGTCATTGCAACTCACGCGCTTGACTTTGTGTGAAAGGTATCGAGCTAGGAATTCCCATATCACCTTTTAGCCTTAGTTTCTGGGAAAAGGGAAATAATTATATGTATTGTGCAGTACGTGTACATTTTGTTGAAATAGATCCTTTCTTTAATTTTTTTTTGTTGTATGGTACTGACATGCAGTACCAGTACAAATTATAGTATATATATAAGGGTGTTTATTGTTGCACTATAATTGCTTTAATAAAAAAAAATGGAGAATCATATAGTGTAAATTATTATGCCTTTAATTTTTTTTAACGAGGGTATAAATTAGGCTTGATATAATTCCTGTCTAAAATAGTTCCTCATTTTTCATTAACAAATTGTGACTTCTACAGTAAATTATGATATAAGTTCTCACATTGAATGAAATAATCATTCTTATTGTTTCTTGGTTCTTATTTTAGAAATGGCTGAACGGGGACAAACTCGAATCACTCCAAGTGGTAGTTCAGGATGTCGAGCAAAGAAATAAAGTGGAAGAGCACATCATCGAAGAAAATATTTTTGAGGTCGTGAGATCATACGAAATGGTGTCCCTAGAGCGACACAAAATCTTTTATGGAATGAAAGGGTTACGCGAAGGGAAAGAGAGAAGAAATTGAAAAAATTCAAGTCTTTTAAGATATCACCTAGTATTACAATTGCTACTTTTATTCATATGTTTGAATTGAAACCTATAGAACTAGAAAATTATGTAGAAATATCGAATTGGGAAGCATTAGCAATTTTAGCAAATTCTCTCCATGAACCATGGGGTGAGAGATTATTTGATGTTTACCATGACATTTGGCCTAGCGAGCCTTTTTGGGTGTACATAAGTCGTCAAGAATATTTGTGGAATGACTTTTATCTTTAGATTGACTTGTAAAATGAAGTTATTTATTAACTTTATATTATATATATATTAAGTTGTTTAGCTCCCTTTACATGAATTGTATTCATTTATTTGAGTTTAAAACGACTTAATTTAAAGCTATCATTCTAATACACATTAAGGAATTGATTTTTAATTTTGGTCAAATGTTTAGTACGCAGAAGATGATCGGATTTTTAAGTGTTCTTTCGATTATACACTAAAAATGAAACCTTTATGTGAAATGATTTGCTTAAATCTGTAATTTGCATGCATAATTGATAAAATACTTGTGTGATTGTCTCTTAATAACAAACATGACATCAAAAAACATAATTGTTGACTTAAAAAAAGGAGAAAAACTAATGGAGATAGCTATGAAATTTGGAGTCGTAAGATGTGATATGTACTGGTAGACCAAAATGCTCTTGAAGGTATTAACCATGTCTTAAGTTGTAACACCCCGTACTTTCGGGCAAGAATTTAGACCATCGTTTCTACGCGTATAGACCCGAACTAAATTATTACTTGTTAATGTATGTGTGGTGATCACTCCTATAGTGTGGGAAAACCTTTGAATATGAATTGAGGTCCCAAAAATCCCCTAACTCTAAGACGAGTTGAAAAAATTTCTGGCGATTAAGTTTCAGTGGACGTTTAAACTTGGGCCAACTTCCACCAACTATAAATTATTGTATATATCAAATTATTGGGTATACTATATATATAATGAAAGGTATTTTAAGTAGCTTTCCAATGATACCAATTTTGCCAAAATCTGATACCCGAGCGAAAAGTTACAATCATTTTCGTGAGAGAGGTAGTAGGTACGCGCGATTAGCGTGCGACGCATGCTCCGTCGCACGCACCTAATTTTCAGATTCTATTTTCATATTTTTTAAGGGAAATTTGGACCTTTACCTCACCCAAGGTCTATCCATAACATAAGATTCACGCTCCAAAAGCAGAATACACTCCATAATTCATTTTTTCCTCTCAAATTAAAACCCTAGATCCTTTCCCTCAAGATCAAGAATCAAGGTCTTAAGTTCAAAACTCCAAGGAAAGGGTCAAGATCCGGGTTTCATCTATCAATATCTAGGTTTCATCTTTCAACTCTTATAGTCTAAGGTACGTGAGGTTTATCCTAAAAACTACATGGGCTTTAAAACACTAAAGCATAATTTTAAGATTATTAAGCATGAATTTTAAAAGGGTTTTGGAATCTATGTTCTAAATTATGTATTCCGAATGTTTCAATGTTACAATTGCTTTGGCCTTATGGTCCTTTCCCCTAAATTGATTTACATGTATATGTATATGTATGAAAATTGAGATTGAAGATTATTTGAGAGCGAATATTATGAACTCTCTCTCTTGTATTGAATTGAAGTTTATGGTTTTATCGGAAAAGAGTTGAAATGCATGTTTTATGATTGAAAGTAGTTTTCTCAATGTCATAGTATTTGAACATGATTTAGAGATAATGAGAGGGTGTTTCTTGATATAACTATATTTTGTGTTAAAGAGAAAGAATAGCATGAAATTAAGAATTTTGACATGACCACCTTTGTTTATTGAATTATTGATAAAGAGAATTGCTTGCATGGTTTTAATGAGTTTTAAAGAATGAGTTTCTTGAAAAGAATTGTTGATATAATGGTCCTGAATTCCATGATTTGAGAATAGAGACATACGTTGCTAGAAATGGCTCAGAGAATGTGACTTGCAAGTCAATGGTATGACGATACTATATAAATATATGCCATAGAAGAATTAGAGTATTCAGAACTTGATTTTAGAGTTTGCATGTTGTAAAGAATTAAAAATGGGCTTAAAAAGGGTTAGGTGATTACCCGAAGAGGGCATGAGTCAATCGACTCATAGCCTAAAATCGTATTTTGCCGATACGGGTATGTTACTTTTGTACACTGAAAACGACCGTGTGGCGTAGTAGAGATTCAGAGAATCCGACCCTTGCGTACAACTTGGGTTGGGGGCTTGGCTTCCGAGTTAAGGGAAGATTCCATATAGCCCATGGAATTACAAAATTGTAGGGTATACCACCTAGCGCAGAAGTAAAACAAAGAGTGTCACAGAGTTCAGATGATTTTACAAAGTCTTTTAAATATACCCCTGTGATTTTACCTTATGATATATTTATGAATTGTTTTAAATTGCTCTTATATATGTTGAATACCAATTACTATTTTGGATTTGCTCTGCGTACAAGTACAACTGTATTGACCCCCTACCTCTCAGGTTCTAAGGCACAATCTCGGGGTCTGGATAAGCAGTAGATTTCTTCAGACCGAAGTGCAGAGTTCAGTTGGTGAGCCTTCTATATTTTAGAAGGCCTAATTTCCTTCAGTCATTTATCGTTATTATGGTTTTGGTCTACTGGGGGCCTTGTCCCAGTTTTCAGATAACTTTTTTCTTATGTAGTAGAGATTTCGCAGACTGAGTCAGCTATTATTTTAATGTTGTTGAATTGCAGTCTTTAACATTATGTTATTTTCAGAGCATGGCCATGATCCCTTATTTAGTTATATTTCCGCATATCTTTCTTGTATATGAATGGTGTATGCGATTACAAGTTAGATGGGCGTCCAGGCCTTTATGGTTTGGTTTTCTCATCGTGGCCAGGGCCTAGGTTCGGATCATGAAAAACTTGGTATCAGAGCATGGTTTATGGTTCCAGGGTGTTTGCAAAATCATATCTAGTAGAGTTTTGCTTATGAGTGTGTTGTGCACCACACTTATAATCAGGAGGCTACTGGGCATTTATGAGTTGTTTTCCATTCTTTCATACTCTAGTTTGTGCTATAGAGTCGTCCATAAGAAAGTTATCTAAGTTCATTGCTCGTTCTAAATTCATGGGTCATGCCTCATTGTCGAGGTGATACAAGTCTAAGAGTCTAGCTCCCCCAGCGATGTGGTTCTCTCTGATTTAGTTTTTCATAAAGTTCTGAATTGTACAAGGACTAGAGAGGAGTCCATGAGCATTTTAAAGTGTGTTTGTTTAAGCATATACCCCTATCTGCATCAATCGTAAGATTGAGCCTGAGGTATGTAGTGTATTCAGTCTCCTTTTATAAAATTCTTGTTGCAGATATCGTGTATAAGGGTAATGATGTGTAGTAGAATGTTGAAATTGTATTTCCACCCGAGTAGTAGTGTATGTTAAAGTGTCATGACCTATAGGTAGCGAGATTGGCCAAGAAGTTGGTGACATGAAGTCACATTAGAAGTCAGAGTGAGGGTGAATTTTGCGTAAATAAATACTTTTAGTTGTATAATCGTGGATTGAGGAGTGGGTTGTCATTGTATAGTGATCGACTAATGTGGTAGCAATAATTGTAGATTGTATGGTAGTCCATGAAGGAAGTGACAGGATATGATTAGTATTTACCCAAGTTAGGGAAGGAGCCCAGAATGGATAGTTATGGTGGGTATAGAAATAAATTGTAGGTAAAGATTCATTATTGTTTATTGAATTTTGAAGGTCATTTTGATGTACGAATGGGTAAGTAAATTTGAGGTGAGAATTTAGAATATATTGATAAGATTGAAATGGATTGTATTATAAGATTGAGATAGACTATCCTTATTATGTGGCTTCACCCCTTTGATTGTCTTTTCTCTAGTAGTTGTAAACTAGTACTCTATGTGAGAAGGTGTGTAGTGGATTTTGAATTGTAATAGTGAGGTTATGGAAGGGTTGTGATTGTAGGTAGTAGCTAGGTGAAATGAAGTATTTTGGGTTGATTTCCCAATCTGATGGTCTAGTATAGTATGTGGCATGCTTTCGTTGGTGGTGCATAATTGACGCTAGACTATAGGCTTGAACTTGAGATGTGAAGTGTGGTGGTAAGAGTAGTAGCTTAAGATTAATGATGCATGTTTTGATGGAATTAATTAGCAGGATTGATGTGATATGATTTATGAAAAGTTTAAGTGGAAATCGTGAGGTATATGTGTACACGAGGACTGGTGCTAAAATGATGAATTGTGGGTGAATCATTAAGTGGATAAGAATGTGAGAATAAAGGAATAAGTTGAACCCCAGGTAGTTGGTTATTAGATAAAGTTTTTGTCTATAAGTGCTTGGTGTACCTAGTTTAGCTCTTGAATCTTGTAATATGGAGAAGTCATATTTTCTCTCCCACTCGAGTTAGCAAGAAGCAAGGGAAAAGTGAATCAAAAATGCTAACAGAAGGTAAGAAAATGTACAGGTATCTGATATTTTCCACTAGAATTTTTTTTTGAGTTCTAATGAACCCTCTTTTTGCCACCCTGGCTCTTTTACTGCATCCAAACAGCTATCGATAGATGATGTGTTTCATTTTAGAATTGGTTGGCCAGGATATGGCTTTGCCTTCCCCAGTGATGTAAGAAGCCTTTTACAACCAATATTACTAGGATTTCTACGATGTTTCTACCTTGGTATGTTCTTGTTATCTTGACAAATGTGCTAACGTAAATTCAACTGTCCATTGAGCACATCAGTAATTCCACTTGTGAATACATGTAAAATGGTGAAAATCTTGTTCCAAAGATTGTCTTCACGTGCCCATATGAGCTGCCAGACTCTCAGCTTGATGGAACGTTTACCATTCCCAGTTTCTGATAGGATGGTATTGTAGTAGTGAAAAAGGCAATATTTGCTCTTAATACACAAGCGTTGGGAGATGTTACGCTTATGGATGCACTTAAATCCTTTTTAAACTTATGATTTTATCTCAAACTTATTTCTTCACACCTGTTAAGTTATTTCACTTTTTTCCTTTTGTTTGTTTTATGATCCATTTTCGTAAATGGCATAATCTAGTAAGTTTAACTCCTAAATATTCTATTTATGAAGATGGAACTTAAGGTTGTCTCTATGAAATTGTACCCATTATTAGTCTAATCTTCTAGGTGAAGAATGGTTTCTGTAAGTAGCAGAGGTCCTGTGAGTTGCCTTAAAAGGATTTCGAGGAGAGTTTTATCTAAATGCCTAATTGGTGAAATATGAAAAACCAATGTGCTTGTGAAGAAAATAAATGTGTGATGAAGTGAGTTAGAAGTTGATCATGTCTAAATGATAGCTCTCTGTTTTAGTGATCCGTTTGAGATTAGTACATCAAATTATCTACTTTTGTGTTTCCCTTCTGCTTTAGGTATATTTACCAGAGAATCAGAGTCTCCAACTAACAATAGTCTCTGTTTACGTGGGACTGATCCTTTAATAGTTTGATTGAGTTTTCATTCTTTCTAAGCACTGAGGCTATAATTGTGAGAGTATCTTAAGCCTCTTTTGGTCACTTTATTAAAGCATCCGTACCTCTGCATTGTGTAACTTCTGTTGCTTGTTCAGAGCAATATAATATCATTATCATATTTTGGAACCTATAGAAAGAAAGGGCTTTCGTGTTGACTTGAAATGGAGATCAAACAGTTTTCTAGCGCAACTTCACTGGTTATATCTGATTGTCACTTTTTTTTGTTGATCTCCTACTGTCCTTTGCCTGAGGTTGTCGATGGAGCTAGTTCTCTAAAATATTTTGGTTGCTCATCTGAAATAGTTCTCTACTGAACATATTCATAGCCAAGATTTTGTTTGGTTCATTATCAATTTCAGTTTCGTTGGTACTTGTATTATAGCTATAGCAAAGAAAGTGGTCAACCAATTTAACCAATTGTTGCTATGTCGTCTATTATTTTAATTACTTTTCTCTTTCTGTGTGATACTTACAGATTATAGAGTTTGGCTAAGAAGGATGAATCTTGTTCTTCAGTATGCTTCTTGATTCTAAGTGAAAACTTGATTTATAACTTGCCTCAGAGTATCAAAAATCTTGGTATGCTTCGAGATCTTCGGTTAGATGGATGCCTGAGCCTTAATTCTCTGCTAGAGCTTCCGCCAAGCCTTGTTACATGGAAGGCAGTTAGATGCTCATCACTGGAAACAGTTACAAATCTACCAAACCTAATAACAACTCTCTTTTTAGATGTCATGGGAAGTAAGAGCTCAAGCGAGATTTCAGGAATTTTCAAACTAAAGCCCATTGATAGTTTTGAAGTGGAATTACTGAATACTCTAGGCCTCGCTATAAATTTTGCATCTTCAGTACTTATTTTCCAGGAAATGAGGTTCCAAGCTGGTTTACAAAGTTAGTTGCGATGTCAATATTGAAGGAGAAATTATTTGACAATTGTTATATGCAGACGGCAGGTTCGGGCCGTGACAAACTTGGTTACACTGGCATAGATAGAGGGTATGTTTGAAAGATCTTGGTGAAAGAAATGGATCGATGCTACAGCAGTGTGCATTCATTGACGAGATAAAATGATTTGTTATATTTGAAGGTGGAAAATTTGATGTGATTCTCGAACTAAGATTATAGGTGAAAGGGAAAAGAAGGAGATGAACTATTATTGTGTGGAATATCTAAGAAGGAGAAATATGGAAAAAATATTTGCGGAAGTGGTTGAAAATATTAGTGGGTGTAGTAATGATTAGGCTTGAATGTTGTAATTGTTGAAAATAAAAACCAATGTGTTGTATGGTTAGTACTCATTGATTTAAAACTTGAGTGTGTTTGACCGTAGTGATAAGGCGAAGTAAATCTTCTTAAGGGGATGTAGAAATGGAGTCCCATAGCTTAAGCTAGCACCTCTTTTCTCCGAGTTAGGCTTCAACATAAGAGTATTATACAGTGAGACTCAAACTTGTGTGGTTAAAACTTGTGTGGTTAGATGTGTATTGGGAAAATTGTAAGTTGGAAATGATGAAACATGTAAATTATTGTTTGTGGTGTATACGAGTAGTGTCTCTAGTGTTTAAGTCTTTTCGTTGTAACTTGTAAAATGGAGAATGCTTCAATTCTTATGTCCCGCGAGAATCTCATCTCATGCCTTGTACCAATCTTAATTAGGCCGAGGATTCTTATAAAAATTTATGTCTTACAATGTTTTGATCATGTGACAAAAAACACATGCCAAGATCATGTCGACATCAAGTTTCGTTATCGCATGTTTCGTGCTTACACGTTTCCCTAGGGGTTATCATGAATCTCATTGACTGACTTCGCATATTTTGTTGAGGAAAAATATTAAATGCAATGTTACATTCTTTATTCTACACTTTTAGAGCTTCAAAAGTCCCTACCCATCATTCGGGGATGAATGATCCCAAGGGGGAATAATGTAACACCCCGTACTTTCGGGCTAGAATTTAGATCATTGTTCCTACGCGTATAGACCCAAACTAAATTATTACTTGTTAATGTATGTGTGGTGATCACTCCTATAGTGTGGGAAAACATTTTAATATGAATTGAGGTCACAAAAATCCCCTAACTCTAAGACGTGTTGAAAACATTTCTAGCGATTAAGTTTCAGTGGAGGTTTAAACTTGGATCAACTTCCATTGATAATAACTTCTTGTATATATTGAATTAGAGGGCCTACTATATATAAAATGAAAGGTCTTCTAAGTAGCTTTCCAACGATACCCATTTCGCTAAAATTTGATACCTAAGCGAAAAGTTACAGCTATTTTTGTGAGAGAGGCAGTAGCTGCGCGCGATTAGCGTGCGACGCACGCTCCGTCGCACGGACCTAATTTTCAGGTTCTGTTTTTGCATTTTTAAGGGAAATTTGGACCTTTACCTCACTGACAATCCTGGTGTTGGTCAGAATGCGATTCGATTACGTCTATTTCCATTGTCTCTGTCTGGGGAGGCAACACTATGGTTGAATGGGCTGACTCCTGATTCTATTACAAATTGGAGGCAATTAAGAGACGCTTTCCTAGAAAGATTCTTTCCGCCATCCAAAAGGGCACAATTGAGAGATGAAATCAGCAACTTTCGTCAGCTTCCCACTGAAGCTCTTCATGAAACATGGGAGAGGTTCAAGACAAAGCTAGCGAGATGCCCAAACCATCACATGACTAATGTTCACCTCATGGAGATATTGTATAGAGCCTTGAATTCAATAACTAAGCCAGTGGTGGACAACGCAGCTGGAGGATCTTTTATGGACCTCACCTTTGGTCAAGCAAGCAATATGTTAGATCGCATGACGAAACAAAGTAGAGCTTGGCATACCAGGGATTCCGAGGTAGCAAGCCCCACTTTATCTATAGGCATGACTGCAGACCAAAGAAGAAGACAAGAAGAACGTGATCAAGATTTAGCGCACATGAAAACACAAGTGGATCTTCTGACAAAGCATTTATTATCAGGGAAGACCGAAAAAGTGAAAGTTGTGGCGCTAAAAGGAAGAGACGAATCTGATTCGGAAGAGGAGGCCAACTACTTGAACAATCAGGGGGGTTTCCGAGGTAAGACCCATGGAAACCAAGGTCGGAACTATTATGATAATTCTGGAAACAAGGACCAAGGTAGTTGGAGAAAAAACAATGAAAAGAGTGGTGTATATGTTCCCCCTAGAAGACGTGACACCACCACATCTAATTCGGGAAGTATGGAAGACATGATGGCTAAACTACTGAAAGGAGTGGAAGCAACTAGAGTGGGAGTAATGGAGGTAATAAATGATTTGTCCTCTATGAAGCAATTAGTTGATTCTTATTCCACTTCAATCAAGCAAATAGAGCAGCAATTGAGCCAACTTTCAGCAGCACTCAATCAAAGAAAGGCTGGCACTTTACCTAGCGACACCGTGCAAAACCCAAGGAATGATGGGTCATGCATGGCCATTACTACCAGAAGTGGTAAGGTGCTGGAAACTTCAGAAAAAAGCAAGCAAGTGGCTGACGAAGAGGCGGAAATTGATGATAAGGCGAAAGGGGAAGATGCCGCAGCAGCCGATCCTAATGTCCTTAACGTCACTCCTCACGACGTGCAGCCTGGAAAAGCTGAAAAACAGAAGCAAGAGGAGAAGAAAGCCGTGGAAAGAACAATGCCATACCTACCACCACCTTTTCCCAAAAGATTGAAGAAGGTGGCGGATGATACGAAGTTCAGCAAATTCATGACTATGTTAAAGAAGCTGACCATTAATGTTCCATTGGTGGAAGCACTTGAACAAATGCCTGGGTATGCGAAATTTATGAAGGATCTTTTGACAAAGAAGCGGGCAGCAAGTTATGAGTTGAAAGATGATGTCCATCACTGCAGCGCAATCGCTACCCGATCCTTAGTACAGAAGAAGGCAGACCCTGGTGCTTTCACTATTCCTTGCACGGTTGGATCTATGAATTTTGCTAAGGCATTGTGCGATCTGGGTGCTAGCATCAATTTGATGCCACTATCCGTCTACAAGAAGTTGGGGTTAGGCGATCCGACACCAACCAATATGAGGCTCGTGATGGCTGATAGGTCGGTAAAACGACCTGTGGGTATCTTGAATGATGTGTTGGTGAAGGTTTCTTCCTTCATCTTTCCTGCAGACTTTGTGATTTTGGATTGCGAGGTGGATTCTGAAGTTCCCATAATCTTGGGACGTCCTTTCCTTGCAACAGGAAGTGTGCTTATTGACATGAGAGATAATGAGCTTTTATTTCGAATGAATGACGAAGTGATTCGTTTTGATTTGTGCAAAGCGATAAAGCAGCCAAGAGATATGGATGTGTTCTCTGTAGCTGATGTTCATTATGAAGATAAGAAAGCATTATCTGTAGAGAAACAGCTTACTGTTGAGCCATTATCTGTTGCGCTGCTGAATGTTGAGCATGAGGATGCTAAAGAATATGAAGAACTTATGGGTGCTCTAATAGAAATAGAGTCTTATTCCCATACTCCTAAGCAACCGGACCGTGATCTTAAGAATCAACCTTCACTTACAGCGAAGACTTCCCTTGAAGAGCCACCAATGCTAGAATCGAAAGAGCTCCCCGATTATCTAAGGTATGTGTTCTTGGAAAGTATAAAGATACTTTCGGCGAGTGCGGATGATTTAAGTAAACAACATGTAGACGCTCTCATCTCTACTCTGAAGAGATACATGAGAGCTATGGGTTGGACTATTGATGATATAATTGGTACCCCTCCTACAAGTAAGCCTCATTGTCGTCTGAATCCATTCAGAAAATGATCCACCATCTATCCCGACGAAGACTGAGTACTCGAGGTAACCATGTCGTGCCACGACAATAAATAAGGCGCTAGATGGGAGGCAACCCATCGTTTATCATTTTTCATTTATCTTTTATCGTTTTCTTTCATTCTAGTACTTGATTTGATTTTGATAAATGAAAAATCCAAAAATAAGAGTCGTGCCACGACCAAAACTAAGGCGCTTGGTGGGAGGCAACCCATCGTACTAATAGTTTTCATTTGTTTGAGCGAATATAGGTGCAAGAAGTAGTCAACGAGGAGATTGATTTCAATTGACGATTTGGACGCATTGTATGGTAAAGTTGGTAAGTTAGGAAGGGTGATGCATAAGGCTATGGATTGAGCATTGCTCATGCCAAACTAGGCATCGAGGAAGGCTAGGCCTAGGTAAAACTAGGCCACGAACGATGCACAACCTATCCTATAGCCTAAGGTCTCGGAATCTAGTGTGCTATACACTATGCGCCGCCTATTCCAAGTTATGCTTTTGACTATGCGCCGCCTATGCTATGGCATTTGGTCTCAGTATCTCATATGCCATAGACTATGCGGCGCATATGTCTACAAATGCCATAGACTATGCGGCGCATATGTCCCATTATGCCATAGACAATGCACCGCATATACCATGACTATGCCAAGCATTATGCGCCGCATATGTAGCATTTTTGTCTCCAAAACTGATTGTAAATGGGTCAAAACCCAACCCATTCTCTTCCTATATAAAGGAGACTTAGTCTTGAAACACAAACACATTGAAAACTTGACCTAGGCGCCGCATATACTCTCCAAATCATCTCAAAACTTTTCTTTTTGCTCTCCCACTTCACAAGAACATCTCCAAAGGCTTCAATCACGTAAGTACTCTTTTGTTCTTCATCTATTTTTCGTAAGTTCTACGTTGCTATGTCTATTACGAATTGCTACATCTTGAAGAAATATTGGTGATGTTAATGTGTTTGAATTGTTGATACAAAACCAAGTGAGTGAACATGAACGTTAGGATACTCTTAACTTGTTTCCAACTAGAAATTGATTTTGATGCATTGTTATACTACTTGCGGAATTGCTATAGTCATGAACATTGCATGCTCTTGTCACTTGAATACTTATATGTTGGGATGTCTCGCTCATCGGAATAAGACTTATAGTTGCCTACCGACATAGGAGATTGTGATTATTGATAGAAACTATACCATGATGTAATCCCTATGAAGAAGTCTTGATATACCTAACATGAAAGTATTGCAAAGATTGCAAGAAGTGTTACATATCTGAATTTCTTGTTGGAATATAGCCCCTAAAACGTATGTCGATGAAGTCTGAGTAATCGACCACTTTCACTTCACTAGTCTGTACCAACAAACTAAGTGTGGGGTGGTGCCACTACTGCTTGTTTATAGATTGTATCCATCGAGATGATGCTAACATGAATATTTTTTTTAAGTCTCAGGTACAATGGCACCCAAAGCAAGACCACTTCACAAAAAGGCAAGAAAAGAGGCCGAAAAGAGCAAGGAGAACCCTCCTCGCTGCAAATACCTTGACTCACTCTTGGAATTAAGTGGGATACTTATGAGGAACTTCTGAGAATGACGACTCTGATGATGATTCCGATGCAAAGGGTATGACCCCCGACATTGAGGACGAGTCCGACTGACCAGGTTCTTCGTATTTATTCTCCACTGAGGACAATGTCCCGACTAAGTGTGAGGTGGTGGTATTGCATGCTATACTTCTCTACTCGCATCTATGTTTGTTTGCTTTGTTTTTGTTTCATTTTTTTAGTAGTAAATTTTTTCTAGCTTCGCATGAAATTATTTTGATAGGCAGCATAAGATTATAACAAGAGTATGTGCTACAATTGTGACTATTGAGACGTTTAGGCTCTAGTTGTGACTCATTATGTGATATTGTGTGGTTCAATTCCTTCACTTGTTGGGTCGAGAGTCTATATTACTTCCAAGCAAGTCGACCATGTGCCTTGTGTGTGAGAGATAATCGTATATTCTATGATTGTGGCTGATGCTAGAACTTGCCTGGTATGTATGCAAAGCGAAAATAAGGAGTGTAAGTTTAGGAGGTGATTTAGGCATTTCTTTGACAACCTTTATTTATTTACCTTCAGTTTTACCTACCCATGGACATCATCCTAGTTAAACCCTTTTGAGCCTTTAGCCTATTTTCTTTGACAACCTTGTATGTAAGCCTAATCCATTTTTTCAAGACCGTAATTTGATCCAAACTCCTAAGTGCTTTAAAGTGAAAAAGTCATGTGACAACATAAGGGGAAATTGGGTGAGTATGATGATATAAATTGTAATGGTGCTTGAATGTGTTATGAAAAAGAAAGTGCTATCATAAGAGGTATGTTGTGAAAAGAAAAAGGAAAAGAAAGCTGAAAAGCGAGTTGTGCTTAAAATTGAAAAACAAAAGAGGAGAACAAGGGTGGTAGAATAAAAGAAAGAAAGGTTGAAAGAAAAAAAAATGTCAATGATACAAAGTGATGTATTAAAGCGCTTAGGAACTTAGTCACTATTCCTGGCCAAAATAGTCCTACCCGTCCCTTAGCCTACATTACAACCATCAAAAGACCTACTTGATCCTAAGCTTAGCATTCTGACATTTAGTGGAGCATTACACTAAGTGCAAGCCTATGGTCATCAGTTGCTACATATGAATTCTTTGTGAGAGTGAGAGCAAGGACATTTTGATACCCATGTTTGAAAAATATGCTATACTTGTGAGTGATTGTGGGTACTATAGTGTGAGACACACATGGTTGATGAGTTTTGGGTAGTTATATATGATTCCTTGTACTTTAACGTTTGCATGCGAGTTGATCACCATCATGAGTCTATGCTAGAGGTTAAATTGTTTCTACCTATAATCGAAAAGCTACTCTTTGTTGATAATTATTGTGCCTGTCTGGACAAATATTTTGTGTTGTTGCTGTGAAACCCTAAGTTGATGTTTAGAGGGACATGATATTTTGTTCGAGGACGAACAAAGCTTTAAGTGTGGGGTGAAAGACTTGCATGTAGAAATAAAGTTGATGAGATGCATATTCGGATCATCGCCTGCTAGTCCACCAAACAATCCCTTGAGTTGCAATAACTGAATCATGGTGCTTGTGATGTTGAACTTGGCTCCGGGGGTTAATGGCGGAAGAATAATTGCTCCAGTGGCACCAGCTCCATCAAGATCATCATCATCATCATTGAATGGTATTTCACGTTGTGCATCCATTGATGTACTGAACAAAAAATCTGCAGTAAACAAAAACAAAAACTAAAAGTAAAAGTACGAGAGTCTTTGACCAAAGGGTTTAGTAATTACTACGAACTTAATTGACACTTGTATTCCCCGGCAACGGCGCCAATTTTTGATAACGCTCAATCTACAGCTCTCGTTTGAGTGTAAAGCGGTCGTTAGCAAATATAGAACCCAACCTGGGTTGGGTGTCGATCCCACAGGGAATAGCTTGGCCAACAAGTAAGTAAAATTACTAAACTTTTGGTGCAAGTCTCGTAAGAAGGGGGGATTCTTGTTTTGCAAGTAATGTAAACAAAAGCTGAAAATAATAAAGTAAAAAGAGAGAGATTGTTACGTTGGTTGTAAACAATGAGAATTGAAGCGTTGGGGTTATGTCCACTTTCTGAGGTATACGTCTCTATTGGCTATGAGTGTGTAGAATTCTGACATGCAATTGCTTATAGAGGATTGTAGTTGATGGTAAATCCAAGCGTATCTCGACCTAAACAAGGACTATTTCACTTTAACTCTGTCGAGCTTAAAGCGTATCTAACGGTACGAATTCTCCAAGAGGTTAGTCCAGTTACGGCACCAACTTTTTAATAGGAAAGGGTGTCCTACTACCTTGACATTATCTCTTTTCCAGACAAATAACTTTTCTCTCGAACAAGTTAAATGTTAGACTGGCGTATTCTTGCGTTTGCAACCGCAAAGAATGTAGATTAAGATGAAGAGAATAATGATATAAGCAATATACGTGCCTCGAACTCACAAACTCACAGCAATAGATAGTATCTCATACGGCTTCCATAACCCCAAAAGAGAAGTTTAGTTACCCATGAATGCGAAGGAGATCACGATTGACATTGTTGTTATACCACAAGATTGAGTAATTTCGTGTAGCTTAGGTGGTAGGCGTGAGGCGTGAATTCCTAGGAAAAGTAACGATTCTCTTGTTGTGGAATTTAAGAATGGAAGAGTAGAAGAAGAAAAATAGAATTAATGGAAAGATTAGAAGAGTTGTAGAGTAATAGAATTGAATTGTAAGATAAGAAGTTGAGAGGGATGGAAGAAAGTATTGTGGGCTTCCCCTCCCAAATTCCTTGCAAATCTCTAGCATGATAGGGTATTTATAATACCCATATCCTAATCCTACTAGATAAATAAAATATCTAACCAAATTCTACTAGGCTAGTGTAATACTTAACCCAATTATACTAGGTTAATGTAACATTATCATAATCCAAATAAACTAATGAAATACATAACCCAATTGTACTAGGTTAATGTATCATTGTCCAAATCCAACTAAGTTACTGCAAATCCCCAAAGTCTTCAGAAATGTTGTTTTAGCCCGGGACAGATTTTCCATGTAGCAATTTTGGTCCTTAGGCGTGTAAAATCCCTTCCCTTCCTTCGTGAGCTTTCTTTTGCGTCAAGTAAGCCATAAAATGCTGAATTCTGCATCATTTATACCTGAAACTTTACTAATCATGTTCGTTAGCTCATTTACAGGAAAAAGGACTAAAAGTGCATGAAATATATACTTTGTTCTCAAAACTAGGCTAAAATATGGGCAAAATATATTGATATAGGCGTGTAAATTCGCCTATCATCACTCACCCAAGGTCTATCCATAACATACCCAAAAGCAGAATACATTCCATAATTCAATTTTTCCTCTCAAATTAAAACCCTAAATCCTTTCCCTCAAGATCAAGAATCAAGCTCTTAAGTTCAAGACTCCAAGAAAAGGGTCAAGATCCGGGTTCCATCTATCAAGATCTAGGTTTCATCTTTCAACTCTTATAGTCTAAGGTACATGGGGTTTATCCTAAAAAATAAATGGGCTTGAAAACACTAGAGCATGATTTTAAGATTATTAAGCATGAATTTTAAAAGGGTTTTGGAATCTATGTTTTAAATTATGTATTCCGAATGTTTCAATGTTACTATTGCTTTGGCCTTGTGGTCCTTTCCCCTAAATTGATTTACATGTATATGTATATGTATGAAAATTGAGATTGAAGATTATTTGAGAGCGCAAATTATGAACTCCCTCTCTTGTATTGAATTGAAGTTTATGGTTTTGTCGAAAAAGAGTTGAAATGCATGTTTCATGATTGAAAGCAGTTTTCTCAATGTCATAGTATTTGAACATAATTTAGAGATGATGAGAGGGTGTTTCTTGATATAAATATGTTTTGTGTTAAAGAGAAAGAATTGCATGAAATTAAGAATTTTGACATGACCATCTTTGTTTATTGAATTGTTGATAAAGAGAATTTTTTGCATGGTTTTAATGAGTTTTAAAGAATGGGTTTCTTGAAAAGAATTGTTGATATGGTGGTACTGAATTCCATGATTTGAGAATAGAGACATAAGTTTCTATAAATGGCTCAGAGAATGTGACTTGCAAGTCAATGGTATGACGATACCATGTAAATATATGCCATAGCAGAATTAGAGTCTTCAGAACTTGATTTTAGAGTTTGCATGTTGTAAAGAATTAAAAATGGGCTTAAAGAGGGTTAGGAGGTTACCCGAAGAGGGAATGATTCAATCGAGTCATAGCCTAAAATCGTATTTTGCCGATACGGGTATGTTACTTTTGTACGCTGGCGATGGCCTTATGGCGTAGTAGAGATTCAGAGACTCCGACCCTTGCGGCAAACTTAGGTTGGGGGCTTGGCTGCCGAGTTAAGGGAATATTCGATATAGCCCGTGAAATTACAGAATTGTAAGGTATACCATCTAACGCAGAAGTAAAACACTGAGTGTCACAGAGTTCAGATGATTTTACAGAGTCTTTTAAATATGCCCATGTGATTTTACCTTATGATATATTTATGAATTGTTTTAAATTGCTCTCATATATGTTGAATAACAATTACTATTTTAGATTTGATCTGCATACCAGTACAACTGTATTGACCCCCTACCTCTTAGGTTCTGAGGTACAATCTAAGGGTCCGATAAGCAGTAGATTTCTTCAGATCGAAGTGCAGAGTTCAGTTGGTGAGCCTTCCATATTTCAGATGGCCTAATTTCCTTCACTTATTTATCGTTATTATGGTTTTGGTCTACTAGGGGCCTTGTCCTAATTTTCAAACAACTTTGTTCTTATGTAGTAGAGATTTCGCAGACTGAGTCAGATATTATTTTAATGTTGTCGAATTGCAGTCTTTAACATTATGTTGTTTTCAGAGCATGACCATGACCCTTTATTCAGTTATATTTCTGCATTTCTTTCCTGTATATGAATGGTGTATGTTATTACAAGTTAGATGGCCATCCGGGCCTTCATGGTTCGGTTTACTCATCGCGGCCAGGGCCTAGGTTCGGATCGTGACAAACTGTATGTAACACCCCAACTTAGGCAGGTGTCCCACATTGGCAAAACACAGTAGGGATGCTAGGTATATAAGTAAGAAAGTCTTACTCCCTAGTGATGCGTTTTAAAGCCGTGAGGGCCTGGGCCCAGATCAGACAATATCCTTAGTAGGTTGGGGAGTTACAGGGGTATCTCGGGCTTGTGTGGTTTGGGGTGACCATTGCGGCCAGGGCCTCGGGTCGGTTCGTAAGAGAATGGTATCAGAGTCACTCCTGTGTCGTCCCTGTCGATGTAGGCCAACCTCAGCGAGGACGCTGATTCCATAAGGCGGGGGGGTGTATGTAACACCCCAACTTAGGAATGAGTCCCACATCGAAAAAACACATGAGGGATATTGGGTATATAAGTAAGAAAGTCTTACTCCCTAGTGATGCATTTTAACATCATGCGGGCCTGGGCTCAGAGCGGACAATATCACTAGTGGGTTAGAGAGTTATAAGGGGTATCTTGGGCTTGTGTGGTTCAGGATGCCCATCGCGTCCAGGGCCTCTGGTCGGGTCATGACATAAGTCTACCAGAAGAGGGCAATACTGTACAACTCAGAATAGACCTTACAGCTTATAAGGCTTGGAAAAAGGTTGATTCTATTGCACGTGGAATTATTGTAAGTTCTGTGGTTGATGATCTCATACATGAGTGTGAGAAATTTCCTACTGCCAATGCCATCTGGACACACTTGCGAGGAACATATGGGGGTATTTCAATCATCCGCCTCAGATAATTGGCTATCAAGTTAGACACTTACAAGAAGTGCCATGATCACAATATCAAACAACACTTCGGGTGATGGATAATATGATAGCTCAGCTCAAAAGTTCTAGTCATGTTATCTCATATGAGCACCAGGTTCAGGTAGTGATCCGATCTCTTTCCAATAATCGGGAACAATTGAAGGTCAACTTAACCCACAATGACAACATCAAAACCATTTCTGATGTTGCACGTCATGTTGAACTTGAAGATAAATGGCTTGGTGCTGCTAAAGCTATTTCTAATATCTTAATGGCAGAATCAAGTGGTAAGAACTCTTCAGGATTCAAGCGTAAGAAAATGTGAAAAAAAAATGAAAAGGGTAAAGAGACCGAAGAAAGACCCTCTGAAAAAAGAAC
Organism: Capsicum pubescens; assembly: GCA_030864215.1. Classification (NCBI taxonomy): domain Eukaryota; kingdom Viridiplantae; phylum Streptophyta; class Magnoliopsida; order Solanales; family Solanaceae; genus Capsicum; species Capsicum pubescens. The sequence continues at coordinate 310,297,474 of CM061538.1, read as the reverse complement.
AAGCCAAATTCCAAGAAGGAAAAAGGTTTTTTCAAGAAGAAAGACAAGAGCAAGATGAAGTGATACAATTTCCAAGTTTTGGGGCATTTTGCTCGTGAATGTCCTGAGCAGAAAAAGGTAGCATTTCTAAATGCAACTCTAAGTGATACGTATGTTTCTAGCATTGCTTTATTAATTGAATCTTATCCTATGTGGATTTTAGACTCAGGATCCACCGACTATGTGAGTCGAGATCGAGAAGCGTTTGTAGAGTTTCATCAAGTTTTACCTGGATAAAGGTGGATCTATGTAGGAAATAATGCAAGACTTGAAGTCAAAAGGATTTCCACTTGCAAAGTAGATTTGCATGGAAGCCGGTCTTTAATGTTGCATGACGTCCTATATGCTCCAGAAATTCGATGAAACTTAGTGTTTGTGTCTGTCTTTTAGATGTTGGTTTTCATTTGTTTTTTAGCCGTAATTGTGTAAGAATTACTCTAGATAATTTTTTTTGTGGTTTTGGACATCGTTATGATCGCTTTATTTTTTTAGATTGTAATCCTTCAACTTATGACTATTATTTTGACCGTTGTATAATGTCATGTTATTCAAGTAATAATGATGTTAATATACTTACATGGCATGCTAGATTGGGTCACATAGGGAAAGATCGAATGAATAGATTGGCAAAGGAAGGACATCTACGTTCTTTCTCTAAAATTAAAATGCCAACTTATGAAAATTGTCTTGCTGAAAAGATTACACGTAAATCATTTGGGAAGGCTAAAAGAGCCGAATTCCCATTGCAATTAATTCATTCTAATATATGTGGTCCAATGAATGTGAGGGCAAGGACTGGTGCTTCATATTTCGTTATATTTATTGACTATTTCACGCATTTTGGTTATGTCTATTTGATATCTCATAAATCAGAAGTACTTGAATGCTTCAAAAGATATATGAATGAAGTTGAGAATCAATTAGACAAAAATATAAAGACATTAAGAACCGATAGAGGTCGTGAATATTTGTCAAAACAGTTTAAAGAACTGTCTATTGAAAAAGGCATCATCAGATAATTAACTACTCCTTATACACCTTAAAAAATGGTATAGCTAAAAGAAGGAATAAAACATTATTGGATATGATAAGGTCCATGATGGCGCATGGAAATTTACTAATCTCTTTCTGGGGAGATGCATTATTAACTGCGGCCTACATATTGAACAAAGTGTTTTCTAAATCAGTATCTTCTACTCCTTATGAACTATGGACTGGTAATAAACCAAACTTTAATAATCTACGACCTTGGGGTTGTACTGTATATATTAAAGATAGTTTTGGTAAGTTTGGAAAATTGAGTCCAAAAGGAAAGAAATGTATCTTTATAAGATACTGACAGTGCACAAGCTCACATGCAAGTGTACGTGGTCTTATCAAGTAATATAGTGGCCTTCAAGAAAGCCGAATATCGATCCCACAGAGACTTGGTTAAACAACGATTCAATTTTATTTCGTTGTTTAGATTAATTTAGTGCAAAAGTAACCAAAAAGAGAGTTTCCAATATTGTAAATTAAAACTAAAGTAATAATGCGTAAATAAAAGTACTTGGAACAATCAATGGATTAAAGCCCGGGGTTAAAGCATTTCGAACAATCATACTATGTTGTTGAATTTCATTCGTTAATTCGCTTATCTTAGTTGTTGATTTGTAGGGTTAATAGCATGATCATGGTTTTTCAACCTCTAATCTTTTACCTAATTTGGACATTACAACTACATCGTTGAGAGAGGATGTAATAATCTAATTAAGTTAATTAAAGCTATCATCCTACGTTTGAATCAAGCGAGGCATCTAAGTACATCTCTGTACTAGACGCTAAGTTTAATACTTTATTTTAGTTGATTGTCTACCATCCTTCCCACTATTCTTCTAACCCCACCATGCTCTAAATATTGAAATTTTTTATTCTGCCTCTCTCTAATTTTTGTCTATTTCTTTTTTCTCATCCTCAACCTGCTGCATAAAACCCAAGTCTGGTGATGTCCATATCATTGTTCAACATGCAACCTTACATTTCAATAGCAAGTCACGAGACAACCCAGGATGAAACTTTTTCATCTTGGATCTCTGGTTAAACACCAACTCTGGAGCATAACGAGACAACTGCTAAGATTTCAAGGTATACTCTTTTAGACTCATCTTGCCCTGATTCAGATTCACAAACTCCCCAGCCTTAGCTTTTCTCAACTCATAAGGAAAGAAATAATCAAGAAAGAAACCCGAAAATGTATCCCATAATGTTGCCTTTACATTATCACCCCTTAAGTACTTTCAATCCCGATACCACTGATAAGCTACATCTTTCAGTTGATATGCAACAAACTCTACACCTTCAAAATCAGTAGCATGCATCATTTTAAAAATATTCTCCATCTCATCCCCAAACCTCTGAGGATCCTCCTCGACCTTAGAGTCTGTAAAGGTTGGGGGATTCAACTTCATAAATTGGCCAACTCGAGTGATCTCAGATGAAGGAGCAATAGAACCAACACGATTTAACTGGTGAGATTGATATGTCACCAACTGAGTAAGCAAATGAATAGTCCAGCGGAATGACGCATTAGAGATGTACCCATGAGGCGACTGATCATAAGCATCACCACCCCGAGAAGACCTAGAAAGACTAGTTGGGTTGGATGAAATTCCACGTGGGGAGGCACAACGAGGAGAGAGGGCCTTAGACCAGGTCTGCACTCAATACATAGGGAGAGTCCTCTCCACATTGCCCTTAGGTAGGACAAAGTTCCCAAAAGAGTTTCTACAAATGTCAGATCTACAGGGAGGCATGATCTGAAATGCGAGAAAGTCAAGAGTTAGAGAAATTCACAACACCAGACTCTATAGCCCGGCGGCATAGAACACAATAAAGAAAAATATTTCTAAATGTCTTATATCTTCCTCCTTGTAAGTGTGGCGTGCTACACACTCATAAAAAAACTCTGCTCAACACGACTTTATGGAAACCCAACAAATCTAAATCATGCTCTGATACCAACCTTGTCACTACCCGAACTAAGTCCTGGCCGTGATGGGTATCTCAAGCCCACTATGGACCATAGACCACCCGCTTAACCTAACCTCAAGAGAACAATAAATAATAATAATGTGGAAGCCAATTAAATAGAAGTAAAAGAGAAATAGACAATTCTATAAAATCTAAGAGTCAATCAATAACCAACAAACCCACATCTATCCATAATAGCCTCTAAAACCAGAATAATAACTAGTCATCACATGCCCCCGACTATGACCAGAAGAATCTAAAAAATACTGAGTAGGTAATGAAAGAATAATAAAATAATAAGGCCTTTCGAAGGATGGAGGCTCGCCACTCCACAACAACTCAACGAACGTGCTAATCCACCTAACGCTGCACAAGAAAAACAAAAGTATCTTCATACCCTACATCATAAAACGATGTAGTGTCCTTTTACGGTCAGTGGGATAAACACTAGAATGTAACTTAGGAAAAGTGATAACATAATGTTGTGGCCAAAAATAGTTAAAACACATGTACAAATTCATATATACATGTATAAGATGTTGGGATAGGGTAAGGGTCATGAACATGATAGTTCTTAAAACCATTAACGTGGATTGTGTAGCTCCATCCGTCCTAATGACACTTTTGGGCAATATAGGTTTAGCTTTCCCTGCTGCTGAAAGGGTCCTAGTGCATGTAGCCATATGAACTAGGAAAATTCGTGGAAGGGCCAAAGCAATCGAGGCTCTAACTCTATATATATATATAATGTGTGAACTATGCACACAGTCATATAGATTGACGACAAACGTGAGTTTCAGTATTGGCCCCCCAGGACCTCCACTTTCACGTAGAGCTACACAACCCCCTTTAAGCCCAAATTAAAATCATTTAGCATATAATTCTAACCATTAGCCCATGAGTCATTCATTAAGGCATTTACCACTTGATATCATTATACCAATACACTTGTAAGCTAAATGACACATGTCAAACCAATTCACATAATCAAATTAGACTCCTTAGTTCCATTAAAATAAAAAATATGTCCATCAAGGCCATCCAAATCTATTTTTATGTTCATTTATCCATTAATATCATGCATTTAGTTCAGATCAAAGTTAAACCTTGCAATTTTCTATTATAGAAATCAAATTCGCAAAGTAGGTTGAGGTTCATGCAATTCCAAGATAAAATTTATCCTATTTAGAAAAAATCATATCCCTCATTCTACCCATTTAAATAATGTACCAATTCAGTCCCAAAAACATTACTTTAAAGCATGACAAATCAATTCAAAGCATGAGACAAGTAATTTAATCAATAACAACCAAAACCCCTCAACCCAATTTCAAAACCCATAACATAAATCACATTAAATATTATTCAATTCATACCACAATGTAAAATTAAAGTTTAGGAAAGAGAAACATGTCTAAAACAATCAAGAATTTAAAATTAATTTAAAGTTTGGAGCTCGGATGATGAATGCACAGTGAAACCTTGAAGTTTTCTTGGTTGGAGAGTTAAAGATGAATAAAGTAGAGTTTGATCTTTCAAAACTGAAGGAAAAGGGTACCTTTTATGTTTATAAGTCGTGAAAAAGGTGAAAAGACCAAAAACCCCTTACCCTTAAGTGAAAAAAATAAAACTAGATAAAAGCTACACCTTGGCGTGACATGCCTTTATCGCGGAGGTTATCCTCCATGTCATGCCGTTATTGCAACAGGTACCCTCTATGACATGGTGATAACATGAAGGCACACTGCCTCGGAGTTCTAAAACAACCCCGAACCCCTTCCAAAATTTTAAAATTTTCCAAATTACCCCTTTAACATTCCTATTCAAGTCAAAAATTGATATTACGAACACAGGAGGGTCAAAAATAAAATGATCAAAATTTTATGGGTCTTACATATGTTGTGCTTATTCAGTGTTGTATTATTGTCATTGATGTGATATCTGTTTATATGTACATTTTCCATACTTGTATGTGTGGTATCTATTTTCTTGTATTTCATTATCGTATTTGCGAGTGGTATATTAAATGTTGTATAACTCTTAGTGGAGACGGTGTGGACTTTCATTTGGGATATTTTCTGATTGCAGGTGACGTGCCATAATGTGTAATTTATATGCTTATTTTCTACTTTACTCAGTCGGCCTATGATAGCTACTGAGTACAAGTGGATCATGCTCACCCCTACTGCCCCCTTTCGGTGCAGATCCAGGTACTAGTACGCCGCACGATTACTGATTCAGGAGATATTAGTAGTCTATTCAAGGTAGGGGTTGACCTGTGCATCAAGAGTTGACCTACTACCTCTTCCTTTCTATTTCGTGTCTTTTTTTTTTGTATTTTCAGAGACAATTTATAATCCTTTTGGACTATTATTTTATCGTTTGACAGTCGAGATGTATTTAGTAGTTCTTACACCGTGACATCAAGTTTTGGGACATTGTATGGTATCTTTGGCCATGTATTTTCCCTTTTTTCTATATATGTGTGGTTTGACTCTCTTCTAAGAGACTTGGCTTGTGTTTTGATATTATCTTTTATATCATATTAGTTTTTGGGTGTTAGACTTACTTGTTAAGGCTTGCCGCGACAAGTGTCATCATGACCCTTATCTTTTGGGTCGTGATTACTACTCAATGATGTCGTCCTTTGAGCTGTTCAATTAAACCATAGTTCTCTTGGTATTATATCCCAGTTAGTACATCTAACATTCTTTTGAATTATATATATATATATATATATATGTTATACCACTCAGTCATTTAAATTGTTAAAGTCTTATCTCTCCGATGCTTGAAGGCTTCTAGAAAAGATGCAGAGAATGCAATTAAACTTCGGAGGGTAAATGGACCAGTGAAAAGATATAGTCATGGTTGCAAATCGAGTTGTCACTACTGCTAGAGTTGCTGCTATCAAAGCAGTACAAAACCAAATGGATGAAAATATCTATGTCACTAACAATTATGATTTTTTATTATTTTTTCCAGAATGTATCAGTTTGGTAACTCTAAATCTGTCTCTATATATAAAGGAAAAATGTGAAGGTGGTGATGTGGCATGCTTCTAAAGCTACCATTCACATTTATCTTTTTTGTAGTTTTTTTGAGCATTTTTCCCCCTTTGAAAAGATAAAAATTCAGCTAAAATTTTTATATATTATCTAGCCACATTTAACTCATCATCAATTCTATTAATCTTATATGCTTTACGTTGTAGTAATTCATTTTTATTGATAAGGAAAGTATCAAACCAGTAGTTATTAGCATTTAAAAGTAAGTTTCATTGTAAATAACTATTAAAATGTGAAAAGTTATGACATTCAATAGCATTTACCATATCAACCACTATGCATATCTGTAAGTGCAAATGTGTGAGAAAATCAGTAGAAACTCCATTAGAATGATATCCGCCGGCTGTTTTCAATCAAATAAAAAAAATCAACATTTTATTGTTGTTGACAAATAGGAAAGTACATAAGGAATAACAAAAAAGGAGGAGAAGTATCTCTACTTGGTGTGCTTACAAGAGCAAAAGCTTTAGCTCTTAAACATGTACCGACGATGATGGTGGCGGCGACGATGATAGCGATGGAGGATTAGGTAACGGCGGTGATGGTGGGTCCTACCTATAGCTGAGGAGTGGTAGGTTGGTTAAAACCCTTTATGGTTCTTGAAGGAAGAAAGCAAAAAAAAAAAATGGGGTTTCCAAAAATGCTAACCCTAAGGACCGTGGAGAGAATTTGTAGGAATTTGAAGGTAGAAAAAGGTGCGGGGTTTTATTTTTTCTGTTTTTCTCAATTTACAAAAAAATCTTATGCTTTGTTTGGTTGCAAAATTTATAAATTTTTTGAGGAATTTTGTGTTTGGTGTTTACTAATTTGCATGTTTATGTATCTTGCTTTGTAAAAATCAGAGCTTTATGCAATATGTGGAGCCATCCTGCTTTCTATAAAAGAATTTTTATTTTTTACTGTTTTTGTGCTGTGTTTTTGCTTCAAATTATTCTGTCATCACTAATTGTTTTTGTTGTTTGTTGCAAAAATAGATTAAAGAATGTTATTAATTTATTTTTGCTATTTATTAGAGAGGGTAGTCTCTAATAATTATACATGTCACAATGAAACATAATGTGACATCAAAATAACACTGTCGTTTAAAAATATATAGGCCGACCGTGTTTGTGATGATTCGTAAGGATACAATATAGCTACCAAATTTTACGTTGTCTTGATATTGTTCTATAGAAGCAGGTGGTTAGTTCTAAAAAAAATATATGAAACATCAAAAAACATGAAAAAAAAATCTAAAAATTTCAAAAAGAGAAAGATGAGATTTATCTTTGAACGAGGAGTACATTGCGGATGAATCCATAGTCCTCTATATATAGAGAATATAATGCTTGTCCCTTATCATCTATCGATAGGAGTAATCTGTAAAATAAAAATAAAATCAATATGATTAGTAAAATTTGTCTAGATCCCCTCTCTATCCACATTTAGTTCCTTTTAATATTATAAAATTGACACAAAATAGTCAATGAATATGCAAAATGACCCAAAGGTTCAAGGCTCTTATTAAACCTTTCAGTTAATTCAGTTAGCAGCGATAAAGGACGAAGAAACAAAATTGCCTCCGAACAATACCCTAAGAGCCGCACTCTCAAGTATCCATAGGCTGCAACTCTTCAGAGAATGTCCGCAGAGACAATTTGAAATTTGACACTAAAAAAAAATTGTACCTTCTAGAAGTGACACGTCAAATATCGTGTGAAGATGAAAATGAAAATCATATTCCTGAAACAAAAATAATTCAAAAATACAACAGAAAGGACTGCTAACAAATGAACATCAAACTGGTTTCATCCAAAAAAAAAAAAGGCAATTCGATTTCTCTCGGAGATTGTTTTCGGGGCTTGAACCCATGACCCCCTAATCACGTGGCAACAACTTTACCAGTTGCTCCAAGGCTCCCCTTCACCCATCAAAGAATAGTACATTTACAATCATCTATCGATAGCTAGGTGACTTTGTCAAATTTTATTATGTTTAATTTCTTAGTGCTTTAATTATTTCAAAAATTAATTTTTTATTATTTTTAATTTACTTATGCACATAGAAAGTTCAACATATAAAATAAAAATTTTCTTTCTTAACAAAAACAAAGAGAATGGTTTCAACAAGGTAAAAAACATCTTTAAAAGATCAAAGACACTCAGATAATTTAAAATTATAAAAATTACAAAATATAAATACAATTAATAAGTTGAATTAAGACTCTTTTAAGAATATTTTTAGCGGTCAATGTTTTAAAAAAATATTTTATATATTTAATAAGATATTTTACGACTGCGCGAAGCACGGTCGAGTTCACTAGTATATATATAAAGGAGAATTGAACTCCATCCTATGTGGCATGTCTAAGAAGCCTCCAATGTCATTTATTTTTTTTCTTCTTTTTTTGAGCTTTTTTTATTTTTTTAATTTTTTGCTCTATTTTTTTTAATGTTATAATAATAAATGACTCTATAATTGATACTCCACATACTAATTACATAGTTTTATTGTTTCAATCACCCAAATTCCTTATTTATGAAGGAAAAAGAATTGGAAAAGTCTTTAGCAATTTCTAATTTTTTTTTCTTTTTTTTAAAATTTTTAATGTCTAAATATTTTGGTTAATTCTTTATTCTTCTTCAATAAGTAGTGTGATTAATTTGTATTAGCTTTATTAACAAAATTTATAAACTTTCTATCTCCCCACGTCAAAGATGATCACTAACTTATTTGTTAACTTTTCATCTTCTCCTCTAATTATTTATACTTTTTGATGACATTCAACCCATTTCTATCAATTGTGGAGGAGAAGTCTTGCTTCCCTTCATAATCCCTATAAATTTTTATCTATTTATGTTATGGAGATTTTTTTTTTCGTAATTATCTTTCTTTCTTCTTAATCTTTTATTCTTACGAGTTATGGGATAATAATTATTGTTGTGCAAGTTTGATCTTTTCAGCTTTTCCGCAAAATGCATATGAATTGTATTATTTTAAAATTTTAATCTTATCAAAAAAAATTTTATTGCAATTATGGGTTGTCATGTTTTAAATTTGTTCTTCTTTATTTTTCTTTCAGGTATATGTAAACTCAAGGAAAGTATTGAAGCTAACAAACAAGTGGAATATTATTTATTTTCGTTTTTCTTCCTTCTTTGAATTTGTTTCTTCATTTTTCATTAAGTATGAATTTCATGCATTTCATAGTTATACTCTTTATTAGGGGTGTACATAAGTCGAGTTGGTTCGATTTTTCATTAAAATATAACCAAACCAATAATGTCGGTTTTCTAGATCTATAAACCAAATCAAACCAATATACAATCGATTTTTAAATTTCGATTTTAGTTGTTGTTTTTTTTTTTAGTTTTTTCGGTTTTTCGATTATCTCAGTTTTTTTACAATTATAATGTGATTGAAGAAAAAAATTAAATGTTTTCACTAAAAAGATATAAGAAAAAAAATAATGGTCATAGAGTAGTTTCAATTAAAATTAAGTTGGCAAATTACTAAGACGTCTAAACTACTATCTCTCAAAGTAATATTATGTGGATACCCAGTAGTTCAATTTCTTAGTCATTAGTCGCAGTAGCTTATCTGAAAGTTCCCTTCACATAAAATGTGAGCATACAAAAGAATGAAGAATTAGAGACAACTTATTAAAAACTTAACTCCATAAAGTAATTAACTATAACATAATTCCATAAAAAAAGAGAAAGAAGAGAAACAAACCTGAATCACAACTTGACGAACGAATGAACAAAATGTAAAGTGAAGCAATGAAGAGTTTTAGGTTTTTATATGACAAAAATTCAGATATAGGTAACTTTTAGTCGATAATGACAAGACATGGTTAATGTTTGCATAGTTACAAAACATAGATATACCTTAAATTCCTCTCTTTCTCTCACTTTTTCTCTCCTCTCTCCTCCTTCTCTCTCCCCTCCTCCATTCCTGTCCCTCTATTGTCCCCCCCCCCCCCCTTCTTTCTCATTCTTTTATTTTTTTTATAATTTCAAGAATTGTATATTTGTATATAAACTATGCAAAATGTATATGTACACACTCAATATAAATTCTGCAAACTGTATATATACAGATATATAGTTATTTAATATACACTATAATAATATACAAGCATTTAGATATACAATTGAAAAATAAATAAATGTATATATACAATTAACAACTTATACATATATGAATTATATAATTGACATATATGACTTATACATATACGACTTATTCAATTGACTTATACATATACGACTTATAAAATTATATCATATATACAATTAATATACAATTTATACATATGCGCATATATATACATATACAATTAACAACTTATTCATATATGACTTATATAATTGACATATACAATTGACATATATGACTTATACAATTGACTTACACATATACTACTTATACAATTACATCATATACACAATTAATATGCAACTTATACATATACGCATATATAATTGACACATAATATATAATTGATAACAATTTAGTTGAATTAAGAAAATAATGATTGAACTAAGTTATCTCAATCAAAATTTATGATTGAAAGGATTGCAAAATATAAAAAATCAAAAAATAATAATTAAATCTAATATCAAAACTACTGAAAATTACCTCAAATCTTCAATAAATATTCTAAACGGATTTTATGTGGTGACAAATCCGCAAAAAAGATTCTCCAAAGTAAAATCAAGGATGATATCTTGTGATATTAAAGTGATTTTGAGAGAAAAATAAGGAGAAAAAAAATTGAAGAAGGTCTCTTGAAGAACACTATTATGATGTTGCCAATGTTGTTGTTTCTTTAATGTAAAATCAAGGATATTAGAGTGATTTTGAGAGAAAAAAAAATAAAAATTGAAGAAGATATCTTCAATAATCGTGCGTTTTGATGCTCCCATTGTTGCCTTTTTTTTGCCAATAGAACCAAAAAAATAATTTTAAACTACCAAATAACTATGAATTGTAATTTTTTAAAACATTAACCATACCATGTAATTAATATAGTATTTTATCTATAATATATAATTTTTCCTTTTTATATTAATATTGGGCTTTATATTAATTTGTTACTAATGGACAAATATTATAATTAAAGGCCCAAGAATATATATCTATTTTCTGAATATAAAAAAGTAATAAAAATAATTAGAAAGTAGATTATAAGTAGTATTTTTTTACGTATAAAAAATTAAAATTAAAATTATATATATTATGTCGGTTCGGTTTGATTTTATTTTTGCTAATACCAAACCAAATCAAGAATGATCGGGTTTTTTTTGCCAACACCAAACCAATCAAACCAAACCATAAATCGGCTTTTTTTCTCGATTTGATTTGATTCATCGGTTCGATTTGACTGAACGGTTCAATTTGTACACCCCTACTCTTTATATATACCTACGTCCTCCGTTCCTTTCTTTTTAAGTTTTCACTAATATATGTCTTACTAAATCTTCAATATTTGTAATAATTTATGTGCCTCTTAATTCTAAAATAATTAACATTTAAAGGTAAAGTTGAAAAATAATTATTCATATTCTCTCTTGATTTTTTAAACTGATAAATATTTAGAAGCAACTATTTTTAGTATATATGACAACAAAGTAACGAAGGGGTATATAGTCAGGAGTATATAGTCGGTTCTCTTTTATATATAGACACACTTTACTTTTACGGTAAATATTATAATTAACATCTACTACACCATATTTTTTTAATTTATTTTTAAATTTAATAAGATGATATATGTTCTTATATATATATGTGTGTATATGTTATAATTGTGGTATATAGCATGATTTATTCATTTTTACTATTCTCACTACTTTTCCTTTGATTCAATTCACTCCAACTTGACTTAGGTGACATATCAAGAAAGCCAAAAAAGAATTATATTTCTTTATTCAGTCTCTTGTGTCCTATACCTTTTATTTTGCTTATCATAAACTTTTTTTGTATTTTTTCAATAAATTTAAATTTTTTGTATTTGTAAGAAATTTTTTTTAGACTATGGCGAACAAGTACACTAATTACTTTATAGTTATCTATATTCATTGCTCAATTAAAAAGAAAAATGCATTTAAGAACATTAAATAATTATTAGTTTAAAAACCTTTCCTCATCCTACTAATTTAATCCGATTAAACTTAATTCTAAAGATGCAAAAAGAAAAATGATAAAAAAATCAGTTTATTTTATTGAAAACATGCAAAATCTCAAATTTAATATTGTACTATAAGATTTAAAATTCGTAAAAAATCAAAGATCACACGCAAAAAAAGAAACGTCTTGATATTACTTAATATTATTAATAATTAATAATTAATGATAAAATAAATAAGAAAAATGACATTTGGCAACTACATCTATATAATGGGTCTTGGGTGTTCATGTTTTATTTATGTATTCAAGTTTCTCTGTGTGTGTGTATTTATTATAAATTATATATTAGAGTCTCGGATACTCCTATTAGGTTGTATTTCCTCCAATTCTAAATAAGTGGTATGCTTAATTTTTTTTTTGGGTATGAAGATTTTATTTGTTGAACTTTTTATAATTGTCTTCGGATTTTTCTCTGTTTGTTATTTTCCTTTTTAGTTTCCATTAACATAGCTTTATCTGCAGATTTTTCTATTTCTTCTTCTCTCTCTTTGTTTCTACATTTAGTGTGTGGTGTTGCTTTCTAGATTTTGTTTATAATTATTTATTTTTTCCTTTATTTTAGGTTTGTTGTTTTTTTGTAAATTAATTTTTACATTTTTGTTAACTAAACATTATCATTTAAAGATAGCAAGAAAGAAACCTGTCTTTGAGTTTTTTTTTTTTTTTGGATATCCTATTTAGTGGTCGACATTCATATTGGAGACTGATTTATCTTGATTCACGCTAAAATGTTTCATTATGGAGATAAAATACTCCCTACTAAAGGCGATCTCATACTCAAGACTCAACTGGTTAAGAATGGAGGAACTTACCACTCCACCAGAACCTTTGATTGTGAAGTTGACCAACCTAACGAAGTTGCCTTTTCTCACTTCATGCATGCCAAGTAACAGTTAAAGTGAACATTTACTATTTTTTTATGATGTCTCTCTGTATTTAAAGCTTCTATAATACTCCCTTATTTTTTATGTTTGGGTACTTGAATTAAGAAATTTTATTTTAAAAATTAAGGACTTTTATCTAAAATATCCTTAATTAAATATTGTGTACATCATAAGACTTGCAGGTTGAATTAGAAATGTTTCTTGAGAAAATTGGTGAAGAAGAATTAAATATCTTGATTTTATTTTGGTTCATTATTTAGAAGCTAATTCATTTCTGATAGCAATCAAAAGTGAAAACAACAATAAAAATTAAGATCAACAATGAATTTCATTAGGATGAATACATAGGTGACTTCTTAAACTGGTCTGAATTTTTCATTTAGATCCCCAAATTAAAAGTTATAGTATCTGTTAAATAAATACTTGAACTGAAATCAAATAATATCTATTGAGTTCACATTATTTTCTTTCAACTAACTCAAAAAATAAAATTCAGTCAACTCATAGAATCAAAATCATGAAGTATGTTTTTAAAAAATTAACTAATTTATTTTAAAATCGCGCGAAACGCGACAAATTTCACTAGTTTACTATAAACATGAATATTTTTCCAAGCCACTTGACAAGCAAATGCAGTCGGTGGTGGAGTGTATGTAATTGTTTTCAAGCTTTACTTTAACCATAATTGTAACTTGTATAAATGTCGTTCACCATATGTGTATCAATGAATATGGTTGTTTTTTCCTCCCTTATTTTGATCCTTTCTAAATTTTGCTTCCGACTTATTTCATTTATACCATTTTATGTTTCCAATCCCTAGCAAGTTTCAAGAGGTATTTTAAGATTATCATCTTTTACATACAGATTGTCATTCATTTTCCCCGAGATAGGTTAAGTCCCAAGATCTTGAGATACAATTATCTATTTTTACTGTCTTCGACAAATATATTAAGATCGTTGGCTTTGCATTGATGCTCAGGCGCTCAATGATGTGTCGTTAAACCATGCATTCATTCGTTGAAAAGAGATTCAAAGGAGAAGCCTTTTCTCTTTTTCAAAATCCCACTTCGAGAAATTGGCATATAAGTATAAAAATTATGCCAAGTACAAGAAGAATAACCAGCTCTAAAGATGAAAGTTGAAATCATCGCCAAGGATGCCAAAACTATTATTATTAATGAAATACCTAAAGATGCAATTAGTGTGATTAATAATTAATGAATTCCTGCGGTAAAAGATGATGTAATAAAGGTGGCATGACACTTATCTAGAATGATAAGTATTTACTACTTTAGAGTTTATATTAGGAATAATATTCACGAAATATTACAATAATAAAGTTTCTGATTGATCAATATATACTTCAAGTTATAAACAACAACGCCAACAACAACAATATATTCAGTGAAAATCTCACAAGATATACTTCAAATTACTATTGTGAGTATATTGAAAACAATCATTCTACCTACAAAGGTAGATGTTAAGGCTGCGTACATTGTATTGCCCTCAACAATAGGGAATAATTGGCAAAAAGGGCACCTTCCAAAACTAATTTGCCAAATGCCCATTTAATTTCTTTTTGATTTATTTTTTAGGTTTAGGGTGTAAAAAGTGGGGAAAGTGAAAAAGTGGGGCCCACATGTGGGCCAAGAGACCAATTCATCATTTTTACAACTTTACAAATTTAATATAATACACCTAACACCCTCCACTTATTCCAATATAAAAAAAACCTCTCTCTCTCCTGTTCAATTCTAAACTCTCGCTTTTGAAACTTCTTCTCCCAAAAACGTCATTTTCGTTTCTTCTTCTTCTCCAGTTGCTAAGGGCTCATTGTTTCTTCGCAAGATTAGTTAAAATCAAGTTTCGATCATTTCTAGATCCATTTAAATAGTTTTCTTTGCTAATCGATTTGTAGCGATGTAGAAAATTTGATTGATTAAGTAGTTAAAAAAAGAGAATTTTATTGGTAATGAGTTTGATTTTGAAGCAATGGTTGAGGTTTTATGCGGTATTTTGACATATTTTTTTGTCGATCACGGTGTTGAATTTTGAAACTTTTGTTTACGAGTTTTGATTTAGTTCCGTCTTTTTTTAGCAAGGAAGTGTTGAATGGTGGGATAATTGTTATTTGAAGAGTTATTTTGATATTTTGATCTGAACAGTAACCTATTTCTTTCCGTAGACCCGTGGTCTATCCGTAGACCCGTGGTCTATGAAATGAGAATGTACTAGATTGAAATGAATTTTTAGACGTATGAAATTCTTTTAAAATATGATTGCTGAAATAGTGAAAATTGAAAGATTAATAGCTAAGTAGTTTGATTTGGTGCACTAATTTGATTTTTAGCAATTGTTGTGTTTTGATACTGCATGTTGAATTTTGGTTCAGTTATTGTATGTTTGTGTAGTGAACAGTTTAATGGTGGAGTATTTCTTTTTTTTTGTTTGTTTGGGTGGGGGGGAGGGGGGAGGGGAGTTTCATTTGAGCATTTAGTTATTTCTGTTGATAGACTTGTGGTCTATGAACTGAAAATGGGAGATTTGTTCTGCAGGTGTACATTGTGTTCAAAATGACTAAAAAAAGCATCCTTTCTAAACGCAAAGACGGTATCGCTTCTGATTCTGCTGATAGCAATAGAAAAAGAAAAGTTGAGGCAGTTGAAAATATCTCAAAAAGGAAGAAAATTGAAGAGGCAATAGAAAAAGAAAAGTTGAGACAGTTGAATGCTAATATTCTTAATGTGTTGTTGAATGATGAGTAGTTAGGATATGACTTTTTTTTATTTCACAAATATGAAGGTTGAAGGATCTGGTGGTAGGATATGACAAACATTCTTTTATTTTATGAAATTTGTTATGATTCTGCACTAAATCTGTTTCTATCAAACTGATTTGTGCCATGAAATTTGAATATACAGGGTGTTGTCATAGTTGGTACAGTGTATGCTTGATATCATAGAATGCATACTTAATCTTTCGTATGCTGCATACATAGTCTATCATTACCATGCTGCTCGAATTTTAGTTGACGTGTTGTTTGATCGATTATGATTCTATCAAAAATAGTATTAATATTACAGAAAAATAAAAGTATTATTATTTATTCAATATTACTATATCCATGTTACACTTTTCCAAAGAATGAATACTAGCATTAAAGCACATAACATCATTTTTAGGCCATTCTCCCTTTCTTTGGTTAAAATCAATTTTTGTTTTAGTTGATCCCTCTCTATTTGCGTGTCATGTAGCAATACTTTAAAGTGATCCCTCTGTTCTTCGACTTCTTTGAACAAAGTCATGAGAAAATTTTTATTTTCTTCGCATTGTTGGAGCCTTGTAGTAGATTAAATTTTGCCAAGCCTTGAAAATTTTATGTCTCGGGTCCCGGACTCAACGTTGATGGACTGGTTGGAGATGATAGCTCATCAAGCCATTTAAAAAACGAGCATATTCCATTATCCTAGAAAAAAAAAAATAATTACATAACAATTAACTTAACTTTATAAAAAAGACATGCACAGCTCACCTTCGCAATTGTACAATTATAAAATTTGCGACCTGGATTTGAATCCGTGCGTGACGTTCTCAAGACAGCCGCATTCTCATAATGACAAATTAGAGTATTTTTAGAATTGGATGTTTGAGATGCTCGAGACATTGTAGAATTTTTAAAAATAAAACAAAGTGAATGAAATAAAATAATGAGGGATGGACGCCTTATATATGAAGTAAAAACGAAGTGTTAACACTGATGGATTATAAAAGTAGTCATTTATTACCGTTGGAACAATGATTTTTTTTTTTAGAACTGGTGGTGACACTTAATAGACTGTCATAGATCATGACCTATGTCAGCCATCAACGAGCTACCAAAGTCTACCATAGACACACGTAATCGATGAACCCTCAATAATATGTTAAATAAAAAAAATTACAGTAAAAAATATTTGTGCTTTGAGGGTCCATCGATTCGGTTGGTCTATCGTAGACTTATTCCTTAAGGAGTGCATCGATTGATCTCCTGATTATGCGTAGACCTCTGCTATAGACCAACACTTGGATGTTGTTTAAAAATGAGTAAATAAATTAAAAATAAATGTAGTGTGGGTTTGTACACATATGAAGAAGTGTAAACAAGTCACATAAACAGATTAGAGCTTCTACAAATTAGGGGTGGTGAATTAAGGAGTGTATGGATGAGTATTGGTCGAACAAACAATATCCTAAGAGTAATGGTTGTCAAAGCACAAGTATGTTTAAAGATTATAATTAACCTAATTTATTTATTTTATTTGATGTATTTCTTAGTATAATTTTTTTTTATAAAATCTAAGCTTGATTGATATTTATTATTATTATATTGATTATCGAATATATGTGATCAGTGTAATTTCAAAAAATTATATATATATATATATATTAGATTATATATATAATTATTTTTAATGAAAATAATATATATATTTGATTACATATATATAATTATTGGTTTCTAAAAATTATTACGTTTTTATTTATTTCACTTAAAATTATTTTCTTTTTTATTTTAATTAAAAAATCGACTACAAGTAGTCGGTTTTTAAAAATTATTTTCTTTTTTATTTAATTAAAAAACCGACTACAAGTAGTCGGTTTTTAAAAAATATTTTCTTTTTATTTTAATAAAAATCAACCACAAGTGGTCGGTTTTTTAATATATTTTTTAATTATTTTTTTTAAAAAAACCGACCACATGTGGTTGATTTTTTCCGACCACAATGTGTGGTCTGTTTTTTCATTTTTTTTAGTAGTGTAAGTGGCTGATATTTTTACCAAGGCTCTAAACAAGGAGGTTGAGAAGAACATAATTAAACCAAGACTGATCAAACTGAATTGACTGCATCTCTCTCAAAATTGTCAATGATTATGGAACAAGTATTCTTGTGGTAATTTGTTTCACTAGGTCAAATTCAGTTTAATACCTTTTCTAGGTATACGTGCATGGTGAGCAAGCTGAAGGAAGAAGGCAGATGGGACAAACGAAAATCAAGCATATTTTAGAAATTTAAGGGAGAGATCAGATCCCTCCTTAGAAGTCAGTATTATAAATATTATCTTTTTGAAAATGTTTGAAGAACTATTTAAAGATGCCGTGTGTCTTTTCCCGTTTCTTTATTTCTATCTTTGTTATCCCTATTCGAGAAAAATATACTCTATCTATCTCCCCTACATCAGACAAGAACCCTTATCCCCTCAGAAACGACTCTTGAAGATCTTAATGCATCTCTTTCCTTCGTACTAAAGACTCCTGAGTCTCTTGCATAATAGGTTAAAACCCTCAACCTAATCCCATCCAAGCAAAAGTCACTAATGCATCTTCTGCGAGATCAGGTACCAAGAAATTCTTTGATTCCCTACCTATTGAGGAGAACATGTTTGATGGTGATTTGTCAAATGGAAAAGAAAATTCATTGAATATTTTAGCAGCAGGGGTTGATTGGGTCACTCAGAGCTTGACTGAAATGGTAAGTACTCCTAAACGAATATTTAAAAGAAAATAACTCTACCTCCTATAGAGGATGAGTAGGTTGATGATCTTTCTAAAGAGCATTTGACATGAAATAGGATTGGACAAAAATGTTAAAAAAATAGTTGATGTTGCATAAAGGGTTGGGTTACATATAAGCAAAGGTTGAGGAAGACCATGAAATCATTTTTGATGTTGCCATTATAATGACAAAGAAAAGAGCCTACCTCTGATTCTTCTAAATCCACCACCCTAATAGTGGGTAAACCCAAGAAGCCTACAGGGAAGAAGTCTCTTTCTGAGAAGAGGAAAAAATTTGATTAGTCTGAGGGACCAAGTATTGAATCAGGTTCCACCACTCCAGCACAGGTAGCTAAGCGCAGTAAGGGACTAGGTACTGCATCCAAGAGAAGAAGAATTCAAAAGGTTACCAAGGTTCTCATAAGGAAAGATCGAATCAAAATTTCGAAAAAATAGAAGGTCCTCAAGGGTAGAGTCTTTGACCTTAAGAGTTTTGATCTTTTTGGGATGAATGAACCAGTTGATATTGTTAAAATTCTAGAATGACTTTATCTTTTTGATTTGCCAGTTCCTGAAGTTCATAAAAAATAGGTATGAGAATTTTAATATAGTCTGTTGGTCACTGAGGATGGTCTGAGTCTATCCACAACTGTGCATGGGGAAAAGATTCATATTAACGAGCCAATATTTGGGCATATTATAGAAGTGCCTATGCAAGGGACCATGTCCCTAATAAAATTGATTGCCACTCCTAAGTTTGTGGCACACATTGGACGATAACTGATACTATCTCATAATGAAAAGCGCATTATTTATTCCGCAACAGAGTTGTTCCTCATGGAGTCATTGAGTAAGTTGAAGGATGTTATGTAGCAAAGCCCCATTTGGACTTGGTTCTCTTCTCTCTTGCCTCCCAACCTCCAACTTCCTAATCCTCTTTGTCTCTTATTCTATTGTATCCTCTTTTTTTGGTTATGTAGCCAATGTGAATAGTTTTATGTATTTTTATTTAATAAATGTTTATGATGTTGTTCCATGGAATTATGAATGAAATATTTTAATTTGTCTACCATTTTTTCTTTTTCATTTTGGCTTTGTTCATTTGTGTAGTGTTGCCCCAGTGACCATGAATTAACCTAATGTGCATTTTACTTTACTTGGTTTATTGCTCTTACATTTTTATGGAGCCAAAAGGGGGAAGATATGTGTTAATAACAGGCAGTTGATTCATGATTAAGGCCTCGAAGTGAAAAGACCTGATAGCTGATAGGAAAAATATGACTAAATATTTATGTATTGGCTAAGGAAATCTAGTCGAAAGAAGAATATAATTGGAGGGACTTGATAGATAGGGAGGATATTTTTCCATCATTAAAAAAAGAGAAACTAATGTACAAACAGTTTTGATGAATGATAAACCTCACGGAGGAACCATATAACTGCACCAGGCCGACCTCAGAAGGAACAAGGGAATCAAGATCTCAGGGGAATAAATTTAAATTATCCCTTAGATGGGTCTTATTTCATAGGGACCGGGTCCCTAGATCGTTAAACTTTCTGTCAGTCTACAGTACAACTGACACTTATACACTTTGCAAGAAAACTGGTGTACAACACCAAATGAGCAAAATCTTTTATCTCGACCGATGAAAAACTTTCTAGGTTTTTTCTCCCATTTGCTTCATATATATAGATTATTATATGAGGAAAACCTAGCCTTTGAAATCATAAAAATATGCATCTCTCAAAGCAAAAGCCATCATTCAAAGAACATTGCTCATTTTCAACAAAGGACCTACCTGATCAAGCTGTAGCTTTAGTCTTTATTGTATTTTTGAGTTTTGTATATTTTGTTCTTAAATTATAAATCTACTCTTATGTTATAAAAGATAGTAGATATTTCACTTGTTTAAGTCTTTAGGTTGAGTCCCATTAACTAGAGTTAGTTAGTCGAATCATTTATCATTATAGTCAAGTTTGTTTTTACCATTCTTGGTGCTTCTCTTATGTAGAATTACCTAGGAGTGTCAACTAGAGTTAGTTGGCTTAATATGTGTAGTAGAGTTGTTGGACAAGTCTTGGATAGAGTTACCTAGGAGTGTTGACTAGAGTTAGTCGACGCGAGTGTGTGGTAGAGTTACTACATAAGTCTTGTAATAGAGTTATTACATGGAGTTAGGATTAAGAGTTTAATCCTTGTGATTACTGGAGTCTGCAATCATGTTTGACTTTGAAGTTAGTGGAGTTGCTAGAAATCCTGTTGTTAACACCTAATGTTTGCTCTCCACAAATAAGTTTAATTATGAGTTTCTTAGATTTTAAATAAAATTACAACACTTGATTTATCTGGAGAAAAACTTTTCAAAATATTATCCAAGTAATTTTGTCATTTTGGGTCTATCGGAAACAACCTCTCTATTTCATATGAGGTAGTGGTATAGTCTGCATACACTCTATCCTCCCCAGACCACACTTTATGGGAATACACTAGGTATGTTGTTGTTACAATTTTGTCATTTTAAGTATAAATTATATGTTTTCGTATCCATATATACGAGATTGTATAGTTTCATTACTTAAATAATTATATTATGAAAATTAAATTTTAATCAAGTATTATCTCAAAAATTAATTCAATTAGATAAAATCTTGTTGTAAATTCAATTTATTCTCAAAAATAATTCATTTGGAGAAATACTTGTTTGATTTTATTAAATCAAGAAGTCCGGAATTAAAGAAGGTATTAATTAGTATTGAATTTCAATTAAATTTAGTCAGTCTATTAAATTTGACCATAATTGAAATTAAATTAGCCACAACTGCAGTACAATTGCCCAATTAATTTTCAATCTGGTCAAAATTTAAATAGAATAAGCTAAATCCTAATTTAATTGGGATTATTTTTAAATAACCACTAAAATTCCTAGCCCAAAATTCCTTACTCCCCAGCAGCCACTTTCCTTAACCAACTATCCAACCCAAAATACGCACCCCCAAGCCCAGTAACAATAGACCCAACCCAATCTTTCTTACCCCATTCAATAACAAACAACAACATAACGCATACAACAACAATCAGTAAAAACCCAGCTTCAACATCACCACAACAAAACATACAATAAAAAATGGCAACACAACTCAACGTACAGCATCAAAACAACAACCAACGACTCCCACAGCAACATTGAACAACTTTAACAGCTCAGCAACAACCCAACAAAATCCAATACCATCCACAACAAATTCAACAACAAAATTTCCCTCTAATACCCAACCTTATCCTCTTTTCAAATTTAAATTTCAACAAATTTGTACTAGGTAGTATGATATACAGCTCATCCCTTGTCCTCTTATCTCAAATTTAAAAACTCCTCAAAAAATTCCCACATTACCCTCAGTTTTCCTTTTCTCCCACATCGATTGAAGAGGATTTTGGCCCTCAATTTATTTTCTATACAAAGCTTCTTGTGGATATAAAATATTCAAGTCTCAAAGATTTGGAAAAAGTCTTTTGCGCAAAGAGTTAATTTTTTTTTAAAGAAAAGATCAGCTAATCGAAGTTCTCAAAGAATTGATTTTCGGTGGTGGTCAAGACTCTGTAGAAGGATCAAAGTTTCATTTTGCTACTCCAAAAAAGGTAAACACACTTTTCTTTTTTAGTTTTGCTATCATTTTCTTCTTCATCTCATTCTTTGTAGTTGTAATTTTGTATGTTTGGATTGTTTATTGTAGACGACTTTGATGTCCCTAGAATTTTCCTGTGATGATTATCATTATGTAGTTATTTCATCTGTAGTTGCTTTGCATTATCGTTCATGTGATTCTTATTCATTGTTTTATCTTCATGTTGTTATAGCTTTAGGTGATTGTCTGTGATGTAGTTCGAATGATATCCTGTTATGCTTGAGGGTTGTAACTTCTTTTAGTTTGCTTGTCTAGTTTAAAAACTTTTTTTTAGTTTTAGTGTGTTGTTTGTGGCCTAATTGTTGTTTGTTGCGGTTTCATTTTTGTTATTTTGACTCAGATTCATCTTTTTTTTTAGTTATTTGGAAAATTACTTTAGTTGTTCAAGCTTTCCCTTTTTATGCATGGCCAGACCGCTCCTAAGTGTTCCTTGACTCTTAATGTCAATGGAAAA
Source organism: Capsicum pubescens (assembly GCA_030864215.1). Lineage (NCBI taxonomy): Eukaryota > Viridiplantae > Streptophyta > Magnoliopsida > Solanales > Solanaceae > Capsicum > Capsicum pubescens. The sequence goes on along the minus strand of CM061538.1, from coordinate 310,274,626 downwards.
AATAAAGTCAATTTATAAGCCAAAAGTTTTAACCGGAAGATCCCTCTATGACCTTATGCAGAGGTTCCTTTGAACTTGCAATAGAGAGAAAGGAGGTGGAATTATCTTAGTCGGTTAATTTGTCTTTTTAAGTCACTATCTAGTTTCTTTTTAGAATTTGAGTCCCTTTTAGTTGTAGGTTTAATTTGAGCATTTATGTTGAGCTAAATCATCTAAAAATTGTGCATTTTTATGAAGTTTGTTCAAGTTCACTCTTATGTTGCTAAGTGAGAATATGTGAATGTTTCTCTCTGTAATATGGATTTTGAATAATTAAATCTGTTTCTAGAGGTATCCAGAACTTCCTATCTCTTCTCCTTGTTTGTTTCCTTGTTCTCGACTAGTGATACTGCTATCCCTTTTCATGGATATTAAGAAAGAGCGTGTTGCATTTTTTCCTCTTCACTTGTGTTACTTTGATGTTATTTTTCCTTTTTGTTTTGCTATGATTGTTTCCTCTCAAGTTTCCTTTTTTTATTCCTTAGAACCCGTTCTTTTGAAGTGATAATATGTCGAAGGGAAGGTTGGTTCCAATATAAGGGCAAAAAGAATTGGCCGCCCCTCTATAAACATTGAAAACCGCTTTGCGAAGACATAATAATGCTTTATCTGGATAGGTCTCTGTTTTGTGCCAAGTAGTGGTTTGTTCGATTGAGTACCTCTTCTCCTTTGTTTTTTGTTTGACTAATTATGGGACTAGAATTGGTTGCAAATCCTAATCAAAGATCAGTTTTTTGAAGTTTGATTTCTTCGATCTATTACATTTTTGAGAATTCAAGTTTCTCTTTGTTCTTATATCCTTATGTGCTAAAGCATTTGTTTCAATTTTGGTGCTTTTTTCTTTGCCTTTATTTTGAAGCTGCCTCTATGCCCTAAAGCATTATTTTTATTTTTATTTAAGTTAAAATGTGAGAATCTTTGAAATTCGTTATGTCATATTATTACTTTCAACTTGCATATGAGTTCTCCTTGCAAAAACGATTGCACTTTGTTGCATTCTAAATGTCCCTTTTTTGAGTTCTTTAGAATTTTGATCACTGTAGCATGTTTAAAAAGTTTTAAACAATCGTATTTTGACTCTTAGAAATTATAAAATTTATTTCTTATTTTCTTAGAAATTATAGTCTTTATGTTTTCTTTTAGATGTTTAGGGTTTTTAATTTTCTGGACTATCACTTAGCTCAAGTGATTCATTTTGTTAAATGTGTGCGTTTAGTCTATAAGATTAGCTATTAAATAAGCGTTTACTGGTTGGATGGATCCTAATCTTTCTCCTTTTCCTTCTTATTTGACATGTAAAATGCAGAGTCTAAAATGGACTCTTCCCATGTGCATTTCTATAATGGACCAACGTGGCCCATTTCCCTTTCAAGGCATCCACTCGAGCCTATCAAATTAGTTTTTTTTTTTTTTTGGAGAAAGAAGTTGTTGTTGATGGAAGAAAATGGGTCAAAACTCATTGATGAAGTTGCGAGGATTTGGAGACTTGAAAAGTCTCATTTCTTTGTTATTGTTGCATTTTATTTATTTATTTATTTATTTATTTATTTATTTATTTATTTATTTATTCATTTGGGGTTCGAAACTAAACTTGTAAATTAATACCGGTGAAGAAACGTTTTGGGCCTTTAAGGTCCAAAAATTAGTTTAGGATAGGTGAAGATGGGTTAAAGCCCAAATGAGTTAGTTTAGGACAGGTTGTGGGCCAAAAGTTCAAATGATTAGATTAGGACAGGTGCAAGTGAGCCGAAAACCCAATTAGATTAGGACAGGGATTATGGATTTAGGACTAATGGTCTAAGTCCTTTTGATTCCCCTTTTCCCCTTTATATGCTAGTTGTTTTTCTTAGACTTAGTTAAAGTTCCTGCTAAGTTGTCAAAACTTGTTTAGTACAAATCTTGAAAATAAATTTTTTCCTTAATCGATTTCTTTTTTAAAATCAAACTCTTTTTAAAGTTAGTCAAAAAGTTATTTTCAAACAGTTCGGAGACTAACCGCAAGTCAGCGGATACTCTTGGTGCCTTAACAACCTTGCAATAGTATTAATAGGAACCACTTACTCGGAGTTTTTAAACTTAAAAGATTCTTCCTATTCTGAATCTTTTAAGTAAATTTTTACAGTTTTCTTAATTTTCCTAAATAAATTAAGTGGAGACCTTGTTCTCGAGTTTGAAAACTTTTTGAAAGTATTTGAATTTGTAAAAAATCATAAAAGTCATTTCTCTGCAAAACACCTGTGAGATAGGTCGTGGTTTTTCCTCCCTTGAGAAAGGAGGTTTCCACATAAATATTGTGTTTCATTTACTATTCTTGCATCTAAATTCATTGTTCTTTAAGGAGCTGCAAATGTCTTTCAAGGAACCTGGTATTTTGACCCTTGGTGTTGTTTATGTTTGTGCACCTAACTTCATCTCTTGTTAATATATTGTGCAAATCTGTTAAGAGACCTAGTCCTCAGTATCATGGTGGACTCATACAAGCCAACACATATGGACGCTACTTTTTTCGAAAAATCGGCTTAATTTTGGTTCTTAGATCGGCATCTCAAATTGCTTTACCTGCACCTTGAATGTTGTTTTTCTAACTTCGTCAATTGTTTTTCCCTTTTGAATATTCTAATGTGTATATACTGTATGCAAAATAGCTCAGTGCATTTTGAACAATCTTATTGTGTATATACTGTAGTAAGTTATGCTATTAATGAATAGATCTTTAATAGACATTTCTAACTTACAATTCAAGTGTAATAGAGGGAAGAAGCACATATAGCACAAGGCCGGTCATCTTATAAACATTGTGATAATCATAGAGTTTTTAGTTCTTTCAAGTTCTTAGTTCTAACGTGCTTGCTACTTGCTAGTAATCGTAGAGATTTTGACATCATAATCAAAATTTATAAGATACGGTCTAGATGAAACTGGTCTAAGGTGGGAGAACTTGAGCGTTATAGGTTCTGAAGCTGTCATATTTTGAAGACAAAGAATATAATGATGCCTAATTGAATATAAGATTTAGCCTGTTGAAGCTTTTTCTAATTGCCATTGCGATCTCAAGTACTTGAAAGCAACATATGATAGTTTCTCTTGTCCTTGAGCGACTCGTGATTAGAAGAAGCAAAAGAGAAAGACAAACAACCCACAACTATCATTTTTGTTAATTCTTCACGATCCTTCATTTTATTATAATTCTGAACTAATTTACTAATTTTTGATCCAATATAATTTGAGTTGCCCCCTAACAATACTACCATCTTCTTCCTCATCTAGCTTCTTTTTATGTTGACCTTTGAAATGTCTCGTCAACTAATCCATACTCCCTTTATTGCTTTCGATCTAACATATAATTCCTGACAGTTATTGCATTGGACCTTAGTAGTTCCTTCTACATGAGTAAAAGTTTTCACACAATATTAGCCTTTTACAAGATCTTATAGGGGGCAGGGAGGAAGATTAACCGATTCAAATTGAACATTAACATTACCGGTTTTGGGTATAACATCAAAATCCTCATCATTTTAATCTATATTAACTGGGTATACTTCATTCTCTTCTTCTATACCATAATCTTTTTGGGCTTCTATAAAATTCATATTGTGAGCACCTACACTTATTTTATTCTCAAAGGATTCGGTAATTGGTCCCAAAAGCACACGAGTATATTGAGTAGTTGAACTTCCTCTACCTGAATCGTAACCAATTTATTTCTTACTACCACTATCACTTTCAGGATAATTTTTTTTAACACTTTTATCAACTTTTCTTAATTTATCTATATTATAAATTAAACTAACAAATATTTTAATAAACATAAAGACAATACAAATTAGTATTCAACAAATAATACACTAATTAAAAGTAAGAGATGGAATGATAATACCAAAATTTTTGAAATATCCGAAAGTTAATCAATTGAATACTTTCGTAAACTTTCACTTGATATTTATAATTGTAAAATAATATAATAAAATAAAGTACTTTATGAGATAATTAGAATAAGCGAGAGGAATTGAGAGTGAGATTTTAAGTTGTGGAAAAAAATGTCTGAAATAGCATGTATTCATAAGAAAAAAAATTGAATTAATTTTTCTTTTACAAAAAGCCGAAAAGGTTGTTTTGGCAGTTGGGCCAAAAACATTATAGCCGTTAGGGCCTCAACGGTCCAAAATAGCTTTTCATTGTTGGGCCAGGCGTGTGGGCTCTAAATTAAAAAAAATTAATTACCATATTAGTTTGATCCGATGAATCAATGGGCTGGTCCGATCTTAAAAATGGGCCAATTTATCGAGCACTGTTGACCAAATGACCCATCCCACTATCTGACCGTCTAATCCAGCCATCTTACTGATTTTGGGTCGAGTTTGAGCCATGTTGCTTTTGGTCCGATCTTAACGGTTTAGAATTGGGCTGCCCAACCCACATGACATATATCCTATCCATTTTTTAGGTACATTCATTAACATACAATGGTAACTCCAAACCACTCCCAATTCTACTAAGCGAGTCCATGCTCTAACAATTAGCAGAAGATTTGGGAATTTCTCCTAAATTGGTATCGTTTGCTACACCTTCTTCTTTAAATCAAAAATAGATAATCAGACTTTCACAATTACAGGTCCTATTATTCAGCATAAGCGCTCCTGAGTATAACAACTTATTTCGATCATCAATACTATTGAATCGAGCAATAAACTATCCTTCATTATGATAATACACCTTAATCTTGCTAGTTGTGTTAACATTCACTGCAATATATTGCTCTATAGCCGCTATATTGGGTGAATTCCCGACCACGTACAAGAGATTTCTATTTCTTCATTGCTTTTCCTACTTCATTCTTATCCAATTCTACGACTTTCTCCTTTTATTAGAACTGGGGCAACAAATTTTACACTCATACCTCGAGCAAAAGGTCGATACCCATCATATAGATTTGCCCAATTTGGTTACTCAATTGGGGTCTTATGCATGTCAAGTGTAACGCCCCGATTTTCTAGAATCGAAACACCACACGGTGCTCATGACCCCAAAGGACCACGAGCTAACCCTTTACTGATATCTGTACCTGAGCACTGCATAATATAATATAATAAATTCGGAAAGCTGGCGAAAACTTGCCATTAGGTTCAAAACGTCTAAAATACTCAAAACTGAAAACTGAATACTAATACATCTGTCTGAAAAACCTCTAACTGTCTGAACTTTGGAGTTGATGGGACATGTCCCCAATTAACTCCGTCTAATAAAATAAACTGAATAAAATAATGTACTGAAACAATAATTCATCCTCAAAAGATGAGGACTCACTGCTACGTCTACTGCTGCTGACAGGAACTGAGCTGCTAAGGGTGCTCTGGGGCTCGTGCTTCTGAACCTATGACGTCAAGTAAAATACCATAGCGCAAATGTGTCAGTACGTTGGAATATACTGAGTTTGCAAATGAGGTAAGGCTAAATGCAAGGGCTTATACATGAACAATAACTAACTGAATGATATGCAAGAGCTGAATTAGCATACATAGAGAATCTGTAACTACTTAGCCTTCTGTGCATACTGTGACTGAGCATACTGAGACTGAATATGATAGCTTATACTGAATATACCATCAATCTAAGGGTTCTGAACATACTGAGATTATACGTATCTGAAGCTACTGAAACTGATATCTGTACTTATTAATACTGATAAACTAGATGACTGAGTCTACCGATAATTGATATCGACTGGCTGAATCTAAGATCAAACCTATCTAGCAGGATGATCTCTTAATCTTCTAATAATAATTAAGATTGACTAAGCTTAAGATCAGGCCTAACTAATGGGTGATGTCTGGAACTGATATTGAGAATACTCAACTGAATCTGAGATTGAGATCAAACCTATCTAACGGGTGACCTCTGTAGGTACTGATACTGAATAACTTTATGTGAGACCAAGCCTATCTAGCGGGTGGTTTATGAATCTATGGAACTATCTGAGTTCCTTACTGAGATTGATGACTGTATCTGATAGTCCTGATTTTTGAGTTCTATTTCTGAAGACTGATACTGAAACTGTAACTGTAGGAGTGCTCACATAACCGACATGCCCCAAATCTGAACTGGTGGGGTTCAACCTGTAATCCCAGCTGGAAGGGTGTCAATACCGTGCCACGGGTAGAGACCTCAGCTATGGTCAAGCCTCTCTGACGAGTGACCTTGAACAGGAAGTCAAGCCTAAGGCAATATAATAGTCAAGTCAAGCCTTAATCTGACGGGTGACTCCTAGTCCTGTGCTGGCTACGCAGTTTTGAAGTACAGGGATTGCTGCTAACGACTCTGCCTCTTTAACGGGAAAGCCGCCATCCCCATACTCACTCGGTGCTAGTTCCTACTCCCAACTGAAAGACTCTGAACTGAACAAAAATTGAGTTGAATCTGTTATTATTCATATTTCCTGACTGATCTGACTGAGTTCACTTGGTTTCGTTATCTGACGGAATACTACTGAATCTATTATCTAACTGAATTCTACTAAGTTCTGAATTCTGTAACTAACTGAGTTCTACTGATCATAGCACGACTGAAATTATCTTGAGACTGACTCGGCTCTAGGCACATAACTATATTTTTTAGGTACAAGTACCCCAAGACTCGATAGAAGGAAACTGACAAAGCATGACTTCTTGAATTCATGACCAATCCTCAACATCATAACAATAGATTCACTATACACTCAAAATACATCTCTTCAAGCACTTGGAAATACTAAAATATATTTACATAGAGAATGCATGCCAATACTTCGTAACTCATCCCACGAGGTCTCACATTAAACACACATAACATACATTCAGATGTACATAATGGAGGATTTCATGCTAACATGTCGCAATTCATTTACTAAAGCTTTTTAACAAATACTTGGCATGCATGGCTTATACTAAATTTGGGAATTTCTAGGCAATATGCTATAATGACCCAATTTCTTTCACACAAGCATTTTATCAAACACATGGGGAGCATGCTTTAATCATATAATAATTTCCACACCTATTTCTCATGAACAATTAATCAACATACAACTTGAAGGGCTTTATCATGAACATCACATAATTATTACATAATAGGGTCAAAGTTTGCAACTTTATAATCATACCATGAATTAAAACTCAACAACAACATAACCTTCAAACTCAATTCACATAAACCATGGAAAAACACATAAATTCATAATCTTGAATTTAGAAAGAGGGATTTTTGAACTTCTTGGGTGGAAGGGACCTAAGAATCAACAATTGCATACCAGGCTATTAAATTCTTGGAAGATTTACGGAGGAACCTCGATGATTTGGGTCTTGAACTATGAACCCTAGGTCTTGTTCTTGAACATTTTGAGAGAAACTATCAATATTTGGGTGAAGATATGAGGAATCTCGTGTTAAAGGGGTATATATAAAGGTTGGAAGGTTATAATTTTTCCCTTGGAAACACAGACTGGATTGCTGAAAATTGGCCCAAGGCTATAGGCAGGGCGACGCCTTGGATAGAGCACTGATATAACCAGGGAGGCGCCTTGCTATAATGGTGCTAAGACCAGGGCGACGCCTTGGTATTTGCAGTGCTGAAAGCTGGGCGACGCCTTGAGATCACCCTGAACTACTGTTTCTGAAATCCAAACGTGCCCTTATGCTATCCGAAAATTTTTGAAACTTACCCGAGATATACTACGACCTTTCCCTATTGCAACACAACTTGAAAATCTAAAAACGGAGGTCGGAAAGGTCATGAAATAATTCTTCCAAGTTCGGAAGGCTTATGAAAATGAAAAAGTTTCAACACTTAGCCAAATTTTCTACGTGTCAAGCCTTTCTTTGCATGCTTCGGAAGCTCTAACGACTAGGGAAATTTACGGGGTATTACATCAAGTTTTTGGACCTCTAATCCAGGATCTAGCTTGTGATGAATTCTAAACAATGGAGATCAAGTGCAATGAAACAGTACATTAAGGAAAGAAAGAGCTTAGAGAGAAAGAGAGAATTGGGATTGAAAAAATATCTAAGTTAGTTACAATGTGCTAGCGACTCTACAATATATACTCATGAGTCAGGTAACTGATTTTTAGCTCAACTATACATAAGCTTACTCATTTACAGTTGTACATAATTCTAACTTATTCTGTTTATTTGGTCTCATTACTTCAAAACCCCTCTTCAAGTTGATGCTTGAAAAGATGTCTTTCATGCCCAGCTTGAAAACTAGATATATGTGTTGTGCCTTCCCTAGACTTGTAGTGAGTAAGTCATCCTATTGTTCCTTGGTTGAAGCATGATGCGTCATGATCATACCTTGAACCAGTTTTCTCTTACAAAGTGATAGTCAACGTCAAAGTGTTTTGTCCTCTCATGAATGATTGGATTACCTGCAATTTGAATAGAAGCTTTACTATATGTATCTATAGGTTTCTTAATTTCCACTCCTAGGTCTTTAAGTACAGCAATAAACTATGTGACTTCTGCTACAACTGAAGCCATGCTTCTGAATTCTGCTTCAGCTGAGCTTCTAACAATAGTTTTTTGTTTTTTGGACTTCCATGATAGCATCTCCAAAATTCATCAAGTACCCAGTAAAAGTAACTAACCTTCTAGTTTGTAGGTATGACCCCCTGTCTGAATCATAAGCACATTGGTACTGTGCGAAGGCATGAACAAACCTAACCCTGATGCAGATTTGATGTATTTTACTATTCTGATGCAACCTCCATGTGTGACTTCTTTGGTGCATACATATACAGACTTAGAACTTGAACTTCAAATGCTATATCAACTCTAGTTATTGTGAGATATAGTAGTCTTCCCACCAGCCTTTGATAGATTCTAAAATCTGATAGTGGCTTATCTTCAGATAATTTATAGTCTTGCACATGAGCATCATCCTCCACATAAGTTAACTTCAAGTTTTCTTTAAAAGGGGATAAAGCAGGTTTTGAGCCACTTAGTCTCATTTCAGATATCAATTCTAGAGCATATTTTATTTGGCTTATCATAATACCTACCTTAGATCTAGCGAATTCTATGCCTAGAAAGAACTTTAACTCACCCAAGTCTTTTGTTTTGAACTTCATATTTAGATCATTTCTTTCCTTGAGGATTAGACTGTCACTACTACTAGTTACCAAGAGATCATCTACTTAGACTAATACTACCACCAGATCACTTGTTTCCTTCTTTGTGAAAAGTGAATAGTCATAATGACTTTGGACAAAACCTAGTTGCAACAAGGTTGTGGTTATCTTGAGATTCCATTGCCTTGGGGCTTGTTTTAGCCTATATAAAGACTTATGTATCTTGTAAACTTTAGCAGACTCCCAATTCTGCAAAAGCCTTAAGGTAAAACCATGTAGACATCTTAAGGAGATCACATTGTAAGAAGGCATTATGAATATCTATCTGAAAGATTAGCCAGTTCTTGGAGGCTGTAACTACTAAAACTGATCTGACTGTGACTATTTTATCCACAGGAGAGAAAGTTTTTCTATAGTCTCACCCCTTCTTATGATTGAACCCCTTAGCCACAAGTATGGTTTTGTACCTCTCAACAACTCTTGAGGATAAGTACTTAACCTTGAACACCCATTTACACACAATGGGATGTTTTCTAGGTGGAAGATCAATAACACTCCAAGTATAATCGTCTTCAAAAGTAGTAATCTCTGACTGCATACCTGCAATCCACTTGGGATTAGCTGCTACTTTAGAGAAGGACTTTTCTTCTAGAATAGCTCAATAGGCTGCCAATGCAGCATTATATGAAAAGGATAAAATAGAGTAGGTGACATGATTTGAGAGTGGATAGGTACAAGACTTATTACCATGTTTAACCACATAATCTTATAACCAAATGGGTGGTTTACTTGATATAGAGGATTTTCTCTATTAGGAACATTATTTGATGGTATAGTGGATTCAGAATTAACATGATCAGGACCTATTGAAGGTGTAGATACACTAGGCATGTCGCTAACTGCATAATACTGATGAGATACGACAGATGAGTGAGGAATAACGGGCTCTTCTATAGGAGTGGGAGGAAGCAATAGGAAGAAAAAAACCTTGGAGAGCAGGTAAAATAGGTACCTTATTGTGAGCTAGTATAAAATACTAATTATCAGCCACTTCTATACATATATAGTGTAGAACAGGAAACACAAGAGATGAAGATGGAGAAAGTTTTTGGAAAGGAAAGATCTCCTCCTTGAAAACTACTTCTTTAATAATAAAAAGGTTTTGACATAAGGATCAAACAACTTATAGCCCTTTTGCAAAGAGGAATACCCAAGGAAGACAACAGGATAGCTTTGGAGGAAATTTTTTTGCTTGGACTTACCTGAGTAGCATAAGAAGGTGATCTAAAAACTTTCAAATGATCCAGTATAGGAGGAGTACCATGTAGTACTTCAAATGGTGTTTTACCAAGTAGGAGTGAAGATGGTAGCCTATTTATCAGATACATTCTTGTTAGTACACAATCACCCCAAAACATTAAGGGCATACTATACTGAAAGCTCAGAGTTCTAGAAATATCCAAAATGTGTCTATGCTTCATCTCCACCACCCCATTTGGTTGGGGCGTGTAGAAATAGGAGCTTTGATGAGTGATGCCCAAGGACAAAAGTAGATTGTTCACCTGTGAATTGAATAAATCACTCCCTTTGTTAGTTCTAAGTATTTTCACAGAAGACAAAAACATATTCTTAACCATAAGAAGAAAGTTTGTTAGAGCAACTAGCACCCTGCTTTGGAGCTAAGTAGAAATAACCATATATATCTTGAAAAATTATCAACCAAAGTAAGAAAGTAACTTTTCCCATGATGAGTTGAAACTCTATAAGGTCCCCATACATCACCATTCAAGAGGTGAAAGCAAGCACTAGTAGAAGTAGTACATAAAGGAAAAAAAAGCCTGGATTGATTACCAAAGGGACAAACAGTACAATGTTCAGCAGAGTTCTTATGAACTTTTACCTTTTTGAAATAGTTTAGTCTAAGTACAGTACTAAATGGAATATGACCTAGTCTCTTATGCCAAAGAGAGAGAGAGTTAGAGTAGTTGAAGGTACTTTTACTATGCAGGACTTAGTCATATCTACAGGTAAATTAGAGCAACCTTGATTCTGCAGAGAACAATCAAACTTTAACACAGAGAGATCATTCTCCAATCTGCCAATCCCCTTTACTTTTCCACTGAAGAGGTCTTGGAAAAGGCAAAAATCAGGATAAGAACTTACACAACAGTTCAAATCTTTGGTAAGCTTTGACACAGATAATGATTGTACTTAAACTCAGAAAAATATAATACTTCTCTGATCTAACAACCTTTAAGTACTTGTGAGTGTCCTACTGACTAACACTAGCAAATCCACCTATTGGTAAGTGAACTCTGCCTTTACTTGACTCACTAATCATCTTGGTGGTGTTAGTCAACATGTTCATAACATTAACTATATGTTTTGAAGCTCCAATATGTACTATCTATTTTACCTTAGTAGATTGAGCTATTGGTCCAACCATCATACCTGAAGCTCTGGTCACTGAGGTGGCATCATTTTCTTTGTCCAGCAATTATATAATTTGCATATATTGATCATGAGTAAAGTGTGGTGCATAAAGTTGTATAGGTCCTGATTTGTACATAGGACTAGCATTGGTGTTGGTAGTCCCTATCATTACATTACCTTGTACAATTTGAGTCGACTGGTGACCTGCAAAATAACCAGGAGTGTAACATGTGTTGTTACTGTAACTACCTGCATAGTTAGCTGTTGCTGGAGGTTCAAATGTGTCTTTTTTTGGCCCTTGAAATTAGTTGGATACCTATGAAGCTTTTAGCAAGTGACTTTGGTATGACCTGTGAAATGACAATAGTAACAGTAAAGGTTGGACCAATTCTTCTTAAGCCTGGACCCCTAAGATGATAGCTTCCCGTTAGACATATTTCCTCGACCACCACTCCTGCTAAAAAACACATGAGCATGGGCAATATTTTTCATGGATTGGGATGGAGTTGTGCAGCCTTTGTCTTACATTGCGTCCTTGTTGATGCTAAGTAGAGAAAGTTCATCCCTCATGTGACCACCATGCCCCCTAATTACAGAGTTAGTCTTACCCAAAATTCTCTGACCTTCCTCAAAGATGACAAGAAAATAAGCCTTATTCACACTAGGAGGTGAATCCATCATCATAATCTGACTAAGACACTAATTATAGGATTCATTTAGACCCATGAGAAACTGTATCAGACGTTGATACTCAAAATGAGTAGTATAGGTCTTAGACTCTGCACAATCGCAGCAAGGACAGGGCATCAAGAAATTAAACTCCTCCCAAACCTCCTTTATTCGTGAAAAATATGCTGCTACATACATAGTACCTTGAGCTAAGGTAGCAATCTACTTGTAAAGGTACAAAATCCTAGATCCATCTACCTTATCAAAACGTTTCTATAGATCCTTTCATACTTTTGAAGCACTATAGGCATACACAACTCCATTTAGGAGATCTTTAATCACACGGTTCATAACCCATTAAAGGAGTATAGAATTACATCTTTCCCGTAGCTCATAAAGGGAAGGAGAGAACTTATCCTTAGAATATCTACTTTCAACAAAGACCAATTTACACTTGCCTAGGAGGAAAAATTTTACGTAACGACTCCACAAATCATAATTGTCAGATCAAGAAAGTTTTATAGAAATAAGAGTGCTATCTAGAGAATCACGGATTGTAAATACAATAGATGATTGTGATCGATCATTATTGGTGCATTTATAGGAGCATCAACTGAGGTGCCAGATGAACTTTCGTAAACACCTTCCTTAATCACCATTGGTGAAATCACGAAGCAATGCAAAGCAAAATTTAATAGAGAAATGCATAAAACTGGAGTGCAGAGAGCTCAATTGCAGAAATAAGCAACCGAGAAACTAAACAAATGCACACAAACTGCAAACATAATTATAATAGAAAACTAAACACACTAATCTCAAATCGCGAGATTAATTTCCTGTAGTACAATGTAACCGAGCTAAAAGAACAATTACACTAAAAGCAATTGACGAGGAAGAGATGAAAAAGAGCAAGGGAGATTCCCAGTGAGCTCTGATGCCATGATGAATTCTCCGCAATGGATATCAAATACAATGAAATAGTACATTTGGAAAAGGAAAAGCTCAGAGAGAAAGAGAGAATTTAGATTGAAAAAATATCTCAGTTAGTTACAATGTGCTACCGACTCTACAATGTATACTCATAAGTCAGGTAACCGACTCTTACCTCAACTACACATACACTTACTCACTTACAATTGTACACAATCCTAACTAATTCTATTTATTTGGTCTCATTACTTTCAACATCTTGGTCACAGTTTTGCGAGGTTGGCTCGTTCCTACTGCCGTAATAGTCCCTTGTTGGATCTTCCCTCCCATTGTTTCACTCCCCTGTTGATTCAACACTATTCCATTAGTTTTTGGGGTTACGACCCCCTCCTTGCTTGATGAGGTGGCCACTCCAACTGTTCTCCCGAATTCTTTGTTAAACTCTTGATCGACTCCTCCACTTGATGCTGAGCCTCTCTTCCCCGTCCTTTCGCGACCTGCCTCTAACCATTCCAGCCAAAGTGCACAATAGCAAAGTCTCTCGCTAACGTGCACCTAAAGAGAGAAAGTAAGAGAAATATTTAAAAAGCATCATTTTCTGATATGTTCCATATTTTGACATACATATTTTGATATTATGTTTAGTTGTTCACTCTCACTTCCAAAAAATTAAGTTCCAAACACACCCTTTATTTTCAGTGCTTTAGGGCACATCTTGAGTTCTTCATTTTCAAGTTCCGATCGTCTTCTTCAGCTCATCTTGATTTTTTATTTATAAAGTTCAAAATGCACATTGGATATTTTGTTTATACTCTCTTAAATATAAAATTAAAGATTTCTTCAAAATAGTTAGTTTAAGAAGTTGACACTGAGCAGGGAAACTTTTATTTAGTATTGTAAGAAACTAGGAATGATTCATATTGACCACAAAAACAAAACTTGAAAAACCTGAGGAAATTTAAAAGTCTGAGATTGAAAAACTCGATGTTTATTGATTTGATTTAATTTATAAATTTAAAAATTATTTTGATTTATAAATTTAAAAATCAATATAAATAGTTTGATTTGATATTTAAAAAAGTCGAATCAAACCAATTCATGTACACTCTAGATAACTATATATCAATAAATATTATTTATATTGATGAAACTTCATTAATGTATTTTTGAAATAATTGCGTGAGAAAGGACTCAATTCTTGAATTTTTTCGGCCTTTAAGTTGCATGCGTTACATCTTTAAATTCTTATTTATTGCTTTAATCTATTTGTAACCTTTATTAACCTCCTCTTTGCAAAAGGTCAGTTTAAACGAAATATTACTTTTACTATCAAAAATGAAAGGGTGAGCACAAATATTTTTTTCTCTTTTATTTTTTTAAGTTATTTTGTGTTTATTTGTTTATTATTGCATGCCACTTCGTTGCTTGATATATTTATGAAATCTCCATTTCTTTATACTTGAAATTGTTGGCCACAATTATCTTCTAGTTGTAATAAAGAAATTGTTAATGATTCTAAATTTCTATTTAAAATAAGGAAAGACAAAATAATTGAAGAAGCGAGGTCGATGATGCATTTGGGAGTGGGTTAAACGAATTTGTGCTTGATTGAAAAGATCTTATATTTTGTATGATCTTCAATGCGATTTTCAGTATTTGAGAGGATTCATTTAATACGTAGAGATTCATAAGTTAGGGGGGTAACATCTACCACTGCTGTTCAATTAATAAATAAATTGATGTAGTTAATAGACTACATATATAATTATTAAATACATCTGGGTTATTCTGTAATTAGTTATTCTTCAGTTCTCTATATATACAGCTGTAACCCCTTCAATATCATGAGATCAATTAATTCTTAAATCTGTATCATGGTATCAAAGCTAGGGTTTCTTCTTCCGCCCAAACCCTAATCTCTCCTCTTTTCCGACGTGTGTGCGCCGCCGCCACCGTCTACACCACGCCGCACGGCCTCCCTCCTCCGCCGTAGGTCGGCGCCATGGACAAGGTTATTGATCCTCTGTCAAAATTACCGTCTGGAGTAAAATTACTGCTCAGGAATCTCCACAATCTCATCCCCGAAAAATTATCTGACAACAACTACCCGGCCTGGGCACTTAACGTCCGCACCGCCCTCGCAGCCAACTTGCTGCTCGGATGGATTGACGGTGCGGAGAAGCCGCAGCCCGAGACAGCCGAGAAGGACGGCGTCAAGCTCCCAAATCCCGACTACCTTCCGTGGATGATCGTAGACACTCAGATCCGAGCCTGTCTTCTCGCAGTTATTAGCCCCTCTGTGCACAAACACGCCCGGGGTTTTCTCACATCGGCTTCACTTTGGGACGCACTAGCCACACGGTACAACTCTGTGTCCACGGCTCATATTTTTCAGTTGCGTGACAAATTGCATACTCTTCGGAAGGGAACGAAGACGATGACTCAATACCTTGATGATGTGGCCTCTATTCTGTCTGACCTAGATGCTGTGAACGAGATTATTCCTGAACGAGACGTGGTGAATGCCGTGATACGTGGTCTTCCGGCTGGCTATTCCTCTCTCAAACAGCATATTCGCCTCTCGCCTGTCGAAATCACTCTGAATCAACTGTCTGGATGGCTTAATGCAGAAGAATTGAATCTAGACATGGAACACAAATTAATGCTCGGAGAAGCCAGTTCCACCCCTGGCGTCACGGCTCTTTACTCGGCTGGCAGCGGAGGCTCGGCCAGGGGTCGCGGTGACGATCGCCGTAACCAAGGGCGAGGCAGCGGCGGCGGTGACCGTCGAAACACCGGGCAGCAAGGCAGAGGCGGGCCTCCACCGAGGGACGGCTTCCAGTCAGGCCGCGGACAGGGACGAGGAAACCAGCGGATGCCCACACGAGATCTTCCGACGTGCCAAATTTGTGCTAAACGGGGCCATTCTGCGGCTAATTGCTGGTATCGTTATGATGACTCGCAGAATGTAAATAGCCAGTCCGGAGGATCAAGGGCGATGCATGCGTCCACAAACGCTCAATCTGGCGATTGGTATCTAGACACAGGTGCTAACACCCATGTGACGTCGGATTATTCACAACTTCAAGCTCCTCATCCGTATCATGGCTCAGAAACTATTACAGTAGGCAATGGTCAATCCCTTCCCATCACAAACACCGGCTCTGGGTATGTCTATACCCCAAATGGTAAATTTCATCTCTCAACTCTTCACCACGTCCCTTCCCTCACATCAAATCTTTTATCTGTTTATCGCTTTACTAAAGAAAATAACTGCACCCTCATTTTTAATGACACCAATTTCCAGATAGTGGACAATACCACGAACCGGGTGCGGTACACGGGCCGCTGTGAGCACGGGCTATACACTCTTCCATCCAGTTCTCCGTCTGTTGTGAGTCAAGCCATTCTCTCGTCAACCTGGCATCGCCGGCTTGGGCACCCATCATCCGCCATCACCAAATCCATTTTATCTTCCTTAGGTTTTAATTTTTCAGAAAAATTACATTGCGAGTCCTGTTCAGTGTCTAAATCTTGTCGTTTACCTTTTTCACTGTCTGAACACAAGGCCACTGCGCCATTTCAATTAATTCATTCTGATGTTTGGGGTCCAACCTCAGTTCCTTCTGTTCAAGGTTTTCGTTATTATATCTGTTTTGTTGATGATTACAGTAAATTCACTTGGCTTTATCCTCTGAAATTTAAATCCGAAGCTTATACTATTTTTGTAAACTTTGACCGAATGGTTCAAAATCAATTTAATGCCAAAATCAAAATTTTTCGAAGTGACAATGGCAAAGAATTTATCAACAATGCATTTGGTGTTTTTCTTCAAAATCTAGGGGCTCTTCATCACACTTCATGTCCATATACCCCTGAACAAAATGGCGTTGCTGAGCGCAAACACCGTCACCTAATAGAAACAGTTGTTGCGCTCCTCCATGATTCCACCTTACCTGTTTCCTTTTGGGTTGATGCCCTTGCTACTGCCAACTACCTCATAAATCGCATGCCCACTCACACTCTCTCCAACTCCACTCCATATGCCCGTCTCTACAATCATCCACCCGACTATATCCATCTCCGCCCGTTTGGGTGTCTAGTTTATCCCTGGTTGCGTCCGCACACTCAACATAAACTTCAACCTCGGTCCACCCCTTGTGTCTTTCTAGGATATCATCCCACTATCAAAGGTTACAAATGTTTCGATCCTGTATCTCAGAAAACATATGTTTCCCGTCATGTTCGTTTTGTGGAGGAACAATTTCCTTACACAAGTCTTTCCTCTACTCCATACTCCCCCAATCCACTTGGCGTTGTGCCATTATTTCCGTCCTTTTCTCACGCTCATGCTCCGGCTCACTCGGCACCTAACCCGGTACCCCACTACACCACTACCCACCCGAAACCCCAAACCTCCCACCCGAACACCCAGCCGACTGCCACACAACCCACCACTTCCCTACATCATACTCCTAACACACATACAGCCACCCCATCCACCGCTGCACATCCTAGCTCCCACGGCAGCCCCACCCAACCCCCGCCCACGCATCATACAACTCCACCACCCCTTCCTAATCACCCTCCACTCAACACTCATCCTATGACAACCCGAGCCAAGGCCGGTACCTTCAAACCCAAAGCCTACCACACTCAAATACCCTTTGATGCACATCCCACAACTGAGCCTACTACCTACAACCAAGCCTCCAAAAATAGTTTCTGGTGTCAAGCTATGGATGAGGAATTTCAGGCTCTGAATGAACAACGTACATGGGATTTGGTACCTCTGCCTAGTAACCGAAAGTCTATTGGGTGCAAATGGGTGTTTCGCATCAAACGAAATTCAGATGGATCTCTTTCTCGCTATAAAGCACGTCTGGTTGCAAAAGGGTATCATCAGGAGTATGGTGTGGATTATAAGGAGACCTTCAGCCCTGTTGTTAAGCAACAGACTATTCGTCTGGTCTTGTCTCTTGCTCTTCACTATGATTGGCCGCTTCATCAGCTAGACGTCAGCAATGCCTTTCTTCATGGTCATCTTGAGGAAGAAATCTATATGGTTCAGCCACCGGGATATGTTAATCCCAACCGTCCTCACTATGTTTGCAAGCTTCGCAAATCACTGTATGGCCTGAAACAGGCCCCTCGTGCCTGGTACACACGTCTCTCTACTTTTCTGCAGGGTCTTGGTTTTCGCACCTACCATCATGACAACAGCCTCTTCACCCTTCACTGTTCTCGAGGGACAGTCATCATTCTTATCTATGTGGATGATATTGTTATTACAGGCAGCTCGTCATCACTCATCACTGAAATTACTGAAGCTATGCATCGTGACTTCAAACTTAAGGACCTCGGTCCTCTGGAGTTCTTTCTTGGCCTCGAACTCATCCGCAAATCGGGAACCATATTGATGCATCAGACAAAATATACCCTTGAACTTCTAAATCGGGCTGGAATGACAGACTGCAAACCCGCGGTCACTCCCATGGCAGTCCGCCAATCCCCAGGGCCGAATACTCCCGTTGCCGATCCTACACTATATCGGAGCCTCGTCGGTGGACTTCATTATCTTGCTGTTACTCGTCCGGACATCCAATATGCAGTCAATTGAGTCTCCCAATCAATGCATGCTCCCACAGAACAACACTTTCAGGCCTTGAAACGCATTCTGCGCTATCTTCAAGGTACTCTTCACTGTGGAATTTTATTTCAAAAGGGCTCGTTTGATATATCTATTTTTTCTGATTCGGATTGGGCTAACGACAAAGATGATCGAAAGTCCACTACTGGATATATTGTTATGATGGGACCGAATCTGATTTCCTGGTGCACCAAGAAGCAAACGCGAGTGTCCCGTTCCTCCACAGAAGCAGAATATCGTGCCATGGCTGCGGGTGTTGCTGAAGCCATGTGGTTACGATACCTTACGGATGCACTTGGCATTCCCCCGACGAAACCACAGATTTATTGTGACAATCAGTCCACTATTTGTGTTACCAAAAATCCAGTCCTTCATGATCGTATGAAGCATGTTGGGTCTGACTGTCACTTTG
Organism: Capsicum pubescens; assembly: GCA_030864215.1. Taxonomy (NCBI): domain Eukaryota; kingdom Viridiplantae; phylum Streptophyta; class Magnoliopsida; order Solanales; family Solanaceae; genus Capsicum; species Capsicum pubescens. The sequence goes on along the minus strand of CM061538.1, from coordinate 310,255,393 downwards.
TTCGCGATGAGGTACTTGCAGGAGCGATGGCCACGCACTATGTCCCATCTACTGACCAGCTTGCTGATATTCTCACCAAGCCACTTCCGTTACAGCCTTTTCAGTCTCTCTGCTCCAAGCTGCCCCTCGTTACCGCTGATCAGCTTGCGGGGGGATAATAGACTACATATATAATTATTAAATACATCTGGGTTATTCTGTAATTAGTTATTCTTCAGTTCTATATATACAGCTGTAACCCCTTCAATATCATGAGATCAATTAATTCTTAAATCTGTATCAGTAGTAACTAATACACACGAGTGCACTTTCTATTGATCCAACATATCTAGTTTATATAAATACTTAAAAGTTGTGCTTATGAAACTTTCATAAGGTTATTGGATGATTGGTTTTCTTCACAGGAAAATAAAATACAACAATGGCTTGTAACCGGATGACGATGTTGGAGCAGAAGAAGATTTGCATGATTTTGTTCGTATTGTCTATGACGTTAGTAAATTGCAGAACATATCCCCTCCATCAATAGAATTATCTTGTATTTCACAGTGTGTTGATTATTTAGTAGAAGCACATAGCCAATTTGATGTTCCTTCACAGATTTTAGAGAGCAGATGTAGAGATGGAGTACCAGACTTCAAATGTTACTCTAAGATATCTTATGATGAAAGTCATCCTGAGCCTGAGATTCCTAATCTGGAATACTTAGATAATGTATCATGTTCATCCCCATAGTAAGATTACTTTGCGTATTTGTTATTCTACTTTGAGAATAACTTTGTAATCTTATTTCAATAAAATTAACACTGCTTATAATAACAATAATTGCAACACATCCAGAAATTGATTCCAGCCTAAATGTATATGTGTTGTAATAATATTTTCAGATAGCTTTCCTCTAAAAGGGCTTAGTAAGAAATAATGGATGTTCAACTTACAAAACATTAAGGCCATGAATGTCATATATAAAATCAATAAGAGCATAGAATATTGGATATATATATATATATATATACACACACGATGCCAGATCGCTCATCATCAATAAAAGATATATTTATGAGATCATGACCATGTGTAGGGACATGCAAATATGCCTCACTCGAAAAAAGAGTAGTAACAAGCTTCAAGCCTCCATAAAGTAGTACTGCTTTCTGAAGCCTTCACTCAAGAATTCATAGCTAACATGTTTAAATTGACCCATTGGTGTTGTTTTTTCCTTCAATATTGAGTCAAATCTTTCTATAGTGGTAGTGTTTGTCCGAAAATTTTATGGTTGCTACAGAGATGCTATTATATATGTATATTGTCATTTGATGTTCAGATCTCATTAAGCAGGTTCAAACAAAAGTATGCAAAATTAGAAAGAGTATAAATATAAGAGCATAGAATATTAGTAGTCTTGTCCTTGTGAACTTATGAAATAACTAATGTGCACCATTTTAATACAATTTTTTTCTTTAAATTTGATATTCGTACTTGAAATTTATTGTGTGCATGACATTAATAAGATTATCATAAATATTTTGTTATTTTATTTTGTACATAATATATTTCTTACAGAATATTATTACATAATATTTGAGTATGTTGTTATAGAGAGGTAATTTTATAAAGAGTGTACTGCTATAATAAACAACATTTTGTTATAGGTAAAATGTTGTTATAGAAAAGTAAGAAATAACATGAAAAATCGATTTCAAAAAAAATTAGATCACTATAGTGAAATGTCATTATAACAAGTAGCCGTTATAGAGAGTTGTGACTATAATTCTGTTCTTATGTTTAAGTCACATACAACTTCTTCAAATTCATGATAAAATTATTACTTTATTTTTTAAACGGTAATTTACAATAAATCATTGCATAAGAAATCTTCAAAATTTGCATTTACATTCATTTGACAGCGTATTAAAAAAAAGGAAAAATACTTAGAAAAATACCTAAACTTTGATCGAATTTGTAGTTGAGCATACTGAACTTTGTGGGGGTCCTATTACCCACCTAGGTTTTTTAAAAGTGGATTTAATCCCCCCCCCCCCCCCCCCGAAAAAAAAAAACGATATACCTGTTAAAACATACACAACGGAAACAATAATTCTATAGGATCAATAACTTACATAATATCTAGATAACATAACCAAAACGAGAATAAGAAAACTTACCTCTTGAAGCTTTCACAAAACTCGTTCAATGCTTTGTTTTCCAGGACTGCGATATTCTACTACTTCCTGATTAACCTTATTAATCAACCTTGTGCGGGAAAGTACTTTTGAATTCGAGAAGAATACTCAAATTCAGAAAAAACAGCCTCTACTTATTCCCACTTTCAATTGAATGAGGAAGAGAAAGAGGCAAACGATTTGGCCCTTTATTGAAACCTTAAAGCTAAAAAACATTTTCATCCTTTAATACACCTTAATGACAAAATGTTTTTAGCTTTAAAATTTGTCATAATGCCAAAATTAATTTTTAATTCTCTTATTCCTTATTTACAAAAGACCGGTAAATATTACCTCTTCTATAACTCCTTTTCTTTTTCGAATTTGATTAGTTAATTAGGCATAGTAGGGACCGCAGATTTATTAACTGAGGCTTCCAATTATGATATTAATTCGTCGATGAAAGACTTATCATATCATAATAAATTATAAATTATTCCACTAAAAATCAGTAATTGCACTCCTCGATTTAATTCAAAATCTACCATTACATCTTATTTAACTCCCCATGTTAGAATTACCGACACCAATTAATTAAATTAAATTCTCTGAAAAATTTAACTCATTGATTAATTTAATCCTTTATTTATAATGCTTAACTTATTTCACATGACGGATACAAAATCCACCTGTAGGGTTTTCACGTGAAAACTTATAACCAACCATAAAGGGGTGTCTTCTATCTCAAGTTCGAGACATGGTTCTATCAACTAATTAATATTTCACTAAGTGATTCGTCGTCATCCAACCTATTAGGAATATGTTGACTCACAAAAGAGTCTCACCTTTTAATAGATTAAAACGACAAAACAAACCACATAGATCATAATAATTATATCAAGATTAAGAGTATAAGTACATGTAATGGACTACAAAAATCGTTTATTAATATTAAGAACATAAACGAATATCTCTGATTGGTCCGTTCAATACATACGAAATGTACTAGCACAAGAAGCTGGAATATTACCACTCTCATAATTAAGATCAAATTATATTTAATCTTGTGCTACAATCATTAAGATATTTGTCCTTCCTCATCTTTGATTGTGAACGTTAATTTATTACTTATAAGGACCGGCAATTTTAATCTTCCGTCCATGAGTAAAAATACTTCATACACAAAATTGTCTACTATATAAGTAAAGGACACACATGTTAATGCAATGATCTAGTCAAATAAATATTTTATTAATATAATAAATTGTCTTTACATGGGATGAAAATATAATACTATAACACAAATTACATGGTTAATAGTATGTCCTTACAATCTCCCACTTAGACTCATAACCACGAATGAACAATTTTAACACTCATTTCTTCCACATGCTTATCAAAACCCTTCTGGGTTAAGTCCTTTGTAAATGGGTCCGTCAAATTATTCTTCGACTCAATCTTCAAAATTCTCACATCACCCCTTTGAGTGATATCTCGAATCAAGTGATATTTTCTCTCAATATGCTTACTTCTTTTATGGCTTCGTGGTTCTTTCAAGTGTGCAACTGAACTATTATTGTCACAATAAAATGGTAGTTGTGTTAAACCGAAGGAACAACTCCAAGCTCTTTCAGAAAGTTACCAAGCCAAACAGTCTCTTTAGTTGCCTCAGAGGCAGCTACATATTCGACTTCCATGGTGGAATCAGCAACACATGATTGCTTGATACTCCTCCAAATAATGGCTCTACCTCCTAAAGTAAACACATATCCTGAGGTAGATTTTCTAGAATCTTTATCCGACTGAAAATCTGAATCAGTATACCCAATAGGTACAAGATTCTCAGAGTGAAAAATAAGCATGTAATCCCTAGTCCTTTTAAGGTACTTGATTATATGCTTAACCGCAGTCCAATGTTCTTGCCCAGGATTAGACTGAAATCTGCTAACCATGCCAACAACAAAGAAGATATCTGGTCTAGTGCACAACATAGCATGCATAAGGCTCCCTACAACCGAAGCATAAGGGGTTGCCTTCATTCTCTCTATCTCATCGATCATTTTGGGCGACTGATCTTTTGATAGAGTAATTCCCTGCCTAAAAGGAAGAAATCCCTTTTTGGCATTTTGCATGCTAAATCTTGCAAGAATAGTATCAATATAAAGTGCTTGAAATAAACCTATTATCCTTTATTTTCGATATCGCATAAGCTTGATCCCAAGGATATGAGCCGCTTCTCCCAAGTCTTTTATATCAAAACGCGAGGACAACCACTCCTTAACAGAATTCAACATGCTCACATTATTTTCTATGAGAAAAATGTCATCTATGTACAGAATAAAAAATGCTACTCTATCTCCATCTCATTTTTTATAAATGCATGACTCATTTTCACATTAATCAAAACCAAAAGTCTTAATCGAATTATCAAAACAAGTATTCCATGCTCTAGATGCTTGTTTCAAACCATAAATAAATTTCTTAAGTTTACAAAACTTATTTTCATTACCACTTTCCATGAAACCTTCTGGTTGTGCCATATAAATGCACTCGTCAAGACTTCCATTTAGGAAAGCCGTCTTGACATTCATTTGCCAAATCTCATAATCATAATGACCAGCAATGTATAAGAAAATCCTAATGGATTTAAGCATAGCTACCGGCAAAATAGTTTTCTCATAATCAATTCCTTCTTTTTGAGTAAATCCTTTCGCAACAAGACTAGCCTTAAAAGTTTGCACTTTTTCACCCACACCTCTCTTTTTCTTATAGATCCATCTGCATGCAATGGTTTTGACTCCCGTAGGTGGTTCTACAAGTTTCCAGACTTGATTGGAATACATAGATTTCATTTCAGATTTCATAGCAACAATCCATATTTTAGCATCTTTATCATGTAGTGCATCGACGTAATTAAGAGGTTCCTTATTAAGCTCTTCAGGGATTCTATTATACAATTTTCCCAAGAGCGCAAACTATAAAGGTTTTCTAATAATTCTCCCACTACGACGACTAGTCACTACAGGATCTGCTACATTTGAAAGTAAATTTTGAACACTCTCAATGTCTTCCTGTACTATGAAAGGTTCCTCGACATTATCTTGAACGTTTTCCTCCACAATTGCAGGCTACTCGATGTTACTCCCACTACTTTGAGGTAGTGTAATGTCAAGTGTTTGCTCTTGTGCAACCTCTTGCCTATTGACATTTCTCCCACTACGTGGATGCTGTGGTATGTTAGTAACGATTTTCAAAAATTATTCTTGTGTTTCATTACTCGTTATTCTATTACCCAATTTCTGTAAAATAATTTTACTTCTAGGAACGTGGTTCATTAAATAATCCTCTTTAAGAAATCTAGCATTTGTCAAAACAATTACCTTTTGTTCCTTAGGATAATAAAATAAACCCCCTTTCATTCCTTTTAGATATCCAATTAAAATGCAAACTTCTTTCCTAGATTCCAATTTATCAGTTTTTCCTTTTAGAACATGTGCTAGACAACCGCAAACCTGAATATGCCGTAGACTAGGTTTGCGCCCACTCCACAATTCAGATGGGGTTAAAGGTACTAATTTTGAAGGAACCAAGTTCAGAATATAATTTGTTGTTTCTAATGCATAACCCCAAAAAGAAAAGGGCAAATCGGAATAACTTAACATTGATCTAACCATTTCCATAAGAGTTCTATTTCGGCGTTCTGCCACACCATTTTGTTGTGGTGTTCCCAGAGCAAAATATCGAGATGTAATTTCTAATTCTGATAAGTATTTAATGAATTCAGTAGAAAGGTATTCACCACCATGATCAGATCGTAATGTATGGATATGTTTGTTATGTCACTTTTCTGTTTTCATCTTAAATTTTTTGAATTTTTCAAAGCATTAAGATTTACGGTACAACAAATAAATGTATCCATATTTTGAGTAATCATATGTGAAAGTCACAAAATACTCAAAACCACCTCTTGCTTGTATATTCATTAGTCCACACAAATCAGTATGAATTAATTCTAACTTATTACCGGCTCTATTTTCTTTGAAAGAAAAATGTCTCTTGGTCATTTTACCTTATAAACAAGATTCATAAGTTGGAGGTGCATCCACTTTCAATGAACTCAAAGGTCCAACAAAAACCAACCGTGAGATCCTATTTAAGTTAATATGACCTAGACATAAGTTCCATAAGTATGTTTCACTCAATTCCGAAATAAATTTTCTTTTATGTGATTGATCAACATTATTAAGTTCCATTGTTTGTAGCATATTATGAGAAACATCAAATACAAACAAATCATGTATTCTAGGAGCAGAAATAATGAAATACTTATTAAACTTAGTAATTGCACGATTATTAGCAAAATAAACATTGTAACCAGCATCTATTATTCTTGAAACTGAAAGTAAATTCCATATTATAGAAGGTACGTAAAGAACATCATTCAGTCTTAAAACTCTAGAACTACTAAATAAAATAGAAATATTTCCTATAACTAAGGCTGGTGTTGGTTCTCTATTTTCTTGAAACACGTTTAGTTCATTTTCACTTAGGCGTCGTGTTTCCTGAAACCCTGAAATGAAGTGAAGATATGATTAGTGGCTCCCGAATCTATAACCCAAAATTAGGTAGAAACAACCGCTAAAAATATTTTAACGACATATGAAAAAGATGTACCTTGTTTCTGCATCTTAGCTATGTAGCCGGGACACTGGTTCTTATAATGACCAGGTTGCTTGCGATGATAGCACTTTCCCTTAGGCTTAGCCACACTACCATTAGCACCTGAAATCTTATGTGAATTCTTCTTTTTCTTTTTCTTTTCGCCTTTTGACTTAGAAGTCGAAGATGAAGATTTGTCAACCATCAGTGCCGCAGGAGGATCTTGTTGCTTAATGATAGATTCTGCCGCTTGCAGCTCATTCAATAGTTTCACAAGAGATAATTCCATCTTATTCATGTTATAATTCAAGCGAAACTACTAAAAACTGTCTGACAGAGTCTGTAGAACCATCTCAACCTGAGATTCCTTATCAATAACCGCACCAAGAATTTCCAGCTCGTTCAATAGACTCATTATTTTAAGAACATGTTCCCTTATCGAAGTTCCTTCAACCATTTTTGTGGTAAAAAAAGATTTCATGGCCATCTTCTTTGCAACACGATTTTGCTCACCGAATATCTCTTTGAGATATTCAAGCATATCGTAAGCAGTAGTCATGGAATGATGTTGATGTTGCAACACATTTGCCATAAAGGCAAGAATGTAGCATCTTGCCATCTCATCGGCCTTAACCCACTTATCATAGGCTTTAGTCTCATCATCAGTGGGTTCATCTGACTTAACGGGATATTTTTCAACCAGCACAAATTTAAAACCCTCAGCAGTAAGAAAAATATCCAAATTACGTTTCCAGTTCACATAGTCAGGGCCTTCTAGTTTATTTTGATTCAGGATAGAAGTTAAGGAATTGAATGAAGACATAGTTAATCTGTTATATAATCAAATTAAAACCAGATCATTAGATATTTTGTAGTATAATAAAATTTTTCAAAACCACATCACACATATAACCATGCACATAAACAGTTAGAATCGTTAGGAAAACTTAACCATTTAAGCAAATATACATGTAATGTCAGATATTTTATCTCTTAAATAAAATAGAACCAACTCAATTAGAGAGTCAGCTGTTGATTTAAGTTAGAAAAATATCACATTTCATAAGTCTCTGTACCATTGAACCAACGTGTAACTTAGTTGGAAAGTTGATACAAGTCATAAAAAATAAGAGACTATAAAACAGTATTACAATATACAAATTTCCGATGGGGAAGTTGACCGATGTCAACATGTTAACTCATGTTATCTACTGTTATTAATCACTGAAAATTATAAGGAATGAACCTTATTACCAATAGTTTGCAAAAAATAATTTTTTTCAAAATTTTTAAATTTTCTGAAAATATAAAAACGCCCAAAAACTCATCAAAACGACCTCGAAAGGCCAAAAAACAGCCTAGTTCACAATAAATTATGAGTATTGTTCAGTGGGTTGTTTGCAATAAACATATCAAATTTCAGGTCATTCAGAGTTCATCAAAAACTGTAAAACTCCAAAACTGACCAAATCGACAATTACTGGCCGAGCTATTGCGAGGGTCAGCAGGGCTTCCTGCACTGCTCGGCCTTACTTCTACTGTTCATACAATGAGTAACGACTATAGTTGGTCTTAGTCGAGACTCATCATCGTTTTGCCCTTAATCTATAAAACTAATTCTTACAAAACTATGCAAAATTTGTTTTATACTTTCTTGATGATAAACTTAGATTATGTTGAAGTCAATAACATCATCAAAAATATGAAAAACAGCCAACAACAACATGATTTATACAATTATTATCCGAAATATGTACAACAGATCATGTAATTTTTTTTTTACATTATCTAGCATATATAAGAAGACTTTGATACCAATTGTTAGAACATGAAAATCAATAGCAATAATTATATAGGATCAATAACTTACATAATATCTAGAAAACATAACCAAAACGAGAATCAGAAAACTTACCTCTTGAAGCTTTCAGAAAACTCGTTCAACGCTTTGTTTTCCAGGTCTGAGATCTTCTACTACTTCCTGATTAACCTTATTAATCAATCTTGTGTGGAAAAGTACTTTTGGATTCAAGAAGAATAATCGAATTCAGAAAAAACAGCCTCTACTTATTCCCACTTTCAATTGAATGAGGAAGAGAAAGAGGCAAACGTTTTGGCCCTTTATTGAAACCTTAAAGCTAAAAAACCTTTTCAGCCTTTAATACACCTTAATGTCAAAATGTTTTTAGCTTTTAAATTTTTCATAATGCCAAAATTAATTCTTAATTCTCTTATTCCTTATTTACAAAAGACCGATAAATATTACCTCTTCTATAACTCATTTTCTTTTTCAAATTTGATTAGTTAATCAGGCATAGTAGGGACCACATATTTATTAAATGAGGCTTCCAATTATGATATTAATTCGGCGATGAAAGAATTATCATAGCATAATAAATTATAAATTATTCCACTAAAAATCTGTAATTGCACTCCTCGATTTAATTCAAAATTTACCATTACATCTTAATTAACTCCCCATGTTAGAATTACCGACACCAATCAATTAAAGTAAATTCTCTGAAAAATTAAACTCATTGATTAATTTAATTCTTTATTTATAATGCTTAACTTATTTCACAAGACAGATACAAAATCCACCTGCAGGATTTTCACGTGAAAACGTATAACCAACCATAAAGGGGTGTCTTCTATCTCAAGTTCGAGACATGGTTCTATCAACTAATTAATATTTCACTAAGTGATTCGTCGTCATCCAACCTATTAGGAAGATGTTGACTCACAAAAGAGTCTCACTTTTTAGTAGATTAAAACGACAAAACAAACCACATAGATCATAATAATTATATCAAGATTAAGAGTATAAGTACATGTAATGGACTAGAGAAATCGTTTATTAATATTCAGAACATAAACGAATATCTCTGATTGATTCGTTCAATACATACGAAATGTACTAGCACAAGAAGTTGAAATATTACTACTCCCATAATTGAGATCAAATTATATTTAATCTTTGGCTACAATCATCAAGATATTTGTCCTACCTCATATTTAATTGTGAACATTAATTTATTACTTATAAGGACCGACAATTTTAATCTTTCGTGCATGAGTTAAAATACTCCATACACAAAATTGTCTACTATATAAGTAAAGGACACACATGTTAATGCAATGATCTATACAAATAAATATTTTATTAATATAATAAATTATCTTTACATGGGATGAAAATATAATACTATAACACAAATTACATGGTTAATAGTATATCATAACAATACCCAGTTTTGGCGGCTGACGGTGTAATACATTCGTAAATCTCGTTTTTACACGTATTTTTTAAAAAAAATTAATTTTTATTTACTTTCTTCTCCATTCTTATTCTTTGCATCAATTTTCATTATTTTTTCACCATTTTTTCACCAAAATCTTGATTTCTAATTCTTGAAATTTGACTTTTATTTAGTTCATACTAAATATTTTTTCAAATTTCAAATTCAAATCGAAAATTTTCTTCAATAATTTTATTCAAATCGAATGGAACACTTTTTCAAAGTTTCTTAATTATGCCCAAATGCAGGTGGCAATGGTGGCTGCCGGCGGCAATAGTGACTGCTGACAGTAATGGTGGAATTAATTTTCTCCCAAATTTAATAAAAATTTAATTGAATTTTCGATCAAACGTAAAAAATGATTAGTTTTTTAATTTTGCGATGAATTTTGTTTTTTCAATGTGAAATTGGGTCAAATTGACGGAAATGAATTGGGTGCGTTGAAGATGAAAGAAAGAAGCACAATTGAAGAGAAGAAAGAAAAAAGAGAGAAGAGTAAGATTTTTTTTCCGTCCAAACGTAAAAGATGATTAATTTTTTCAATTTTAAGTGAAAAAAGAAAGAAGAGAGAATAGAAAGAAAGAAGAGAGAAGAGAGAAGAGAGAAGAGAAGGAATGAAAAAATAAATAAAAAATATAAAAAAATTAAAAAATTAAAAAATTGAGGGGCTATTTGACCAAAAAAAAGGTTTTTAACGTTTTTTTTAACACTCTCACGTATCCAATGCACGTGAATTACACGCACTTGTCCAAGTGGGCAGATATATGCCATTAAAATATGAAAAAAAGAAGTCTAGGTGAGTAATAGGACCCCACAAAGTTCATTACGCTCAACTGCAAATCCGGTCAAAGTTCAGATATTTTTCTGAGTATTTTCCCTAAAAAAAAATAATGCATGTATTAGTTGTGTATTATTAGTACCTTATTTGGTACATTTTTTAGCTTATGTATAACTAATGCACTCTATTGTGTATATAAGTGTGTATTACTAATACCTCAAAATTCACGACATTATTAATGCAGTGGACCTAATGCATGCATTAGCATGATTAAAGACACAATTATCCCTCAATTTTTTTTCGCATCCTTTCCAATATATATATGGAGGGTATTTTTGTAAAAAAAATATTCTTTTAAAATCATGTAATTCATGTTATTTTTAATACATCAAACTAAACATTGCATAAGAAAAATACAAGCATAACTTATGCAAGCATAACTAATACAAACTTTACTAATACAAGCATTTCTAATACATTATATTTTGCATTATTGTTATATGCTCTGCAAAACGGGGTCAATATATAGCCCAGGTCATATAGCACTAATCCTTTAAATCATAATTATTAATAGTTGCACATATAGTGTTGGAATTTACATTTAAGTGCAACACACGTCATGGCAGTACAATTTATGTGGCAATGAAAGGAAATCACTTATGAACCAAAAGAGAGGCTGACAAAATTCCATTTATTCCCCTTTGAAATGCAATTAGACTTTGGTCGTGGATGAGCACTGTGTGTTCCTTCTATGGAATTTTACCTACGTTAACTTCCATATTCATAATAAATCATCATACAAGCATTTTTTTTAAAACTTAATTCCGTTTAGAGCATAATCACACATGTTGTGTTGAGGTAATTCTTCATGTAGAGTCGATATTACGAGTCCTAAATCCTAATCATCTATTATTGGAAGGGTCATCAATTATTATTACTCGAGAAGTAAATTCTTGAAGGACGATCTGAAGAGGCTGATCGATGTCATACAGCACTCTGGGAGTTCCTTTTAATGAATTTTTTTGGTAGAATCGAAAGTTAATTTACATAGGCGGTCCTTCTGGAATAAAGTGTTACCTTAAAATTAAACATCAATGCCTAATGCAGTAGCATTGCATAGTTGTACCTAAACTATTAATTGATGGGATTGAGAATATGCCTTGCTCATTGAATTTTGCCTGACATATATAGCTTTTATTGTATTATTGACTTCCTTTCTACTTACGAATTTCACTGATAAATTGAAAATTGTGGTTATTCAATTTCATATTTCCAGCAACGGACAATTGGAAAAACACCCCAAGTCTGCCAATATTAGTTAGTATATATATCGCCTTTGAACATAATATGAAATAAATAATTTTTGAGAAAAAAGAAACCAAGCAGTTTAGTGAAGCATATTTGCTTATAAATAGAGGTGGAACTCATATCAGCTCATTCATATGTACTTCTAAAGTCTTCTCGTAATCATTATTTTCTGTAAATTTATCATCCTCTCATAAGAAGTATTTTTTTCATTAATCCATTGTGTCTTTGTAGCTGATTCTGTTGAAACGTGGGGTGCCCCAACCATCTAGGGACCTGGTCCTAAGATTAGGAGAAATAACTAATACAATAGTAAACAATCAAAACTAGTAGAAATTAAATGAACACAATGATTTACGAGGAAACCTCCATACTCAAGAGAGGAAAAATCACTGCTTGCCCCCACAAGAACTTCAATCTCCACTATAATCAAAATCATTGATTACATACTCCAAGAACTTAACTCTAAGTTCTACTGGTTGCAATAGTTCTACTACAACCACCTCAAGTACACCTCAATCGATTAACTCTAATAGACGAACCTTAGGTAGCTCTACCTAAGAATTCTACTGCCAAACAAAAGACATTGATCTTAGAAGATGAGTAATACGATTACAAAACAAGACTTGACTCAAGAACAACTAAGCTTTAAGCACTCACAGATTTGGAACTTGAGCAAAAAAGAGTTTTCGTCGTGTCTTTTAATTTACCAAAATTGCAAAAACTATTTGATAGAGAGGCATCCTTTCTATTTATGGGGGTGTATAAATCAGGGTTGAATTCTGATCGGACCAGGTGTCTAATCGGGTATGCTGCACACCTGCACAGTTAGTTGTACTAGCGGACAAAATTGTGCAGAGATGTGACAATTGTACCACTTCATGATGAGCTAAAGACCTGGTCCTTTAAGTGTCAACTGATCATCATCAAAACATGAGACATCAGTTTTCCCTCCTTTTGATGATGACAAATCATAACTTCAGAACATCAAAATTCATTCAACACCTGAGAAATTCCCCCTATCGACATGATTCTTCCCAGTGTTCCCCCATCAATATTCCCCTTGTTTCATACAGCACCAGGTCCCCTACTATGGTGGCTCAGTATCCCCCCTTTTGACATCATAAAAAAGTAGGAATAGTAAATCAAGAATAAAATAAGCACACATCAGTTAACTCATGGTCACTGGGGCAACACTAACATGAATGAACTACTTTTAATAAAAGATACAGTTGATAAGGACAATTACACATTCATTCATATAAAAAAGTATTAGGACCATTACAGCATACCAAAAAAAGAGCATAAAACATCTAATTCTTGAAAAGCCACATAGGGATCAAGGATAGAAAACTGACACAGGGAAATATTAAGGATAATAGGGACGGGGCTGAAACACCCTGCTTTCTGAATCTTAGAAAAAAATTCCTGAAATTTCATTCTCCGAACCTAATACGACTCAAGGGTACGAGTCGTATGTTGGGGTACGGGTGGTATGGTCCTATCGTACCCTTCCAATGTTGGTTGGTAGGATTGGATGGGATACTAAAATGGATACGACTTAGGGTGGTACGAGTCGTATGGTTGGATACGAATCATAACGGGGACTCGTATGGAGGACAATGTTCAAGCCTCTTTGTATTCTATTCTGCTAGGGGTACGGCTAATGGTACGAATCGTATGTTGTGGATACGACTTGGTTTGGATGAGTCGTATACTGAATAGTGTTGGGTCCAAGGTTTGAGTCTTAGGATACGAGAGGCAGGTACCACTCGTATCGGAGGGTACGACTCATAAGGGTCAGTCGTATCTCTGTGATGGAATTTTTTGCAACTTAAGTTGGGATATTCTGGACATTTCCCCCACTTAATAAGGCCCCATGACTTTTAACTCTCTTAAAAGGTTATTTACCCTATTATTCTATTCATTAACACGTAGAAAATCTCTCAAAACACTCCATAATTCTCTCAAGAACTTTTGGGACAAAAAAGCTAGGGTTTCAACTAGATGAGTAATTTGGGGATTTTGTTGGTGATTTGTCTCCATCTACTTTTTCAAATAAGGCATGTTCTCTTCCCTCATTGTTAGTTCCAACTAAAGGCATGGTTTTATATAATGTTTTTATGGTTTTATTATTGTATGATTTTGGTTTTCAAATATGATTTAGGGGTTTTGGTTATAAATAATTGGTAATGATTTCCCATGGTTTTAATTATGCTTTCATATGCATTAATCGTGGTTTTGGATACTTGGTAGCATGGGAATGGTTTAAATGGTAATTGGAATTGGTTTTGGTTATATTATGCCCCCAAGGTGTTTGAAAAAATGTTCATAAGAATGCTTTCATTGCATTAATGTATTTTTAATGGAACTCTTGCTTGTTTTAACTTAGTAAAGGAACTCAAATGGTTTAAATGTCTTTGAAATGTTAAAGGATAAATAGTAATGCTTATGGGGTACATGGAAATCCCTCAAGTGGTTTAATATGGTAAATGGAAGGGTACATAGGAATCCCTTAATCCATAAATAGATGGCTATAGACAATACTTGCCAGTAATGGTTGGTATGACGATACCAATATTAATGGCCTTGGTTAATAAACGGATAATGGTTTGGTTGGCTGGAAAATAGTTGTAATTGGACTTAAGGGCGAGGTGTAGCAAAGTCGTGAAAAGTAGAGGTCACAGGGGGATCGAAACTGGAAACTCATATTTATCGATGTGAGGTTTGGTATTGGTGATCGTGTGCACGATGTGACACTTCATATTGGGGTATGTACTAGGCATCCTAGGTTTTCTTTCCTGGTCGTGTATCTATACGCACTGGGTCCCTTTTAGTAAGGGGAGCTAAACCCATATATCCCGTGGGTGGGTTAGGATGGCAAAATTATACAGTCCAAGTAAAGGTTTTAAATTCATGTTAAACATGGTTCCCTTTCCCAACATAGTTATATATCTATATGTATGGTTGTATGCATTATGGATGGTTTTACTTGGCTTTTATAAATGACATTACTTTTTCCTTATCATGAGTTCATGCTAGTGATCACTCGCTAACCCGTCCTCAGGCGGCAATATACCCGCGCTATGCAGGAACCAGACATTCTAATTATCCGGTCTAGCATTCAGACTTCGGTATCAGTATTTGGATTGATGTGGTGAGCTTTTATCTTTTCGGAAGGCTCCATTTCATGCTATGGATATTTCTACACACTTTGACTATATTTTGGATATTAGTTTTTTCTATGGTTGGGGTATGGCCCAACTAGATATTCTTACTCTTTTGGTTAGAGGCTTTGTGGTACTGCTATGGGTTGGCATGGGTGGGATCGATATTGATGTTTGCCTTGGCATTGGTATTGGTACTGGGGCTTACACCCTTGGATGATATTATTCGTTGTTCCATCAGATTTTATTTTGGGATTGATTATATTGCCTTTTGGTATTTTTTTGGTTTTGGCCTGGTTTATGGACCTTGGTTTTAGTTTGGTTTGGTATTATTGGGTGGTAGGTATGGGACGGTTGGAATCGATTGGATCGGTGACAGTCGTGATCCTATCCTAGAGTCTTGATGTGGACAATAATGCTATCTTGTTATATGTTTGAAAGTCAGTCGACTTAAGGCATGTGTTGGTTGGTTGGGTTAGGTTGGGTGAAGAGGGCATTCTCCGGTCTGGGCCGGACTTAGGATGGCTATTATGATAAGGCCCCGAGTTGGGTCGTGTCAAGTTGGTATCAGAGCTAGGTTCATGGTCAATTAGGAGTCCACATAGCCGTGTCTAGTAGAGTCTATTTTGGGGTGTGTAGCACGCTACACTCATAAGTGAGAGGCTACAAGTCATTTAACAATGTTTCACTTTCTTGGTATTCTACTTTCAAGTTTGGAGTCTAAGTCCTGGATTTTTCTCTAATTCTTGCTTGTTCATCTTTCAGATCATGCCTCATAGATTTGGAACTTAAGAAAACTCTTCTGTCCCATCCGAGGACAATGTTGAAGGGATACGTCCTACGCCTAGAGTTCATCTTTTCTTCATGGGTCCTATTCCTGATAATTCTGGAATTTTGCTAGTTTCTACTAGTCCTCCTCAAGGTGAGATGGCTAATGTGGAATTTTGCAAGTTGATCCATCTTAGTACTCAATTGGTTGCTGCTTAGGCTGTAGGTTGTCTGATGAGGCCACAAAGGTTAGCCAATTCATGAAGATGAGTCCTCTTATTTTCACTGGCGTGAAGGTGGAAGAGAATCCTCAAGATTTCTTAGACAATATGTAAAAGATATTTGGGTTAATGTAGGTTACTAATGTGGAAAGTGTGAACTTTGCAGCTTATCATCTTAAAGATATTGCATACCAGTGGTATGAAGAGTGGGACAGGGATAGAGATGATGTGGAGGAGTTAGACTTGTGGGAGGGATTTTCTAATACATTCTTGGATCATTTCTTTTCTCAAAAGACGAGGAAAGCAAAGATGGAGGAGTTTGTGAATCTCAAGCAGGGGAGAATGGCCATCAAGGAATATCCCTTGAAGTTCCATTAGTTGTCAAGGTATGCTCCTTATTTTGTGGCTGAAATGAGGGCGAGAATGAGGAAGTTCACTTTTGGGTTGAATTGGGATTTAATTTTGGAAAGCAAGACTACTTTACTGATTAAAGATATGGACATTTTGAGGTTGACTATTCATATATAGCAAGTAAAAGATGAAAAGAGGAGGCAGGCGAAGCTCGAAGATAGGAAGGGTAAGAGAAACAGGTTTTTAGATCAGGGAGGTGCTCCGTTGCAAGGTGGTTAAGATGGAGGTAAATGGCAGAAAAAGAAATAGGAGAGTTTTGGTTCCTTCTCTGTTGCTAGTGCCCCTTACCTAAGGCAGTCGGGCGACAACGTTTATAAGGTGGTGATAATTTCAAGTACAGGGTACCCAATCTCAGGCGAGCAGGGGTCAGTCTATTTTTTTATGCCCTCCTTGTCAGCTTTGTAGTCGTCCTCACCAAGGTTATTATAACAAAAGGAGGGACAAATATTTTAAGTATGGAAAGCCAGGCCATCTGCTCAGGAATTGTCCAATTAATAAGGTTTCTACGAGAGCAAATAAGGTTCTGGTGGCTTTATCTTTTGGTCTTGCACCCGGTGGTGTCGCTTCTACATCTGTTACTGCTCCTGGTTATAGTGTTGGCAGAAATAGGTTGTATGTTCTTACATCTTGGCAGGAGTCTGAGACATCGCCTGATGTCGTTACTGGTATGCTACAGCTTTTTTTTTGTGACATGTATTATTTTCTTGATCCGGGGTCTACTCTTTTCTATGTGACTCCATAGCTGGATATGTGTATTGATTTTGATCTTGAGGTTGTTTCAGATTCTTTTTTGTTTCTACCCGGGTAGGTGACTCGGTTATTACTAAAAGAGTCTATGTGGGTGTGTGGTAGCTGGTGGTAGCAAGCAGATCTTGGTTGATCTGTTTGAGCTAGATATGGTGGATTTTATGTTATTCTGAGGATGGTTTGGTTACACTCTTGTTACGCATCCTTGGATTATTAGGCTCATACAGTTATCTTTAGGTTCTCTGGTGAGTCGGTTATAGAATGGGAGGGTGGTTCTAAAGCTTCTAGAAGGAGGTTTATTTCTTTTCTTAAAGCTCAAAGATTGATCTCTAAAGGTTGTCTCTATCATTTGGTCCAGGTTAAAGATTCTAATTCGGACGGTCCTTATTTACAGCTAGTTCTGGTGGTTAATGAGTTTCCTGAGGTCTTTTCAGATGATCTTCTTGGTTTTCCTCCGAATAGAGAAATAGAGTTTGGTATTGATTTGCTTCCGGACACTCATCTGGTATCCATTCCTCCATATAGAATGGCTCCATTTGAGTTGAGAGAACTCAAGTAGCAACTTAAGGATCATCTAGATTAGGGGTTTATTTGTCCTAATGTATCTCTGTAGGCTGCACCGGTGTTGTTCGTGCGCAAGAAAGATAGTTTTCTTCGGATGTACATCGACTATAGGCAGTTGAATAAGGTAACAATCAAAAACAAGTATCCTCTTCCAAGGATTGATGATTGGTTTGATCAGTTGCAAGGCGGTGCCAAGTTCTTTTCTAAGATAGATTTTCGGTCTGGATATCACCAGCTTAAGATTAGGGAGGTGTATATCCCTAAGATGGCTTTTCATACTCGGTATGGGTAATTTGAATTCTTGGTGATGTCATTTGGATTGACTAATGCCCCGACGACATTTATGGATCTGATGAATAGGGTTTTCAGACAATTTTTGGATTTCTTTTTCATTGTGTTTATTCAAGACATTCTGGTTTACTATATGAGTGAGGTAGATCATGCTAATCACCTTCGTGTGGTATTGTAAAACTTGAAGAAACAACAATTGTATGTCAATTTATCTAAGTGTGAGTTTTGGTTGAGAGTTATAACTTTCTTGGGTCATATTATTTCTAGTGAGGAGATAATGGTGGATCCTTAAAAGGTGGCGGTGGTTAAAAAGTGGACTAGACCCACTACTCCATCGGATATTCAAAGTTTCTTAGGCTTGGCTGGTTATTATAGATGATTTGTGGAAAACTTTTCATCAAAAGCTGCTCTTTTGACTAAGTTGACTCAAAAGAAGGTGAAGTTTTCTTGGTCGGATGCTTGTGAAAGAAGTTTTGAGAAGTTGAAAGACAAGCTAACTTCAGCTCTAATTCTGACTTTGTCAGATGATAGTGATGGGTTTATGGTTTATTGTGATACATCTAGGGTAGGGATTGGTTGTGTGTTGCTACGGCATGGAAAGGTGATTGCTTATGCTTCTTGGCAGTTGAAGGTGCGTGAGAGGAGCTATTCTACTCATGAATTGGAACTATTGGCAGTTGTATTTTCTCTAAAAATATTGCGGCATTATTTGTATGGTGTTCACGTGGATATCTTTTCTGATCATAAGAGTCTACAGTACGCGTTCACTCAAAAAGAGCTTAATCTCAGGCAGAGAAGATGACTTGAGCTTCTCAAGGACTATGATATAAGTCTTCACTACCACCCAAGTAAGGCTAACGTGGTTGCTGATGTCCTTAGCAGGTTGTCTATAGGGAGTTTGGCTCATCTGGAGAAAGAAAGGCAGGAATTGGTGAAGGATATTCATCACTTGGCTAATTTTGGAGTTCGTCTCTTAGACTCTAAGGATGGTGGTTTGATGGTGCAAGAAATGGTTCGATCGTATCTTGGTAAGAGATCAAGGAGAAACAAGTGCTAAATCCTATCTTGATGAAAATCAAGAGTAATGTTTGGTGGTCAAAAGGTAGTGGAATTCGAGATCAGTGGCGATGGTACTTTATGGTACCAAGGGAGGCTGTGTGTCTGTGATGTCGATGGATTGTGACAAAGGATTTTGGCTGAGGCACATGAGTCACCTTATGTTGTTCATCCCATCTCGATGAATATGTATCATGATCTCAAGGAAATCTATTGGTGGAATAGTATAAAAAGGTATTTGGCTAATTTTATGGCCAAGTGTATGGTGTTCCAACAGGTTAAGGTTGAGCACATGAGTCCTGGTGAGTTGTATCAGGAAATTGAATTGCCTAAATAAAAATGAGAGGTGTTCAATATGGAGTTTGTTACCAGTCTTCCTTGGTTTTGAAACTAATTTGATTTAATTTGCGTCATCGTGGATAGGATGACGAAGCCTGCTTAGTTTTTGCCAGTGAGGACTACCTTTTTGGCGGAGGATTATGCGAAGTTGCATCTTCAGGAGATTGTGAAGCTGTATGGAGTACCTGTTTTGATTATCTTTGATCGTGGTACGTAGTTTAGATCTCATTTTTGGCAGTCTTTTTAGAAAGAGTTGGGTACTAAGGTTAGTCTGAGTACTGCTTTTAATCCTCAGTCGGATGGGCAAGCAAAGAGGACTATTTAGACGTTGGAGTATATGCTTTGACGTGCGTGATTGATTATGGTGGTAATTGGGTTGAGCATCAACCTTTGGTAGAGTTTGCTTACAATAATAGCTATCATTTTAGTATTGGTATGACCCCTTTTAAGGCTTTGTATGGTAGGAGGTGTAGATCTCTTATTGGGTGGATTGAGCTTAGTGAGGCAGATATGTTTGGTCCAAACTTGGTTTATTAGGCTATGAAGAAGGTAAAGGTGATTTAAGATAGGCTTAAGGCTTCCCAAAGTCGCCAAAAGTCTTATACGAATATGAGTCATAGAGACCTAGAGTTTAAGGTTGGAGATAAGGTTTTTCTAAAGGTATCTTCTATAAAGGGAGTGATGCGGTTTGACAAAAAGAGAAAGCTTAGTCCCCGATATATTTTTCCTTATATGATTTTGTGGGAGGTTGGTAACGTTGCTTATGAATTGGAGTTTCCCGCTAGTTTGGGTTTGGTTCATCCGGCATTTCAAGTTTTGATGATGAGGAAGTGCATTGGAGATCCTTCTTCGATTATTTCGTTAGAGGGATTGGGTATCGCGGATTCTTTGTCTTATGAAGAGGTCCCGATGGAGTTATTGGATAGGCAGGTTCGTCGGTTGTGGACCAAGAATGTGGCTTCGGTTAAGGTTCTATGGCGGAACCACAAGGTGGAAGAGCCTACATGGGAAACGAAAGTGGACATGAAGTCCAAATATCCGTATTTTTTCTCGACTTTGGATATTCTTGCGGAAGGTATCTGTTCTTAATCTATAATTTGATAATGCAAATGACTCTACTTGATTTTCTTGCATCTTTGTTAAAGGTAAGAGTAGAGACATCTAAAGGGTGTAAGTAATGTTTGCGTCTAACCTACCTTGTCCGTTATTTGGGGACAAATGTCCCTAGTGGGGGAGACTGAAACACCCTGGTTTCTAGACCTTAGAAAAAAAATTCCTGGAATTTCGATCTCCAGACCCAATACGACTCAAAGGTACGAGTCGTATGTTGGGGTACAGATAGTATGGTCCTATCGTACCCTTCTAGTATTAGTTGGTAGGTTTGGATGGGTTACTTGAATGGATACGACTTGGTGTGGTAAGATTCGTATGGCTGGATACGAATTGTAATAGGGACTCGTATAAAGGACAATGTTCAAGCCACTTAGTATTCTATTCTGCCAAAGGTATAGGTTGATGGTACGGATCGTATGTTGTGGATATGACTTGGTTTGGATGAGTCATATACTAGACTGTGTTGAATCCAAGGGTTGAGTCTTACGATACGAGAGGCAGGTATACTCATATTGAAGGGTACGACTCATAAGGGTCAGTCGTATCCCTGTGACAGGGTTTTGTGCAACTTAAGTGGGGATATTCTGGACATTTTCCCACTTAACCTAATAAGTCCCCACAACTTTTAACTCTCTTAAAAGGTTATTTACCTTATTATTCTATTCATTAACACTTAGAAACTCTCTCAAAACACTCCATAATTCTCTTAAGAGCTTTTGGGGCAAGGAAGCTAGGGTTTAAACTAGAGTAGTAATTTGGGGATTTGTTGGTGATTTCTTTCCATCTACTTTGTCAAATAAGTCATGTTCTTTTCCCTCATTGTTAGTTCCAACTAAAGGCACGGTTTTATATAATGTTTTCATGGTTTTATTATTATATGATTTTGGTTTTCAAATATGATTTGGGGTTTTGGTTATAAATGATTGGTAGTGGTTTCCCATGGTTTTAATTATGCTTTTAAATGCATTAATGGTGGTTTTGGATACTCGGTTGCATGGGAATGGTTTAAATAGTAATTAGAATTGGTTTTGGTTATATTATACCCCGAAGATGTTTGACAACATGTTCATAAGAATGTTTTCTTTGCATTAATGTATTTTTAATGGAACTCTTGCTTAAGAATATTTTCATTTCATTAATGTATTTTTAATGGAACTCTTGCTTATTTTAACTTGTTAAAGGAACTCAAATGGTTTAAATATCTTTGAAAGGTTAAAGGATAAATGGTAATGCTTGTGGGGTACATGGGAATCCCTCAAGTGGTTTAATATAGTAAATAGAAGGGTATATGGGAATCCCTTAACCCATAAATACATAGCTACGGTCAATACTTTCAAGTGATGGTTGGTATGACGATACCAAAATTAATGCCCTTGGTTAATAAATGGATAATGGTTTGGTTGGTTGGAAAATGGTTTTAATTGGTCTTAAAGGGGGAGGTGTAGAAAATCCTTGGAATGTGGAGGTCCCAGGGGGATCAACACTGGAAACTCATATTTACCGATGTGAGATTTAGCCTTGGTGACCGTGTGCATGATGTCACACTTTATATTGGGGGATGTAGTAGTCATCCCAGATTTTCTTCCCTAGTAGAGCTACACGCGTTGAGGCCCTTTTAGCAGGTGGAGCTGAACCCATATAGCCGGTAGGTGGTTTAGGATGGCAAAGCTACACAACCTAGGTAAATATTTTAAATGCATGTGAAACACGGTTCCCTTTCCCGGCATGGTTATATATCTATATGTATGGTTGTATGCAGTATGGGTGGTTTTACTTATCTTTTATAAGTGGCATTATTTTATCCTTTTCCTGAGTTCATGCTAGCGATCACTCGCTAACCCGTCTTCGGGCGGTTGTATACCCATACTATGCAGGAACCAACCATTCTACTCATTCGATCTAGCATTCGGACTTTGGTATTAGTATTTTGATTGAAGTGGTGAGCTTCCATCTTTTCGAAAGGCTCCATTTCATGCTATGGATATTCCTACACACTTTGACTATATTTTTTATATTGGTTTTGGCTATGATTCGGGGCATGTCCCAACCGGATATTCTAACTCTTTTATTTAGAGGCTTTGTGGTAATGCTATAGGTTGGCATGAGCGGGATCGGTATTGATGTTTTCCTTGGCATTGGTATTAGTGTTGGGGATTACATCCTTGGACGATGTTGTTAGCTGTTCCATCGTATTTTATTTTGGGATTGATTATATCGCGTTTTGGTACTCTTTGGTTCTGGCCTAGTTTATAGCCCTTGGTTTTGGTTAGGTTTGGTATGGTTGGGTTGTCGGTATGGGACAGTTGGACTCGGTTTGGTTGGTCACGGTCGTGATCCTATCCTAGAGTCTTGATATGGACAATAACACTATCTTGTTATATATTTAAAAGTTAGACGACTTAAGGCATGTGTTGGTTGGTTGGGTTGGGTGACGGGGGTGTTCTCCGGTCTAGGTCGAACTTGGAATGCCCATTACGAAATAACCTCGGGTCGGGTCGAGTCAGGGGTTTAGGTAGATGGAGGTTTTGGGGAGAGGGTCTTTAGAAGCATTTCCATTATGGCACGTGCAGCAACATGAGAATTCAACAATTTCTTTGTTAGGTCCTTCATTTTAATATTCAAATTCTGGACCTCATCAGTGAGTGTTGAAGCTTGTTTTCTTCATATCTTCATTCTCTGCACTAAGTGCTTCATTGGCACCTAGTCCCTCTGATGAAAGCGACTGATTTTTCAATTTCAATGTGAGAATTTCTACATCCCTAGCGGCCATTGAAACTTTGATCTCCTCCAACTCCTTACTTAAACTCTTTTGAACTACTAACAATTCTAACATCTGGGACATGATCCCTACCTTCCCTTCCATACACTCATTTTCAACTAAGTAGTCTAGGGGAACATTTTCTTCATAGTTCTAGGAGTTCCCATTTCGCACACTATTCCAAAATAGTCAAATACCCTGTTCAACAGATATCCACAAGGCATACCATGTCTTCCTTCTTTCTCATGTATGACCTTGTAAATATGTTGAATCATCAAAGCGGGTAGACTAATCAATTTAAATTTGCTGACGCACTCCATCACATATAGATCCACAACAGAAGCAATAGTTATCTTTTCAGACCTCGACAACACTACTTTGTTAACAAACTCAAACACCAGTTGAAACTCACCTTGGAGAAACTTTTTTCTTACACCAGCAAAAAATTTTCCTCCCACTTTTGAAGCATCAATCACAAACTCAATTTAGGGTTGTTGTTTTGAGATAGTTCTCACACCCACTACGGGAACATCTAAATTTTTTCCAAGTATTTCTTCATCCAATTTTATCTTTTTTCCTTGAACTAAAGCAGTCAAGATTAGCCCATCTTCAGAGAACTTCACAGTGCAAAAGAATTGCCTTAGTTCAGCTTCATAGATAGAGGGAAATGGTTCTTCCGAGAGATGTAACCAGCCCTGGTGTCTAACATACTCCACCAGTTTTACCATTCCAAAATTTTCAAGAATCTTGGATCAAAGACCCTTCTAGTCAGTACCTTTAGATTTTTGAGGACTTGATTTCTCTCCTCTCTAGGAACAAACTTTTCTTCCTCATCTTTTCTTCTTCTGTTAGGACCACTGTTTGGTTCCTCCTCTACAACTTTTCTCTTCTTGGGATATTCTAATCCATGTGTATACATCAAACGATTTTTGAACAACAACTTTATTACGTAGTTGTTGTATGTGGATGACATATTGATTGTAGGACAAGACAAGGAGTTGATTACCAAGTTGAGAAGAGATTTTTCCAAGTCATTTGACACAAAGGACTTAGGCCCAGCACAAAAAATTCTGGGGATGAAGATTATTCAAGAACGAACAAGCAGAAAGTTGTGGCTATCTCAAAAGAAGTATATTCAATGTGTACTCAAACGCTTCATCATGAAGAGTGCTAAAGTTGTTAGCACACCTCTTGCTAATCATCTGAAGTTAAGCAAGAATATGTGTCCTACAACAAAGGAAGAGAAAGAAAATATGGCTAATATTTCTTATTCTTCAGTAGTCGGGAGTTTGATATATGCAATGATGTGTATTAGATCGGATATTGCTCATGCAGTTGGTGTCGTTAGCAGGTTCCTTGAAAATCCTGGAAAAGAATACTGGGAAGCAGTCAAGTGGACACTTAGGTATTTGGAAGGTACCACAGGAGATTGCTTGTGTTTTGGTGGATCTGATCCAATCTTAAAGGGCTATACAAATGCTGATATGGAAGTTGACCTTGACAATAAAAAATTCACTACAGGATATTTTTTTACATTTTCAGGGGGAGCTATATCATGGCAATTAAAGTTGCAGAAGTGTATCACACTCTCTACAATTGAAGCAGAGTATATTACAGCTACTGAAGCTGGTAAGGAGATGGTATGGCTGAAATGGTTTCTTCAAGAATTTGGATTACATCAGAAGGAGTACGTTGTCTATTGTGACAGTCAAAGTGAAATAGACTTAAGAAGAAACACCATGTATCTTGCAAGAATAAAGCATATAGATGTGAGATATCACTGGATTCGAGAAAAGATAAAGGACGAATCTATGCTGGTAAAGAAAACCCCTACAAGTGAGAATCCTTCTGATATGCTGACAAAGGTAGTGCCAAAAGACAAGTTCGAATTGTGCAAAGAACTTGTTGGCATGAGGTTTCTCTGAGAAGACGAGAATACCTCCTTCAGGTGTATAGGACTGGAGGGGGAGATTGTGGGGTCCATCCTGTATCTTCATTGGCAGCAATATACAAGATTTGGTAGTTGTAGGCAATTAATATGTTCACTATACACTTTGAAAATGTCTTTCTATGGTGTCATTGATGACACAAGCAAGGACATATCTTCTACTATAAATAGAGCACGGTGATTCACTTAGAAAGGCACACCAACAAAAGAGTGAAAGAAAAATATACACTTTGAAAATGTCTTGCTATGGTGTCATTGATGACACAAGCAAGGACATATCTTCTACTATAAATAGAGCACGGTGATTCACTTGGAAAGGCACACCAACAAAAGAGTGAAAGAAAAATAAAGTGAGGCATCACAGCAAGTTTAGTCTGTGAAGAAAAATAAAGAGTGTGAGTGATATTGTAGTGTGGTGGAAAATCAAAAGAGAGATTTCTTTTGAGTGTGTAGTAGTCACTTTGAGTATTTCATCTGTGACTATGGTGTAAAATTCCTTACTACAGAGATATCAGTTGCGCCTCTTGACTCGTGTTTTTTCCATCATTGGATTTTTACGTAAAAATCTTGGTGTCATTATCGCTCTTGTTGTTCTTATTGATTAACCGTATTACTGTTGTCATAAATATTTCTCTTTATTACCTTAATATTATTATCATGGCGGGATTTATTCCCAACATTTACTCAGATTCCTAATGTGGATATTTGTTTGTCTTATACATACTTGTTTCTAGGATTCTTTGTTTGTGCTTGTCCCCACCATTAGATATAAGTGATTTTTTTTGTATTATAAGTACTTATTATTGTCAAATCCATTCACTCTACATGTGCTATTTTATTTGATTTTGAACTAGTTTTAATGTTTGGCTAACAGTTGTTGATTATCACTTTGGGAATGAATGGTGTGGCAATTCAATAGAAAAAAAAGACCATACAGAACAATTCATGCTTTCTTTTCATGTTTAGCAGAAACCTCAAGTAGGGGTATGCAGTCATTTAAAAGTAATTTTCTCCCAAAGTCAAAGCGTACATCTTCCAAATTATAGGAAGATCTAATCACGAGTCGCTCAAGGACAAGAAAAATTATCATATGTTGCTTTCAAGTATTTAAGATCACAATGGCTATTAGCAAAAGCTTCGAAAGATTGAATCCTGTATTCAATTGGGTACCATTAATCATTATGGTCTTTGCCTTCAAAATATGAAAGCTTCAGAACCTATGATGCACAAGTTGTCCCACCTTGGACCAGTTTCAACTGGACCTTACCTTACAAATCTTGATTAAGAGGTCAAAACCTCTACTACTACTTGCAAATAGCAAGCACGTAAGAACTAAGAACTTGAAAGAACAAAAAGTCTACGATCATCACAATATTTATAAGATGACCGGCCTTGTGGACTTGTGCCTTGTGCTATACGTGCTTCTTTACTCTTTTACACTTTAAATTTGTGAATTGGAAATGTCTTCTGATCGTTAATGACGGAACTTATTTCAGTATATACACAATTAAGTGTTCAAAAAGCACAGAGCAATTTTTCGTTCTGTATATACACAATAAGAGTGTTAAAAGAGCAAAACAATCGAAGAAGTTAGAACTATATTCAGGTGCAAGTAAAACAATTTGAGATGCTAATCCAAGAACAAAATTGAGCTTATATTTTGAAAAAAAAGTGAGCATCAATGTGATTTTAGATACTCGAGAGGATTTTCTAAGATCTTGATAATGTTTATATGTTGAAGGGCAGGTAAATCTACATTAAAGTATGTTGGAACCTTGAAGTTTTGATGAATGACAATATGAATGAAACAAGTTGATATATGTGTTCCACAGATCCAACAAATTCAAGAGTACTGTTTATGGTATAAATAATTAAAAATCAGAATGAGTTAAATCAATGCAACTGAAAACTTCAATTTACTGATCACGTGGGGAATAGAACAAGTTGAATTTGATTCAAACACTTGATGATAAGGGAAAGCAAGTTGAGTTGAAAGAGGATTCCTATGTGAAGAAGGAGTTTTACTTCTGAGTATATTCTTAAGAGTTCTATGCATAGAAGGAGAAAGAATCTGAAAATTGCAGAAGTTTATGCAAAACGTATAATTTGAAGGACTCTTTGCAGAGTTGGAGTTTGACTACAACACTAAGGAGACAAGAGTTGGAATTGAAGGAGTCTCACTTGAAGTAGAATTCTATGCAATGAGAGTTTTGATTAAAGGAGAAGTTTAAAATAAAGAATGACTCTTTGGATAGCTGTGCTTAAATAGAAGATATATTATTCAGAATAACTGACGCACGTACAAAGAAGAAAAGTACAATTGACAGATTGACTTCACGAAGTGCTACTCAATCACTGAAGAAACACATTGAAGTACCTGGTCCTAAGTATAGAATCCAACTAAGAGTTTTAGCGTTGATTTTTAGAGTTGTTCATTGTGTTTGAACTATTAATGTAATATTAGTTTTAGTGTGTTATAAACTGAATTAGGAGCTAGTCTTTGAGTTGGGAAAACTCAGAGACTTTGGGAACATATACCTTGGGAGGTGTGTGTGTAGTTAGGAATTAGAGTTTATAATTCCTAGTCGTTGAGTCAAAGGAATTAAAATTTATAATTCATAGTTGCTGAGTTATAGGGATTAGAGTTTATAATTTCTATTTGTTGGTTATAAGAGTTTTGTAATCAGTCGTTGTTGAGGCATAGAGTTATTTAGTGAAGTTGGGGTTAAATCCTGTAGAGGTCCAGGTCGTAGTTTTTTACAACTTTTTGAGCCAGGTGTTTTCCACGTAAAAATTATTGTGTTCTTTACTTTCTGTTTTACTACTTCCTTGGAACACCTCAGGCAACCCGTTCCATCGATAAGCAATAGTTAGGCGAAAATAAGATAATCAGTAGGACACAAATTCTTAACAAGTGGTATCAGAGCGAGGTTGTCTTACTAGCACCTAAGAAAAAGATCAATATGATGAATTCTGCACCACCTGCTGGTCATAGTGAAGGTCAATCCACTATTAAACCTCTACTCTTTGATGGTTCTCACTTCATTTGGTGGAAAGCTAGGATGGAAACGTTCATTCAAGGGGAAGACTATGAGTTATAGGACAGGATCACTGATGGTCCTACTATTCTAATAAAGTTTGAAGATGGTGAACAGGTCAAGAAGGTAAGAAGTAAGTTTATTGCTGATGACTTAATGGCATTAAAGAAAAATGCTAAGGCTAAGAACATCTTAGTCTATAGACTAGGACCGGCTGAATACAATAGAGTGTCAAACTGTACCACTGCTAAGAAAATCTGGGATGCACTGGTCAATGAACATGAGGATACCTCTCAGGTAAGAAAATTCAGGATTGCTCTTCTCCTTACTAAATATGAAGCTTTTAAGATGAAGGAGAATGAAACCTTGCATGAAATGATGACAAGGCTTACTGCCTTGACAAATGAGTTGACTTCTTTGGGAAAAGTCATCACTGTTGAAGAACAAATTGAAAAGGTGTTGAGGGTGCTACCAAAATCAAAATAAAATGTTAAAGTGACTGCTATTAGGGAGGCAAATAAGGATCTCACAAGTATGACATTAGATGAACTAGTAGGGAATCTGAGAACTTATGAAATAGAAATTGATGGAACTACAGAGCTAGCAGCCCCTGAGGATACCTTAGCTCTGAAGGCATCTGACAGTGATGAAGAAATTGAATTTGATGAAAAACAAGTTTACTTTATAACTAAAAACTTCAGTAAATTCTTTAAAAATAAGAAGGGAACAGGTAGCAAGAAATGGTCCAATGACAATCCAAATGGATGATACAAGTGTGGTAAGATTGATCATCAGATCAGGGATTGTCCTGTCTGGGAAATTAAATGGAGAAAGGAAAGGGCTTAAAAGGAATTAAAAGAAAAAATCAAAAAGAAGGAAGAATATGCAATGGTAGCATCTTGGGGATCTGACTCAGATGATGATGAAGTTGATGAAACGACATTCATGGCTCTTGAAGATTCAGACTTGGAGGAAGAAGATGATGCTTCTGAGGTAAGTATACTTGAACTTAAAGAAAAGTTGCATTTATTTTCTAAAAAAAAACTTATTTCCTTAATGAGTGCTCTAATTGATGATTTCCAAGAATTAACTTTTGATAGGGATGAGTTATTCAACAATATTACAAGTCTCAAGTTTGATTTTATTGATCTAGAAACTTGTAAGAACACTGTTGAAAAGGAAAACTGCACTCTTAAGGAACAGGTTAGCAGACTTGATTCATCAAACTTGGCCCTCAAATCTGAAATCTTGGAACTGACTCT
The DNA here is from genome assembly GCA_030864215.1 of Capsicum pubescens. Classification (NCBI taxonomy): domain Eukaryota; kingdom Viridiplantae; phylum Streptophyta; class Magnoliopsida; order Solanales; family Solanaceae; genus Capsicum; species Capsicum pubescens. The sequence continues at coordinate 310,225,507 of CM061538.1, read as the reverse complement.
TTCTGAAAAAGAAAAAAATGTCAAAAGTGAGGAACAAGAAAAAATTGAGTCAGAATTGACTAACATTAAACATGAATACTTTTGTAAAAAAGAAAAGGTTAGTCAATTGAGTCAAAAAGTTTCTAAATTGAAACTTGATCTTGAAAGAGCTAATAGATGGACACATTCTTCAAGAATTGTTCATAAGTTAGGTCAAAGAAGTCACAATGAAAAGGCTGGGTTGGGCTTTTATAAAAGTTCTAATGCTATTAAAGATATGTGTTATATTTGTGGTAACCAGGGGCATCCAACCAGTGAATGTCCAGTTGCAGCAAAAAGTAAATCAAGAAGCATAAGCCTAGGAAAAAATTCTGATTCCATGTTAGCACAAGCTAACGAGAAGGTCAAATCTGGTCAGAGAAATAGGTCACATAACTTTTTGCCTCGATAGGATAGAAGGAACCTCATACATCTTTTTTTTCTCATAAGAAAGGACCCAAGCGTGTCTGGGTGCCTAAAGTTAACCCCTAATTTGTTTTGCAGGTAAGAGTGAAAGGAGACAAGCAAATTTTGTACGTGGATAAATCTTGCTCAAGGTATAATACTGGAAGCAAATAAAGTTTCATTCACTCACCACATTTAAAGGGGGAATGGATCTTTTGGAGATGGCAAAAAAAAGGATGACAGTGAAACTGATGAGAATGCACAGGAACATGTTGTACTACCTGATCCAACTGTTGTACAGACTCAGGGCATATTGACTGGGGGAATAACAAATAAAGAAATGGATGCATCAATAAAACCAATACAAGTTGCTAGTAATTTTGTTGGTAGTTCATAAGAATTGGTGTTGTCAAAAGGATCTTGAGATATCCTATGGGAATCAATGGCTTAAGACTGTGGTATCCAAAGGAAAGAAATTTCACTCTTGAGGGCTATAAAAATATTGACTATGTGGGTTACTTAATTAACTGGAGAAACACCAAAGGCACTAAGTAGAGAACATTTTAGACTTGGGGATGATTAAAATTGCATAAACTGCCCTCAATGATTGACTAGAATAACCATTTTTCTTCTTAATCTTATTAGCTAAAATGTTATTCAATTTAGTCTTGCACATTTAGTTGTGTGTCCCAATTCCAGATTTTTGACTCTTCTAACCTAATTTTGTATTAAATTGTGCAGAAAATAGGTATAAGAAAACAATTGTGACCACAAAGTTCTTCTTATCAGGTATGCTCTACACTGACATAAGCATAGGATGTCTAAGTTGAAACAGTTGAGCGCACCTGTTCCATTTCTCCCACTTCATCCTCCCCTTTTCGTATGATGCTGACGAATTGGTTGATCAAATTTTCTTTGACTCTCTCCAAATGGTTATGCACAAATGAGTTAATCTTACAGCAGAAATTCCTTCTTCTCTCTCAACCAAAATATCAGTTTTGTACCATGGATTTGCCAAGCTTGATCATCAATCACATGCAACATATGTTTCTGAAGAATGAAAAGAGACATGCTCTCCCTTTTAGTTCCTAATTGGCTCAGATCTTTTAGAATTTCGCAGTCCTAGTTTAGGTTTGACTTTTCAAACAACAATGGATATTTTTGAACAAATGAATCATGCTGCTCTACCTGGTTCAATAAGGAGGGCTAAAACTCATTGCAAAAAAAAAGAAAAATGATTTAGCTGAGAACAATTCTGAACTAGAAGCTGCATCTGACAGTCATGAAGCGGAATAAGTGGTCCTTCAAGCTAGGATCATGACTTTGAAGCTTGACCTTGATTGAGAAAGGGATGAAAATGTTGAAGTCATTTGTCAATTGACACCGTTGATAACACCTGTTCCACCTTCCTCATCAGCTCTTCACTATTCGTATCCTTAGCCATGTCCCATTTTTATACCATTGTTTTTAATGCTCAGTTGTTTTTCTTTGTTTAGTACTAGATTAGGTTTAATGTGGAACATGCTCTGGTAGTTAAATGGAATGGTTATCTTTTCTAAATTGACTCATATTTTTGCTCTCTTTAATACATTACTATGTTGGCTAAAGTCTTTGTCTGATTATTTTGGTGATAGCCCCAGTGACCATGAATAGCATAACAAATCACTTTGGCTAGTATATTATTGCATTGAAATGGTTTTTGATGATGCCAAAAGGGGGAAGATAAGAGGGTTGTGCAATGTTTATAACCCATTGACTAACTTGTTTCATTCTAGTGTTTTATACTTTAGTGCCTACAGGTGAAGATGTTTGAATGCACAAAGACAAGAGGTTTGTCATCATCAAAAAGGGGGAATTTATTGGAACCTTGAAGTTTTGATGAATGCCAATATGAATGAAACAAGTTGATATACGTGTTCCACTGATCTGACGAATTCAGGAGTGCAGTTTATGGTATATATAATTAAAAATCAGAATGAGTTAACTCAGTGCAACTGAAAACTTCAACTTACTGATCACGTGGGGAATAGAACAAGTTGAATTTGATTTAAACACTTGATGATAAGGGAAAGCAAGTTGAGTTGAAAGAGGAGTCCTATGTGAAAAAGGAATTTCACTTCTGAGCATATTCTTAAAAGTCCTATGTGTAGAAGGAGAAAGAATCTGAAAATTGCAGAAGTTTATGCAAAATGTATAATTTGAAGGACTCTTTGGAGAGTTGGAATTTGACTACAACACTAATGAGACAAGAGTTGGAATTGAAGCAGGATTCTCACTTGAAGTAGAATTCTATGCAATGAGAGTTTTGATTAAAGGATGAGTTTAAAATAAAGAATGACTCTTTGGAGAGCTGTGCTTAAATAGAAGATGTATTATCCAGAATAACTAACGCACTTACAAAGCAGAAAAGCACAATCTACAGATTGACTTCACGAAGTGCTACTCAATCACTGAAGAAACACATTGAAGAACCTGGAATTCAGCTAAGAGTTTTAGCGCTGATTTTTAGAGTTGTTTATTGTGTTTGAACTATTGATGTAATATTAGTTTCAGTATGTTATAAACTGAATTAGGAGCTAGTCTTTGAGTTGGGGAAAACTCAGAGACTTTGGGAACGCATACCTTGGAAGGTGTGTGTAGTTAGGAATTAGAGTTTATAATTCCTAGTCGTTGAGTCAAAGGAATTAGAATTTACAATTCCTAGTTGTTGAGTTATAGGGATTAGAGTTTATAATTCCTATTTGTTGGTTACAAGAGTTTTGTAACCAGTCGTTGTTGAGGCTCAGAGTTATTTAGTGAAGTTGGGGTTAAATCCTGTAAAAGTGCAGGTCGTGTTTTTTTACACCTTTTTGAGCCGGGTGTTTTCCACGTAAAAATCATTGTGTTCTTTACTTTTTGTTTTACTGCTTCCTTGGAACACGTCAGTGGAACACATCAGGCAACCCGTTCCATCGATAAGCAACAGTTAGGCGAAAATAAGTTAATCAGTAGGGCGCGAATTCTTAACAAAGTGGCAATCTGTACACATAAGTGCACATTTTTACACAATATTTCTAATTTATATTTACTTTGAAAACTTTCAATGCTACTGGATATTACACATATTTTGTATGTTTTTATTCATAACGGCTATAACATTAGCAAATCGTAAAACATACCCTCCATCAATAGAGGATGGTTGTATTTTGCAGTGCATTGACTATGTATTATATGAAGAAAGCCAATTCAACTTTCCTCTTGAGGTTTTAAGGATCAGATGTAGAGATGGAGTACGAGAAGTTAATTGTGACCTCAAGATGTTACCTTACGAGCATCATATTCTATACCACGTGTTTCTCTACAGTTACTAACTTCGCATATGTATTATTTGTTTTTACGAGTATAACTTAATCTTTATAACTTCGCATCAGTATTACTCATGAAATCAGTCTAAAGTTTGCTTGCGTATGGTATTAGAATGAAAACTTTGGTAAGCCGATTCTCAAAATTGTTTCTCGAGACATGTTTCAGCTCTTTACCTTTTAAAACAATAGTTGCCAAATAACAGAAGTCAAAATATTGCAAGTATCTCATAGTTAGTAAAGGAAGCAGTAATTGGAATCTAAACCAAGTTAATTTTTCATTCACTGAATACTGAATCAGTAGCTTTGTAGAGTATTTAGTTTTACATAGCTTCAGCAGAACATTCAATTTCATGAAGTTCACTAGCAGTCTCTAGCACAAGGGTATGGATCTATGTGTTGATGAAATGTTGCTCTATCGAAATACTAATCACCAACAGCTTCTGCAATTGTCTGCACATATAAAACGTTTCAAACAAAATCTGTTATTTATAACTCAGAAATTAAAATTAAGAACGATAGGCACATGATAAAATACAAAAACAAAAGGAAGATTACCTTATTAAGTATTCTTGGAGAGGTAAGTATTCTTGGAGAGGTAGCAGCGAACCAGTAGTCCGTCCACATAATTTTAGCATGAGTGTGACAAGATGTAATGAAATAACCCCTCGTAAAACAAGGACCGAGTCCCTCGAGTGTCTTCAAGAACTCCAGTCCAAACTCTATACTTTTTTTTCCAAAAATAAGCACAAATGAAACAAGTAGAGGCAAGAAAAAGAGCCGTTTAGTATATTTATAATTTTGTTATTTGAAAGGCACAGATTAGTTGATCACCAGAAAAGTGATAACCGTGAATAGCCATACGCTGGCTAAACGTGCAGTTACTTATATGATCCTTGCAATGATCCCAGGCAAGTTGAGGGTCGAGTTATTTAGGAACCAAAGTGTTATTAATCTGGAAGAAATTTCTTTTAGATTTAATAGAACCCGTAAAAGGAGATGAATAAAACGAGAGAAATTGGGATTTGTCTCCTTAACCTGCCAAGAATCATATGCTGAATTGATTATGAAAAGTGGTGTCTGAACATATGGAACAACATTTTGAGGGAAGAAACACTGCCCCATCAATAAGGAAACCAATGTTACAACTCGAGGGAAATTAGATATGAATATAACATAAGGAAAAAAGTTTCTGTTTTTAAAACTTTAAATGTACCAGACTCGGTTCCATTGCAGACGTGCACAATGGAGGCAAATTCTTAGCAGATTCCTGGAACAAGAGGTTAGAGCAAATTTAGAATCTTTCTTTCTTATTCTTTTACTTTAGAATCTGACTGGCATCGATCTACTTGTTAAGCATATGTATATACTAGTACTAGAACAACAAAGATGATGGGACTCACATGAAGGTTAACAACTCTGTTAAACATCTCTTGCGTATCAAAAGTACCAGAGACAGTCTTTCTTCATAAATCATGAAATCTCTAATTGATTTTCAAGGAATACACACACACCAAAAAAAAAAGACGACAGCATAATTCATATATAGCAAGAGGAGCTCACGCGTTTATGAAGAAGCCTGCATTTGCAACGCACTTAACTCTAGCATTCTCTGGCAGGAAGGATTTGAACCTGTCGCAGTTCAAGATTGTAGACAGTCCTCCTGCTGAAGTTCCATACAGGATTGCCTGATCACATTACACAATTAATGGTTTTTCGAGATTTAGCTAATTGGAAGGAAACAAAAACATGTAGAAGTGTATGTAATAAGAGACTTGTGTTAATAATACAGTATACTATGAATCTTACATTTTCAGCATTCTGCATTCCTTTCTGCAATAAATCATCCATAATGGCTTTGAAGATTCCTGCCCCTCTATAATAAACTTTGGTTTCCTAATATGTTGTAGATTGACAGAAAAGTTATAAAGCAGAACAAATTTTCCAATACTAATGTAGTGTAGTACTACTTACAGGGTCGACATGTGCAGCATCACCCATGAAAGACGATCCATCACAATATCTAACCATGACTCTTTTCCAGTTGTAAAAATCTAACAACGTACTCCAATGTTTACAATAATTAGTAGACGCTAAAACGTTACACACCACATGAAGGCAAAAATGAAAGCAAGAAAAATGTAATTGCTGGTGTAATATACTAATTTGAAACAAGAGCAGTTCACCTGGATTAGTTCTGGGATTATTATGAAGAATGCCTCCGAATGTATATGTGGATGGGGACTGCAACTGCATCTTCGTGGAAGAACCTAAGAGTCCAGTTGAACGATTACAGCAATACGAGATACTGTCACACCAGCCACCTCCCTAAAGATTTGAAGATTCTCCAGAGTTAACAAAAGCGTTTTATAAGAAAATAAATAAAAATAAGAAGAATTAAATGTAACAAACATCAATGGTGATGATCCAGCTGTTAAATCCGGTACCATATCCCATATCCAGATGATATGCGGGTGGACTACCATCAAGGCATACTGTTAAAATTTTGAAAACTACTTAGTAAACATATGGATCTGTATGTAAAATTCTGTTTACTGTTAAATAAATGTATTGTACAATCTAAGTATTTTACCAGCGCCTTCAGTAATCGCGCTGTGAAGTATCGTGATGTTAACTTCCTCTTCTTTTACTCCCACAACAGCTGTCAACAATGTTGACAATGCTAGAAAAACTAACCAAAAGTTTGTCATCCTGCAAAATTAGCAATTTTTAGTTCCATGCTTATATTAAAAATTGACTATAATTTGCAAGGAGAAACAAGGGAGAATTGATTACTGAAAAAATATTACTACTTGTTTGTTATCAGCAACAATATCTTATTCTTCTTAGCTAAATCGAATGAATGGAGGTTTTAGAAGGAGAAATTTAGCAAACAATTCTTATGAATAGATTTAACTAGATGTAGAAATGAATGAGTTAGAGCTTGAGTTCAGTTCTATTTATAAGCAAAATAGCCTGATCAGTAAACCGTTTTTTTCTCTCTTTTCTCAAAAAATATTTTAATAATATTATGCTCAAAGGTTTGTGTTGAGGACACCAGAGTTAAGTAAGAATTATCAGTGGACTGTGAAGAATGTAAGAGGCTCCGAGTTGTTAGTTAAGTTAGTTAATGATAAGATAGTTAGCAGTTATAGTTGAGAAGTTAGTTAAGTCGTGTGTAAGTCTATATATATAGCTGCAACTAATTGTATATGATTAAGTTTTGAGTAATAAAGAAATTCTCTCATTCCTTCTCTATTGTTCTTCTTCTTCTCCAGTCATCTATTCCTTCTCAATTCTCTAATTGCAACATGGTATCAAAGCCTTGAAGCTCTGTTTATCACTACCGAAAGGGCTAATGTTGTTGTTCCTTATAGTCTTGCAAATTACATATCTTATGATCATCTACCCTCCAGCTTTCAAGCTTGTATTGCTGCAAGTTCAGCAGATACTGAACCTTCTTCCTACAAAGAGGCTGTTACTGATTCTAGGTGGGTTGAGGCTATGAAGGCAGAGATAGATGCACTTGAAAGTAATCACACATGGGAATTAGTTACCTTGACAGAAGGAAAGAAACCAATAGGATGCAAATGGGTATATAAGATAAAGTTCAAAGACACTGGAGATCCGATACAACAAAATTGATATATAGCTACGAAATTATTAGCTACGAGATGAAATTCATCACTAATTGTTCACTTTTCATGACGATAATTACATTTCGTATCTAAATACATGAAGTACATACTTTTAGTGATGAAACATAAAAAATTGTAGCAAAGTTTTGTCCTCTAAAGTTTCCCACCAAAAAAATTTTGGCGCCATTTATTTAGTACAATTAGTGACGAACTTTAAGTTTTCAATGACACCATTTTTTGTCGCTAATAACGTATTCAATTCGTGACAAACTATTATTTGTCTTGAATTAATTACAATTTTAGACACAAAAAAATTTTGTCATAAAAAATAAGTTATTGCAATAGTGACAAATTAGAGTTTGTAGTTAAATATTGTCATTTTTAACTATAAAATTTGATATTTAATTGTGACCTCAATTTTTGTCACTACTACTATAATCAATTAGTGACGATCCTTTTATTGTCTCTAATTAACCTGTGATTCAATGACAATATAATTTTATCACAAAATATGTCATCATTTAATGGTGACAATTTCAAATTTGTAGCAGAATAATTTAACTATTTGGTACGAAAAAAAATTTGTAGCTAAATATAAATTAATCTTTGGCTATTCTTGTTTTCTAGTTTAGCTGCACGTGCCACAATTATTTTTTAATTAATTTTTATCACAAAATATGTCATCATTTAATAGTGACGATTTTAAATTGTAGCTGAATAATTTAACTATTTGGTACGACAAAAATTTCGTAGCTAAATATAATAATCTTTGGAACACATATATATTTTATCACCATAAGTTTCAAGTGGTTGATGGATATCACTTTTATGTTTGTCAAGCAGTACCTCTTTTCCTTGTTGCCAGAAATTAAGAGAGACACATCATTGATTCATTTGACGGGTAATTCTTCCAAATTTTTTGATTAAAAATTCTCATCTAAAAGAGAAACACAAAAAGTTAAAAGAAGAGAATTCGTTATCAATTGTTGATTATGAATAATTCATAGATAATCTTGAAAGCTATTAATTAAAAGAAATAAATGAAGGCATAAAGTCAGATGATAATAAATTCAAGAATACACATGACTCAAATTTAAAATAATTAGAAAAAGTAAAAATAGGAGTATGTTTCTTGTAACTTTTACAAAATCATTGATTCAATTCTTATTATGTACTTAAAACTTTTAAAAAATTGGTATTTCTAGAATTTTTCTTATTCTAATGTTGTTATATTTATTTCTAGATTTTTCAAATCTTCTTAAAATCAAATTTAGTTGATTTAGAATTTTTAAGTTAATGAAAAAAGTATTAGTTTTCATTAATTCTGATGACTTCTGATAAGAATTTTTTTTAACATTATCATAAATATATTTAATTAATTTTTAACTCTTAAATATTGGAAAAAATAGTAAAAATAGAATTTTATATAAAACAAAGACTTTTAATGAAGGGTAAAAAGTTCAAACAATAATTTTATGATTTTTCACACTTCAATCAAAAAACCCCACCCCTAAAATAAAAATTCTAACTAACTAATGTCCACGTCAATAACACACATCCTTGTTAAAATAGGTAACAAAAATTAATTTACCTAAATTGAAGAATATCACATGAATTTTATACCTAAACTAATTCTACTCCTAATAAATCCTACATTTAAAAGGACAATATTGCAAAATGTACCCATCAAAATAAAATCACTCTACCAAAATAAATAGAGAAGAAATAACAAACCAAGATAATCAAAATATTGTATTTTAACTAAGAACACAATACAATATAATAGATGACAACTACTCAAATAGAGCCAAACGCTTTTCATGGTTAAATAATTTAAGCTAATCATCAATTTGGAGTCGAATTTGTGAGAAATTGATAATGATTTATTATCAATCCAAACGCACAATTGACAACATAGAAATAAAATGAATTGCACAAAATTTAAACTAAAGAAACGAAAACATTAAGAGAAAAATAATAATTCCGCCTACGTAGCTTTTGTTCACGTAATTTAATTACTAAACAAAGCTACTCCATTTATAAAAAGAGTATTAATAAACCAAAAAAGAATTTGATTTTTGACTCCCATATAATTTATATTAGGATACTATCGATTGTGAAAGAGAAAAAAAAAGGAGTCCTATAATCTAAAAAAACACTAACCTCGTTTTTTATTCTGTAAATTAAAAATATTTTGCCAAAAATATAAATGAGAGTTTTTTATTTTTCACAAAAAAGGAGTTTTTAATTTTTGCAAAAAGTAATTATTTGTTTTTGCCAAAAAAAAGACCATGTCTTTGGACTCCTACAATGGCTTTTCTTTTTACATTGTTAAAAATAATAGAAATTTATATTTGTACGTTTTTGTTTTGCCAAAAATAAGATAATATTTGTTAGGTATCCTATTATAGGTCTAGTTTACAAAAAATAATGAGAATTTTTATTTTTATATATAATTAAAAAATTAAAAATGATAATTTTATTTAAAGAAATGTCTTTTAATGAATTAAAAAAAAAAGAAATAAAAATCATCCACGGAGAGTTTTTTTTTTTTTTTGAATTAAAGATGGGCTTTTAGCCCATTTTATAAATTAAAAATAAAAATATAAAAAGGATCAGCCCACAAAAGGCGACCCGGGTCCATCACAAAAACCAGACATGAAATTCCCTAGTCAGCCAAACATATAACTAAACTCAAAATAGGAAACTAAGAGAGCTGCCGCCTATCTCGTCATCGGAAATGGCTTTTCCGTCGATCTTCAGCTCCAACTCATCGAACCAAGAGTTCAGCTTGTCACCTTCCTTGTCAAAGTTAAGTTCCTTTTCCCCCTTTCTTCTATTGTTAGTTTATGGGTTGAGCTTCAATGAAGCTAATACCACCATCCTTCTAAAATTAAATTCTAGGGAATTAGAAGAATCCAGGTGGTTATTGTTGTAGATGTAAACTCTATATATTAATAAAAACGAAATAGGAATCTAAGACAGCTGCCGTCTATCTCGTCATCGAAAATGGCTTCTCCGTCGACCCTCTGCTCCAACTCATCGGACCAAGAGTTCAGCTTGTCACCTTTCTTGTAAAAGTTAAGTTCCTTTTTCCCCTTCCTTCCATTGTTAGTTTATGGGTTGAGCTTCAATTGTTGTAGATGTAAACTCTATATATCAATAGTTTAGCACTTTAGATCCTATTTCATACCGTTTGATTGCATTGACTTTTGATAGGAACTCATTTCTGACGGTAGATGAAATCATTTTCACTGTCAATCCCTGATTCATATAGTTTGCAATATACTCTCCCTTCTAATTTGGTTTTCATATAGGTTGCAAGTATATTTCGAGAGTCTTTTCTCAGCTGAATTGAGCAGAAAATAAGGAACTGCCTTGCTGCCAACAGGTTCTTGTTTCTGACACTCTGCCTGTACATTATTAAGGAAGTTCTGTAAATGAAGTACATTCTTTCCCATTTTTCTTCCCTTTTGCTGGTATTGTTCCCCTGTTTGCATATTTTAGGCATTAAAATGAGTAGTATCTTCTTGGACCATTCTTCTGATTTTAGGAATGCTTGCTTTATCCAGTGTTAAAATAGCTTTTCCTTGACTTGGTAGTTGCTCCTGTAACTGATTACTTGTTTAGTTCTTTTTTTTTTTAGATAGAAACTAATTTCGAAAAATCCATAATAGCTTTAAAAATCCCAAAATCTGAAGTACAGCATAGCAATAATATAGAATTTGTGATCATAAGGTAAAGCTGTAATGTAAGCTCTCCGAAACCTAAGAGAATATGTAAAGAGGATAACAAAAATAGTGGACTAAGCCCGAACAACAACCAGAGTTCAAACGGTCTATGACCATAGTTTGATCACTTCCTCTCTCTAGCACCCGGCTCTAGGCGTGGTGGTCTTAGCTAAAGTTACTTAGGTCCTCCTGGTCTTTATCCCCTTCACCGTCAGTGATGGGCCGTGTTGATTTCACCATTTCCTTTGGCACTAAACAACCAAAGGGCAAACAGTGATACCATCACATTCTAATGTAGCACATGGTATCTTACTTCATTCACCCAATTCGACCCTTTTCTTCAAGTTCAAGGGTTTTTTGAAGTCCATGATGTCGCCCTCCCTCCATGTCACGGACTGATTTTCACATAACCAGATCTCATGGGCCACCTAGTTTATGAGCCTAAAGTCGTGACTGACTAGAACCATCCCACCATCCCATACTTTCAACGCCTCATCAAGTGGGTCGATTGTTTCAATATCAAGATGATTGGTTGGCTCATCCAACAGCAGCATGTGAGGCACCCTATAAGCCAACCATGCAAAAATCACCCGACTACGTTGACCATCTGACAAGTTCTTCATCGCCATTACTTGAGCTTTACCTGTGAGGCCAAACCTCCCAATTGCTTCCCTCATTTTCTCCTCCTCATTCCCAGGGTACTCTCTCATTATGTACTGAAGAGCCAACATGTCCATGTCTAGCTTCTTGGCCAAGTGCTGGTGGTACTGCGTTATTTAGCTTCTTGGCCAAGTGCTGGTGGTACTGCGTTATTTTTAACTTAACTCTTGATTAATATCTAAATTTCACGGCTTATGAAAGAAATAAACTTTTACTGTAACAGATTATGTCTTAATTCAATTTCTATCGATTATTCCTTTTTTCTTATGCATGTGTAACAATTAATCTTTTTAAACAATTTATTATGAGAACATATAATTGAACATAACTATATTTTTAATTTCAATATTGATCTAAAAAAAATTCTTTTTTTTGTTGTTTAATTAGGAAAAAGGATTTACAATACAGCCACAACGGAGGACTACACCAATAGGAGGAAAGTGTCAATACAATTCTGAATTTGGAAATATTTTTTTGATATATATATATATATATATATATATATATATATATATATATATATTCGTCAAGCACTACTCAGAAAGAAACTATTTTTTGGCGCTTACTTTTTTTAAGGTTTTTGGCTCCAAAAGAATTTCAGAAAACCACCATATATATGAGAAAACAAACAAGCAGTTGCATTGCAAAGTGAAGACAAATTTCTGATCCTGAACAAGAAAACCAGGTATGTATCAGTCCTCATACTTTATTTTTGAACAAAATTAGATAGCTAATTGCATGCAACAATTATATGTCAAATGATTTGTTAATTGTTGTCTGGCGCATACTGGTGAAACATAACAACTTGTATTGAAATTGTTTCTTCTCTGTTCTATTGATACATTGATGTTCTCCCCTTGGGTTTCGAGAGAAGAGTGGATAGATTGTGAAAAAAAGATATTAAAGCTTGTCAATTGTGTTGGTTGTTTTATTTTTCAAATTGATAAATATGTCTGTTGCTTCTGATTGGGGGGCTTTAATGTGGAAATGTGGGGTTGGTAAGGAGGTTTGGACTTTAGACTAAGAGAGAAAGAGGGGGTTGTTACAAATTAAACTGGAAAGGTAAAAATGGTTATAAAAGCTACATGATCCTTTTACTTAAGAACTACGAGCTAGTTTCTATCAGTATGATTCATGTAAGGCATGGTGCTGAGAAATGAGCAATATGATCTAAACATTAGACAGGCTCAAAAAGTTATTGGAGAGGATCCGGATCAGAGTGGAGTTGGATAAAATTGGTACATAATTAGGTTAAATATATATGGAATCCCCTATGTCTATCAACTGTGGTATGTGTATGATATCAAGTTTTAGTGATCTTTATGTAGATATTGAAGGATCTGTACTAAACACTCACAACTCTGTTCCAACTTATTTACAATGAGGCTAATGATACTCCTGGTTGATTAGGATAAAATTGAGAAACTCCCAAAGATGAATGTCCAGATCCTATAATTGAATCATATAGTTTCTTTTTATTTTTGAGAAGCATTATCATATTGTTTATTAGATATCCTGCTTAGAAATAATGTCTGGTGGAAAGCATCACTTTAAGATTTCTGCGATAGGAACACTCTCTTACTGCAAAGAACCAACGGAATGTTATAGCTCACATGAGATAGGAAAATCAAGACACAATTGTTTAGTGACTAAAGCACAAATGTTATAGCATACTCTGCTTCCAAAGTATGTAGAGTGTGCACTCCTTGTTCATTTCATAGACTCCATCTGTACTATTTAATTTCTCCTTTGTGCAAAAGAGGAGAACTAATTATGATGTATGGGTTACACTTGGACTCACATCACCAGTTTCTTACACTCTTTGCAAATGTATTATGTACTATAATTACAAATGTGTTTGGGCAGAATTTTGCAAATCAATGGCATCGAGAGTAGGTGTCTATAGGCAAACTACACTTACACGGGAAACTATTCAAGCAACTCAATCACTGGATAAATCAAATAGCCCTACCCCTGCTGTTAATACAGGTAATAAATTCAACTATGTCTATTAGGATTATATTATTTAGTTATTTGTCAAGTTGTAACAGAAAACATTTAACCTTCAAAATTTTCATTCATGTTAAATTTGTAAAGAGAAAGATGGACATTAGCTCACTATACGCACTCTCAATTACAACATTGTTAATATTAAGACTATATTACCAAAAAGATGTCAATAACTACACGGAAAGCAATTACAACATTGTTCTTCATTTCACTTTATGACACTACAAACAAGTATGTTCTTAGTCCCATCAAAAGCAACAACATGTTGTAGGATGACGAATCCCATAATACCCTTATTTTTTGCCATAATATACTCCGTACTATAAAAATAAGGGTACTATAATACCCTTATTTTCTGTTCTAATTCGTGGAATTCTCTGCAGCTAGCTGTGCTGTAGCCTGTGATAAAAAAACTGCAGTGGTAGGAGTCATAGTTTAGTACAGAGAGGGAAGTGGTGCAGCTGTTTTTTGGGTATAGAACACTTGGTCATGCGTAGGATGAGAATATTCATAGCCCTAATTAGAAGCACCATTAGAAACAACAGCCATTTGCTGTGATGGAGGAGAAACCAGGGAATGGCCGTAATACTGTTGATGATATTGACTTGGAGGAACTTGGATTACTGTTGGAGTTACTGGGGTTGTTGTTCTGTATACATTGGTAGGCAATTTAGGCTTAGAGGACTGAGCTGTCCTTGCTAGATAAATAGGCGGAAGAGTGTTTTTAAACACTGTTGATGATGAAATCATTGCTGGATTTGATGATGTTAACTTCTGGTTTGAAGCTACAGCAGTAGCATCAGTTGTATTAGATTGTACTGTCAAATTATACGGTTGAGTCTGAGGGACTAGCACATAATACATTTGATATTGTTGATCCATTTGTTGATGAAGTAGTTACTGGGTTTGGGGAGCATACATTTGATAGTAAGACGGGATTGCCACTGGACCTGTTGCAGTATGTTGAATAGAATGTGCGGTGGCAGGAATGAACTGTTGCTGCTGCTGCTGTGGAACCTGCATAACTACAGAATCCTGAACTTGCTGCATCTGAAGTAGTCCATGCTATTAGTTTTAGGGTCAGTTACAGCTGGAGGTACTTTATTTTCACAAACTATCACTGGAGGTACATCTTGATAAGCCATTTGTTTCGAGAAGGATGTACCTGATGCGATGCTGCTGTCACTGGAAAATATACAAATATATTTTAGTTGATCGAAAGCAGACTGGATATGTTCTTTACTTTTTTTCTAATCAATGTGGTTTGTTGTTGTTTTATAAATATCTCTATGTATATATATATATATACTCTGTCATTTTTAGACTTAGGTGGTATTTTGAATTGATGTTTTTTCATTTTCAGATGATTCCGCTAGGATCAAGAAAGGTCGTGGCGAAACTAGAGGGAAAGGACTTGAAAAAATGAAGAAGGCTATGGGAAGCAAGATGAAAATCGAGATCTCGATTGGTAAAGGAAGGCCAACTAAGCCAATTCAATCAGCCAAACTATCCAATGAATTAGGGATAATTGCTCGGAATTTTCTTCCACTTCCAAACAAGTGGAAGGAACTTACAAGAGAGAACAAAGATGCAGCACTAATTAGATGCCATGTAAGTATTCTGCATTTATGCTATTCTTAAATTAATTGATTATCACATTACCTATTTATTTAGTTAATCCAACTTCAGTTGGCATTTTTTTTTAATTACAATATGTCAATAAACTAAAATTTACATAGTTCAAGTATGACAACTAAATAAATACTATGATTTTTTAAATTAATGAACCACCTTAGGTGATCAGGGTCAGAGCTAGAGACAAAGGTATGGGTTTGGTCAATTCCAGTAACTTTTGGTCCAAACTTTGTAAATCTATTTAATATGTACAAATTATTAATTTGAAACCCAATAACTTTAAAAAGACTATAATTTGAACCTATAGGTGCAGATTTCTTGAACTACAATCTATGATTTTAAGGGCATTAGAGTTGTAAGGGACTAAGTATGTTAGCAGATGTTATGATTATAATTTTAATCTAAAAGGGATTTTGATTGTTTGTTGTTTCTTCAATACTTATTTGTTTTTTAGGAGAGGTTTGACATTAACTTGGACGAGCATTATGTGAAAGATAGATGTGAAGATATACTGAAAAATAGAAGCCGACAATGGCGCTACAAGTTAAAACAAAAAATTAAAAGTGCATGCTCCTTGGAAGAGGCTCGTAAAATGGAAGTCGAACAGTTGACTCAGATAATTGGAATAAGCTTTGTGACATATGGAACGATCCAGAGCACAAGGTAATTTATGTTCATGTATTCTTGTTGTTATTTAAGTTATGATGTTTATATTTTCTTTGTAGAAACGATTCAAAATAAACAAGGTCAACCGAACTAAGCTTAAATCTAATCATTTCATGGGATCAAAAGCGTTTGTTGTAGCTCGTGCTGAAATTGTAAGTTATACCATTTTATTCTTTTTACTAGTGACACTTTGGTACTATTTAATATTGTGTTGTTTGATAAATAAGAGAATAGGCATGTAAGTTGTAGCCCATTTCAGTCAAATATCTCTAAACATTATTTCATATTGTTTTCTTGTTACACAGGGTGAAAAGGAATCTAAAGGTGTAGAGCCTGACAAAATTGAGTTCTACAAGCATACTCATTACACTAGTGAAAAAGGATGGTCATCTGAAGAAGCTGAGACTAATTATGTAAAAAATTAATATTTTAGTAACATACCATTGAATTTATTTGATTAATCTTCTTCATGTCTTCTCCTTTAAATGCGTTATTATTTTATGCAGAACAACATGAACGATTTGAAAGTTCTATATACTTCTGGAGAATCTTCTATGACTATTGATTAAATTGTGGATGCTGTACTTGGTAAAAATTTGAGGTACATAAAAGGTCTTGGTTATGGTCCTAAACCTAATACTACAAGGGCAACACAAAGGAGAACGACAGAGTTAGAAGATTCCCTCAAAAAGACGAAACTTGAAGTTGCTAGTGCCCAAAATGAATTCCAAAAATGATTAAATGTAGTTGAAACTGTGGTAGAAAGCCAGCAATCATAGATACAAGACCAACAATCGTAGCTCAAAGCATTAAATTCTCAATTGAATGTTGTAGCGGCATGCCAAGAGGAAATACTTAAGAAAATACAACTTCTTGTTAGCCCATCGCCGTCAAGTTTAGAGGTAACATAAATTTATATGATAAGTTCAATTTAAGTTCTCTTTATTAAATATATAAATTATGTGTATCAATGCATTCCAACATGTTCTTGATGGGTATGTTACTGGTAGAGTTGTTAAAATTGAAGTTTTACATATATTGACTGGAAAGGACTAGGTCCAACCGAAAGAAAATAGAAACCACAAAAACTACAAATTGAAACCTTCATTTTCCATGATAACACTGATTTAGTTAGCTATTATTTGTATTGGATATGCCTTTTCTCAAGGGTTCAGCTCCACTAGTGAAAAGTCCAAAAAACAACAAAGTAATTAATGGATTAGCTTCGTTGAATCCACTGTAATACATTCGATCAGATCACTCCCTCAAAACCATATATGGCATGATTCATGGCGCTGAAACTATTTGGAAAAATAGATTTGAACTACCTGTATTGGATATTTGTTTATGCTAAGTTTCTTGGTTTAATCATCATGGAAATGGTTGGGTAAGCTTTCTGCCATATGTTCCTAGCTGAGGTAAACAGATGTCTGCTGCTGGATTCCTTGTCCTTGCCAGCACCATATTTCTGGAAAGTTTCGGGATTGGGGGAGTGCGATGAGTTTGTAAGATGCTTCGATGCACTCGTGGTTGCATTGTTATTTGAACATCGAGTATTAGCAGATGGCTTCATTTTGTCAAAGCCATCGAAGGATCCAATGACCAAGGTTCCGACCAGCTTCAATATCTCTTTCTTATACCTTGCGATGAATGGTCAGTGCCACATCAAATGCAGCTTGTGTTCGCCTATGAGCGAAATCACGAAGGTTGGGATATTTAGGACTAATGAGCTTACGCTGAATCTTCAAAAACAGCTTGTAAGTTCATTTTAGACCCAAAAAATACACTGTTCCAAATGTGATCTCCCATAGAACCATTTTTTCTTCTCAAACTTTCTTCTTCCTTGAAAATTTTCTATTAAAATTTGTATTCTTTCTTCTTCAATTTGTTTTTTATTTTGATTTTTCTTTTTTCTTTTCCAACAAGGCATAAATTGTTCCTTTTTCTGGAGAGCTGCCAGAAAGTACCACCAATTTCAACCTCCTGCATATGCAGTTCTACTAATAATAGTTGATACCAAGAGTCAGGGAGTAAGCACCATTTTAAGTCAAATCTCAACATTTTCTTATTATAAACACCATGCATTCTTGTTGTGTGATTTTATGTTTGTTTTTTGTTATACTGTTATCTATCCTGGATTGGGGGATTATGGCACGTTATGTGTTAGTAAAGTACAAGTATAAATTGTGAGCGGAAGGATAAAGTAGTTAGAAATCGACAGATTTAGGCTATATTTTTATGATTTTTAAGAAAGGACCCTATGATACTTGCAAGTTTAAGAACATAGTTTAGAAAAAATATGTATTGTGAATGAACAAGTAATAATGATGTTGTGAAGTAGAACGTGCTGACAAGTTGTAATTAGATAGACGAGTGATTAAGATCGTTTGTTTCATGAACTTTTAATAGATTAGTATTTCTTGAATCTACTTTAAAAAATATATCTTTGTGTAGAATAAAGGATAGTTATTTCCATTATGTTTAGTACTAGACACTATGCATGAACTTTAGATAATTACTGCTATGAAATTGATAACCGTTTGAAGGTGATGATACTAGTTTTAGGGAAATGGTTTATTAGGATTGATATAGTGCGTGCAAGAGTTTAGGTCAGTAACTTATGGAAAGTATAAACAGTTTATCCTCTCCAAACCTCATTTTGTGGGAATACATCGGGCATGTTATTGTTGTAAATCTGAAAGTATCATCATCAATCTTAATTTTCTTCTCTTTTCCACAGGTGTAAAAGTGAGAGTTGAATGAAGACCAATTGCAAGCACATTATTGGTACTTTGGAAGAAACCTCCACATATCAACCTTAGTTTAGAATAGTAATATTTAGTACTATATTTCAGTTAGATTTCCTTTGTGTTGGATTTGTTTTATTTTTCTTTGTTCTGTAAGAAGACATTACCTTAAATGCAATTTTAGTTTTTTTATTGTATGATTGTGGGTGAATTTTATCAATCTGACATGTTTTATAATTTTATTTTTAATTTATTCAATTCTAATTAAAAAATAATATCAATATGAAACAATTAAGCGTTTTCTTGTTATTGGTGACAATAGATTTTATTATCAAAGCTATCTTTTAGCAACGATTAAATTAAATTTTTCAAGACAATTATTTTTGTCACGAAATAAACTAGTTCGTCATAAGTTTGACTATATTTAGTGATAAATGTATTTGTCTCAATATCTTCCTTTTTATTTGATACAAATTAATTTTATATTTTATGACAATCATAATTGTCGGTAATCATAATAATTTAGTGACGATTTTACATCGTCGATAAAAAATACTATTTTTAGTGAAAAAATGGTAGATTTAACCACAAAATTATTAATCTTTATTATAATAATAAATTTGTCACTGATTCATACATTTAAGGACGAAATTTTTTGTTGTATACAAAAAGTTGCCAATAGTGACGAAAATATATTTGTTCAACTACGAGATATATATAACTTTAGAGACAATTAATGTCGTCGCCGATTGAACTAAATAATTAGGGACGATGAAATTTTGTCGGTATTGATAACTTTTTAGTGACAAAAGCATATTATCAACTACAAACAAATTATATTTTTATGACAAACAGATTCGTCATAAATGTTATTCATTTGGAGACGATTTTCTTTTTTTGTAGCTAATTTAATTTTTTTAGCGACGAAGCACTAAATTGTCTTTGCCAACTTTTAGCGACCCACTTTTGGAGACGATTGATTGATGAATTTTTTTTCGTCATGCTAAATCTTTTGCAACGAAATACGACTTATAAGTGACAAAATAATTTGTCTTAAATAATCAAATTTGTTGTAGTGAGAGGTGAAAAGATTCAAGACTAGACTAGTGGCTAAGGGTTATAGTCAACAAGAAGGTATCAACTATCAAGAAACTTTTTCCCCTGTAGTCAAGATGGTTACCATAAGATTTGTCCTTGCTTTAGCGTCTATTAGAAATTGACATATCGATCAAATGGATGTGTACAATGCCTTTCTACAAGATGACCTATTTGATGAGATTTACATGAAATTACCACAAGGATTTAAGAGCCAGGGGGAGACAAGACAGGTCTGCAGGCTGCTTAAATTCTTGTATGGCTTGAAGCGAGCTCCAAGACAATGGAATACAAAACTATTGAAGGCAATCCTGAGTCTGGGCTTTAGTCAAAGTCAATATGACCATTCTTTGTTCTTGAAGAAGGATGGAAATGATCTTGTGCTAATCTTAGTGTATGTTGATGATTTATTGGTCACTGGTAGTAACCTGCAGCTTATCAAAGAGACAAAAACTGCTCTAGATACAGTGTTCAAAAT
The DNA here is from genome assembly GCA_030864215.1 of Capsicum pubescens. Classification (NCBI taxonomy): domain Eukaryota; kingdom Viridiplantae; phylum Streptophyta; class Magnoliopsida; order Solanales; family Solanaceae; genus Capsicum; species Capsicum pubescens. The sequence continues at coordinate 310,205,083 of CM061538.1, read as the reverse complement.
GAAAGACTTGGGAGAATTGAGATTTATTTTAGGCATTGAGTTTGCAAAATCAAAAACTGATATCTTAATGCACCAAAGGAAGTATGCTTTGGAGCTGATTTACAAGCTTGGATTAGGGTCTGCTAAGCCTGCAACTACACCCCTGGAAGTCAAAATCAAACTAACTACTAAGGAAGTGGATGATTATGTGAGTAAGGACAAATCAAATGATCCTTTGGTTGATAAAGCTGCTTATCAGAAGATTATTGGAAAATTATTGTACCTAGCCATAACAAAACCTGATATATCCTTTAGTGTACAGACACTAAGTCAATTCCTACATCAGCCGAAACAATCACACTTAGAAGCAACACTCAGAATTGTCAGGTACATCAAAAGCCAGCCAGGACAAGGGACATTACTCTCAAGTTCAAGTCAAGAAATACTTTCAGCACGCTGTGATGCAGATTGGGCAGCATGTCCTAATTCCAGGAAATCAGTGACAGGATTCTTAGTCAAGTTAGGAGATTCTTTAATCTCTTGGAAGTCAAAGAAACAAAACACTATATCAAGGAGTTCAGCAGAAGCTGAATATAGGAGCCTTGCATCTACTATAGCTGAATTAACTTGGATTGTTGGACTGTTCAAAGAGCTTGGTGTTGAAGTACATCTACCTATTCAAGTAAACATTGATAGCAAAGCAGCAATGCAAATAGCTGCAAATCCAGTATTCCATGAAAGGATAAAACACATAGAAATAGATTGTCATTTTGTGAGAGAGAAGATTCAACAAGGAATGATCAAGACTGAGTATGTTCCTACTAAACATCAACAGGCAGATATACTAACTAAAGGATTATACAGGACGCGACATGAATATCTATGCTCCAAGCTTGGGATGCTTAACATTTTTGCACCACACAGCTTGAGGGGTAGTAGTGAGGACACTACAGTTAAGTAAGAATTATCAGTGGACTGTGAAGAATGTAAGAGGCTCCGAGTTGTTAGTTAAGTTAGTTAATGATAAGATAGTTAGCAGTTATAGTTGAGAAGCAGATATAAATATATAGCTGCAACTAATTTTATATGATTAAGTTTTGAGTAATAAAGAAACTCTCTCATTCCTTCTCTATTGTTCTTCTTCTTCTCCAGTCATCTATTCCTTCTCAATTCTCTAATTGCAACAGTTTGATATATGATATATCCAAAAGAATAGCGCAGATTTGAGGTGCTTAAAAAGTACAAATGTACATAAATAGTAAAATGAAAGTAAATTAGGTCAGGAAGTTTAAAAGTTCATGGAGCCATGCATTTGTTGTTTCTTCAAATTAATGTTCAAGGTATATAATATATATCCTATCAAAATTTTATAGAAGGGTCCACCTATGTAATGCTATTCTAATATTCTATGTATATTTTCTTTTATCAAAAAGAATTATTTTAGAACTCATAGATCAGTACCGCCTATGGCATTGGCCAGCCTCTTCATATCAAAAATTTACTTATTGAGTAATAATTGATGACCCTTCCACTAATATATAGATGATTAGGACTCCTATATTAATTTTACGTGACTTGTGACATATACATTTTAGGCATCCATTTTTTATTTTGAACTGAAGAGTATATTACCTCTGCACAATGACATCTGATATGCTTTAAATGAAAATTTCAAAAGAATAATCTCTATGATAGTTTATTATGAATAGAAGAAGTTACGTATACGTAATTAAAAGGTTAAATACATGATTAAACTAAAGGAAATAATGAAAGAAATATATTAGCTTATCCTACATGAAAGAAATATATTAGCTTATCCTACATGAAATATAATTTATAGTAATATTATCTATACCACCGATTATTTAATCCTTAAGAAATGACATAGTGCATGGGTATCTTTTCTATACGTTGAGTAGAACTCAAAAATCAATATCATGATTACTAATGAAATAGAAATATTTAATTAGTTTACTCTTCAAAGAGCTTTGATGATAATACGGCATAGGTAAAAATTGTAACAACGACATATATAAAAAATATATCCAAGGAAAAAATGGTATTTTTTAGCTCCTCTCTTCGTAATTGGCATTCTAAATACGTGCTTTTCTTTCATTTATCACACAAATATATTATTGACATGACATCATGTGCACTTAAATGTAAATTATTACAAATACTATATGTGGAATCACTAATTTTGAATTAAGAAATTACTGCTACATGACATGTGCTATGCTTTGAATCCAAATTTCAAAGATTTTGTATACAATGATTTGTTCTAAAAAAATAATTTTACTGTAATTTTATGAAGTTGCGTCTGTAAAACGGAAAAAATTGGTGCATAGGCAGGCCTCTTTAAGTTTTGAATTAGAGAAATGACCATTTGTTTTTCCATTTCTTGTTCCTTTAAATTTTAAATGTTTTTGCTACTTAGTCATTCACACGGATAAATTTTTTCAAATCAAGGATGAGCCTGATAATCAACCAAGTAGGAGTTTGTTTGCCAACAATGCATTAATAAACAGTCATACCTTGGTTACTTTATTATCAGCAATAATAAGTTGATGATCCACCTTATATGAGGTCAAACTTTCGACTATAAGTTAATAATTGATCACAAACAGGTTAATGTAGGCAATCGGAGGAATATATACATAGTGCTCAGCCACAACATCCAATATCACTTATTGTATTCCAAGGGGAAAATGAAAAATTTTCAGCCCCTCCTTTCGTAATCCACATTCCAAAGAAATGGTTTTCTTCATTGTCACATAAACTGTTGTCATGCCATGCCATGTGCACCTAAATGTAAATTTTAGAGGTAAAAGTTTTGAAACACATTTATATTCTGATGAAATGCTGTCAACTCCATAACTAAATTATGCACTGAACTTATTTTCTTCGTATTATTATTATTATTTACCTCCTTTACTAGTTACCTGATAAAAAAATAAGTTAAAACACAATATGTGTCACGATTCTAACCCAGGCCTGACTATGACGGGCACCTCAAGTCCACTATGGGCCGGAGATAACCCCCTTAGCCTTACCTCAAAAGCACAATAAAAGTAAACAGCGAAAACCAACCAAGACAATAAGGAGATATATAAGTCAAAAAAGAAGTCTGGAAGTCAAAACAAAACACCCATAACATCCCAATACTGTCCACAAAAGCTTCTAATCCAAGAATACCAACTAAGTTGGTACATGCCCCCGACTATGACAAAAGAAATCCATAAATACTAGAATGACAAAGGAAACCTAATGAAATGACCAGGCTTTCTAAAGGATGGAGGCTCACCACTTCACAATTGATCAACAGGAGTACCAAATCACTTAACGCTGCATAGGATCAACAGAAAAGCCCTCAAAACCTACATTATGAAATGATGTAGCGTCCAAATATGATTAGTACGGTGAGTACTGACATGCAACCCAAGAGAAGGGATAAAATAATGCATTTACCAAAAAATCAGTCATAAACCACGTACACAATATATATATATATATATATATAGGATGCTGGGAGAGGGGCAAGGGACATGAAATATGATCTTTTAAAATATTAGTCCTATACTATGTAGCTCTTACCGACTTTTCAGGCACCCACGGGCTATATGGGTCCGGCTGCCCCTACCGAAAAGGCTCCAGTCCATGTTAGCTGCATGTACTGAGGAATGGCTAAAGACACCAAGGCGATAGCCGTCTAAAATATATTGTACGTGTATCCAGACACAATGGTCATATAGACCCCAACTTCGACAAACATGGTTTTCAATGTTGGTCCCCCCGAGACTACACCTTCTCAGTGAGCTACACAATCCCTTTAAGCTCAAATTAAAAAAATTATACATAACACTAATCATTAACCATGGAGTCTTTTATTTAGGTATTTTCAACTTGATATTATCATACTAATATGCTTGCAATCTATTTCAATTATATCAAATCAAAATCATGTAATCATTAGACTCCAAATTACGGTTTAAACGTCAAAACCATAGCCACCAAGGACATTCTAAAATATAGCCACCAAGGATATTCCAAAATCATACCCACCAAGGACATTCAAAAATTATTTTAATCCTTTTTCTATCTAATGCAATGCAAAGTTTTAAAGGTAGTTAAATCATGTCGAATCCTTGTTGAAAATCAAAATTTACAATGTGGGTTGATAATCATGTCATTATTATACCAAAGTTAATCAATATTGGGAAACCCAAGCCACCAATTCCAACCATTGCAACAATGCACCAATTCAGTTCAAATTCATCCTTTAAAATATGAGTAAACTTTTTAAAACAAGATATAACAAAATAAGATTATCACAGACTAAAAACCCTCAACCCTAGTTTAAATGCATCATTCCAAATACATAAATATTGGATAAATTGATGCAATAGTATAAAATTCAAGTTAGAAAGTGTACAACATGGCTGGAATATATAAGAATTTGGACAAAAATTGAAATTTAAAGCTCGGAGTAATGAATTCTTGTAAAATCCTTGCATTTCTTGACTTGGGAATTTGAGAAGAGAAGCACAATGTAAAGATTTATCTCCCCCTTAGGATCATTCATCCTCGAATGAGAAGTTAGGACATCCTTGGAACGATAATCAAATACATAAGTAGGAGGTCAAGGATAACTTTGAAATGCGATAAGAGGAGAATCAAAACACATACCTTAAATAATTTTGTCCTACGTGGGGAATAAGAATGGATAGTTGGCTTTCATATCTTCTTCCAACTCCCAGTATCCTATTCTACCTTTTGATTTCTCTAAAGCACCTTTGCCGAAGCTATTTCCTTAGTTCTCAATCTACAAACTTGCCTATCCAATATTTTAACCAAAATTCCTCATAGGACAACGAATCCTTAACACCAATCTCCTCAACAAGCATTGTCAAAAAAGGTTCACCCACACACCTCTCATTATCAAAGAAGGGTCACCATACACTTCTTAAGCATGAATGCATAGAAAATGGAATGAATTATGGTCAAATTCGGTGGTAACTTCAATTCATAAGCAACATTCTCAATCCTTCTTGAAATCTGGTACGGACCATGTAGCGGGGAATGAGCTTCCCATTCTTGCCAAATCTCACGACTCCTTTCATAGGAAAATCCTTCAAAAATACCCAATCACTCACTTCAAACTCTTACTCTCTCTGCCTCACATACGCGTAAGACTTTTGGAGACTTTGAGCAGTCTTAAGTCTTTTCCTAATCACCTTTACCTTCTGCATTGCTTGGTGAACCAAGTCAGGGCCAAACAACCTAGTCTCACCCACCTCAAATCATCCAGTATGAGATATGCACCTTCAATAATAAAGCGCCTCAAAAGGGTCCATTTGGATGCTAGAATGGTAACTGTTGTTATAAGAAAACTCAATAAGAGGAAAATGGCCTACCTAAATACCTTTAAAATTAATCACACAGGCCCTTAGCATATCCTCCATGGTTTGAATAGTATGCTCAGCTTTTCTATCCATTTGAAGATGGAAAGCGATGCTAAGGTTCACCTGAGTACCCAAACTTTTCTGAAACGAATGCTAAAAATAAGAAAAGAACTATGTACCTCGGTTAGAAATAATGGACACCATGGCCCCATGCAACTTCACTGTCTCCTGAATAAATAACTTAGCAAATTCTCTTTCGAATAGTAGGTTCTCACGAGCAAAAAGTGAGCAGACTTGGTTATTCTATATACAATAACCAAAATAGTATCATACTGATTTGAGATTGTAGAAGACAGATAACAAAATTCATATTAATCATCTCCCACTTCCACATGGTCAATTCTATCTCTTGAGATATGCCACCTGACCTCAAATGCTCTACCTTAACTTGCGATAGACCATGAGCTTGGAAACAAAGTTCGCCACATCCCTTTTTATATTATTCCACTAGTGAATTTTCTTTAAGTCATGATACATTTTGGTTGAACCCGGATGAACTATATATTTGGACTCATGAGCTTCAATCAAAATCCTTTTCCGAAGCCATCTATGTCAGGAACACATAATCTCCCTTAATATCTCAAGATACCATCTGCCTCAATCTTGAAAGTCATAACCTTTTGCTGACCCACATCACCTTTGATTTGCATAAGTATGAGATCAATAACTTATTTTTCCTTGACCTCGACACCAAGAGACGACTTAACCACCTCTTGAACAATCACCCGTCTATCCTCGGAGTCCAAAAAATAAACTCCTAAGTTAGTCAGCTAGTGAATATCCTTCACTAATCCTCTTTTATCCTCATCAACATGGGATAGACTCCCCATGGACAACTTACTAAGAGCATCAATAACATCATTAGCTTTACCTAGATGATAGTGTAAACTTATGATCCTTAAGCAACTCGAGTTATTGTCTCTACCTTAGATTCAATTTCTTTTGTGTAAACACATACTTTAAACTCTTGTGATATGAATAAATATCCACGTGCACGCCATATAAATAGTGGCACCAAATCTTTAAGGCAAAGACCACAGCCGCCAACTCTAGAGCGTTAGTCGGATAATTCCTTTTATGAACCTTAAGCTTTCTTAAAGCATAAGCTAAAACCTAATCATGCTGCTTCAAAACATAACTCAGTTCTACACGGGATGCATTACAATACACGACAAACCCCCCAGTGCCCTCTAGTAGAGTCAAAACAGGTGCAGAAGTCAACTTATCCTTTAACTTCTCAAAATTACCCTCACAACATCGGACCATAAAACCTTACCTTTTTCTGAGTTAGCCTTGTCAGCAAAGCAGCGATAGATGAGAAACTCTCCACAAACCTTCTATTGTATCCGACACTAAGAAATTCCTAATATCGGTAGGATTCATGGGTCTAGGCCACTTCTTAACTACCTCAACCTTTTGTAGATCTACCTTGATCCATTCACAAGAAACAAAATACCCATGAAAAGTCACAATATTTAACCAGAATTCACACTGAGAAAATTTTGCATATAATTTCTGGTCCTTAAGAGTTTGCAACACAATTTAGTGGTGATTGACATGATCCTCCTCACTTTTGGAGCACACCAAGATGTCATCAATGAATTCTATAATAAACAAATCCAAACACTGTCTGAACACCAGATTCATAAGATCCATGAAAGTAGCCGAAGCATTAGTCACTCAAACGAGATAACCAAGAAATCATAATGGCCATACCGAGTTTAAAAAGCCATCTTAGGGATATCTGTCACGCCCCAAATCCCATTGGAGCGGACTGGCACCCGTAGCCGAGGAGGCCCGGGAGAACCCGTTCATAACCTATACTTTCACATTTACATCACTTATGAAAATTAGAAATTTGGGCAGCACTTCGTTGTAAATAGAAGAAAACAGTACCTGTATCAACCCAGCAGACACGCATATATATATATATAAACAGTAATTGGCCGTCAGAGCCATCACGTCTATCAACCAAACACTCCTATGGATGTACAATATGTCTACAAAAGCCTCTACATAGATACACAACTGAGTTAGGGTCGGGACAACCTCCCGCCCACAAAAGACTTTTATACAAATACCAAAAATACATATAGAAACGACTTGGGATGCCCCAAAACAACTGGAGCTCACCACTATCAACAGAATGTCCTGGCTCTTACTGCGGAGGTGTACGACCTGAAGTACCTGTTCCTTCAGGCATGAATACAGGTCCCCCGTGAGGGACGTCAGTACGGAAATATGTACTGAGTATGTAAGGCAGTGAGTATCAAGATGAGATACAAAAGATCAACAGAACCCAGATACCAGTGAATAAACAGTATGAGTAGACCACACTTAAAAGAGCTGATGGGATACCTGCACATTACTTTCATATCATTACTTCCCGTATCCATATCAATACATAACATATGTCATACAATGGCCAACTGATCAGTGGTACTAATACAATACATCAGGGACCACCCCTGGAATAGCATATATACATAATCTTTATAATACAATGGCCAACTGATCAGTGGTACTAATACAATACATCATATCATCAATTTAAAATAAAGACATTCCATTTCTTAATTCAATTAATCTTTGAGATTGGTTACTTTGTGGTCACACCTTATGGAACTTGAAACCATGATACCTCAATAGGAAAAACATGTAAATAGGTAATCAATATCATAAAAATGAAGTAGAGAATCATGGATACCTCATTAAACCATTTCGGAGTCAACAATAGTATATGGACATTTTTTTGACTAGCCGGACATCTTAAAAGTGAAAACAAGTTCAATTGGTAGTGTCGAAGATCATATGATGTTATTAAGTGTCATGTGCCGTAGGACAATGTTGGAAGCTTACTTGAGAGTGCCATGGGTCATTATTCATGCCAAAGATTAGATAGAGTATGTCTTACATACCTTGATATAACCACTTCAATACAAGTCCAACTTGACTTCCCGTACTCTTCGCACACTTATCTACAATAAGTCATTTGTGGCAAACTAGTATTAGCAACCAAACCTTACCATTTAGGTATTAACTTCACCAAATAATGTCTAGGAAGTAATCCTTTAACTCATCAATAAGAGTTCTACATACATCCTCTTATACTCTTATTACATTCACATATCATGTATTTTCATGCAATATCCCTCAACATCACTCTTAGCCTTTATTTCCCCTCTTAATCACCATCCAATACCAACATGATCACTAGGCATACATAACCACTAATATAATGATATATCACCTCAATTCATCCTCCATAATCCAATACAACAACTTCCATAATTTACTACTAACAATTTATACAAAACAATTCATAACTATGTTTCTAGTTATCTTCCAACATCAAGACAATACTCATAATCCTTTATCAATACTTATTCATGGATAAGAATCAAGAATAAACAATATTCATACCTTAACAATGAACTCTTGTATTTAGAATCCTCCTTACATAACCATGGGGTGCTTCTCGAAGCTTTCAAGATGGTGAACACAACTACGGAACCAATTCGAATTTTCTACGGTTGAATCACAAAATATTTGAAGTTGAAATTAGGCTAGGGTTTCACCTTCTCTTAATAATTGGATGATATATGATATATATGAGGCTAAGTGTATGTTTATAAAGACCAATTTTAGTCCAAGAGGTAATAGAAAATGACCATTTTGCCCTAAAAATTTAAATAAATCCGAATCTGTCCCCAGTGGACAGTTTTGACAGGCTGAAGTAAATCGATCATAACTCTTTGCTCCGGTATCGGATTTGGGTGAAACCAATTGCATTGGAAAGATAATTCAAAGGGATTTCATTTTCATATAAAGTATACCACCCAGTTCTTCCTGTACAAGGAGTTATGGTCGTTTAAAGTTGATTTAAAAAATAATTGCCTAGCTGCAGTAATTTTCCTGCAGATTTACTGTTCACACGCTTCCCGGCCACCGTTTTGAAATTTCGAATGTGCTCGCTTATATGAAATACTCCTCTATTTTGGACAAACTTTATATCGTTGGAAAGCTTATTCCAATACCTACACATACAACTATTTACGGGATACTTCCGAACACCATAAATTTAATTTAACCCATACGCAAGCCTTTAGGACTCCATATAATCGCGATAAGTGTACGAAAAAATTTACGGGGTGTTACATTCTCCCCCCCTTAAGAAAATTCGTCCTCGAATGTTAGCATAGTTACTCAATTAAGATATGTCCAAGCTTACAATTAACATATTCATCATCATAACATGCTTGCATAAAAATAAACACTTACTTGTTATTGTTCTTCTTCCGTCTCATGAACTTCCTCCTCATCGTTGAATAGGTAAGGGTACTTAATCTTCATCGCTTCCTCGGCTTCCCATGTGATCTCCTCAACTTGTTGATTCCTTCAAAGTACTTTTACCGATGCTATCTCTTTATTCCTTATCTTTTTAATTTGGCGATCAAGAATAGCAATAGGCATTTCTTCAAAAGTGAGATCTTCTGTAACTTGTACATCTTCCGTAGTAGTGATGTGCGATGGATCTCCGATGTACTTGCGAAGCATCGAAACATGAAATATGGGATGAACTGCTGAGAGCTCTTGAGGTAGCTCTAACTCATAAGCAACTTGTCCAAATCTTTGAATGATCTTGTACGGACCTATGTATCGTGGACTTAACTTTCCTTTATTGCCAAACCTCATCACTCCTTTCATTGGTGATACTTTCAAGAATACCAAATCGTCGATAGAAAACTCAAGTCCTCTTCTTCTAACATCCGCATAAGATTTGTGTCGACTTTGAGCTGTTTCAAGCCGTTGTTGGATAACTTTAACCTTCTCCAATGCTTGATAAACAAGATCCGGTCCAAACAAGACCGCATCACCTGCTTCAAACCATCCTATTGGCGATCTACACTTTCTTCCATACAATGCTTCATATGGTGCCATTTTGATACTTGAATGATAGCTATTATTGTAGGCAAACTCGATAAGAGGTAGGTGATCATCCCAGTTGCCTTTGAAATCTAATACACATGCTCCTAGCATATATTCAAGTGTCTGGATGGTACGTTTCGCTTGTCCGTCCGTTTGAGGATGAAAAGTCGTACTTAGATTTACTTGTGTCCCCAAACTCCTTTGAAAAGACTTCCAGAAATTCGCGGTAAATTGGGCTCCTCGATCGGATATAATGGAAATTGGAACTCCATGTAACCGAACGATCTCCTTAATATACAACTTCGCATACTCTTCCGCCGTATAAGTTGTCTTAACTGGTAAGAAGTGCGTGGATTTGGTAAGCCTACCAATGATCTCCCATATGGAATCAAACTTCCGAAATGTACGAGGCAAACCCGTGATGAAATCCATATTGATCTTGTCCCTCTTCCAGACTGGAAGATCTATACATTGCATGTAACCACCGGGTTTCTGGTGTTCTACTTTGACTCTTTGACAATTCGGACATTCAGCTACAAATTCGGCAATATTCTTCTTCATGTCATTCCACCAATATATTGCTTTCAAATCTTGATACATCTTAGTCGACCTTGGATAGATGGAATACCTTGAACAGTGTGCTTCTATCATAATTCTCTTTCTTAGCTCAACTACATCAGGTACACATAAACGATTCTGACACTGAAGCACTCCTTCTCGCGTAAGCTCAAATACCTTTGTCGTGCCACTCTGCACATCCTCCTTAAGTTGCAATAAAATTGGATCTGCATACTGCTTCTCTTTCACTTCAGATATCAATGAAGATTCCGCTGTATTACGTATAATAACCTCTTCATCTGGAGTTTCGAGAAGTCGAACTCCCAAATTAGCTAGTTGGTGAAGATCCTTAATCATCCTCTGCTTTTCTATAGATGCCATTTTAGACTTACGACTCAGTGCATCCGCTACCACATTCGCTTTCCCTGGATGATACAAGATATCAACATCGTAATCTTTCAACAATTCAAGCCATCTCCGCTGCCACAAGTTTAGATCTTTCTGACTGAAGATATATTGCAGGCTCTTATGATCGGTATATATGTCAACATGAACCCCATATAAGTAGTGGCGCCATATCTTCAAAGAAAATACAACTGCATCTAGCTCAAGATCATGCGTGGGATAATTCCTCTCATGTGGTCGCAACTGTCTAGAGCCATAGGCTATTACTCTACCATGTTGCATTAATACGCATCCTAAGCCAATTATCGAAGCATCACAGTACACTGCATACCCTTCTGTGCCTTCAGGAAGTACCAATACCGGTGTAGAAGTCAACTTGCTCTTCAGATCTTGGAAACTCTTTTCACAGGCATCATTCCATTGAAACTTGGAGGCTTTATGCGTCAACTTAGTCAAGGGTGCAGAAATAGAAGAAAAACCTTCAACAAACCTTCTATAATAACCTGCCAACCCGAGGAAACTACGAATCTCCGTAGGCGTCGTGGGTCTTGGCTAATTCTTCACAGCCTCAATCTTCTGAGTGTCAACTTTTATGCCTTCACTGGATACAATATGGCCCAAAAATGCCACTGACTTGAGCCAAAACTCACATTTAGAAAACTTCGCATACAGCTTACGATCATGAAGAATCTGCAACGCCTGCCTTAAGTGATTAACATGATCCTCTTCTGATCTAGAGTAGACCAGAATATCATCTATGAAAACTATCACGAACACATCTAGAAACGGCTTAAACAACCTATTCATCAGATCCATAAAAACTGCGGGTGCATTTGTCAGCCCGAATGACATAACCAGGAATTCATAATGACCATACCGTGTTCGAAAAGTTGTCTTGGGTATATCTTTATCCTTGACTCTCACTTGATGATAGCCTGATCTCAAGTCAATCTTGGAAAAACACTGGGCACCCTGCAACTGGTCAAATAAATCATCAATTCTGGGAAGAGGGTATTTATTCTTGATAGTCACCTTATTCAATTGCCGATAGTCAATACACATCCTCAGCGAACCATCTTTCTTACGCACAAACAATACTGGTGCTCCCCAAGGGGACATACTAGGCCTGATGAATCCCTTCTCTAGCAAGTCTTTCAGTTGCTCTTTCAATTCTCGCAACTCTGCTGGTGCCATTCTATAAGGAGGAATTGAGATTGGCTGTGTGTCTGGCAACATATCAATACCAAACTCCACTTCTTGTTCAGGAGGTAAACCTGGTAGTTCTTCAGGAAATACATCAGGAAATTCATTCACAACCGAAACGGTCTGAAAAGTTGGCGGCTCTGCCTCTGTATCCCTTACTCTAACCAAATGGTATATGTACCCCTTGGAAATTATTTTTCTTGCCTTAAAGTAAGAAATAAATCTACCTCTCGGTGCACCAATATTACCCTTCCATTCAAGGACTGCCTCATTTGGGAAATGGAAATATACCTTCTTAGAACGGCAATCTACTGTAGCATAACAAGACGCTAACCAATCCTTGCCCATAATAACATCAAAATCTACCATTTCTAACTCAACAAGATCGGTCATCGTATCATGACCACAAATATTCACAACACAATTTAGATAAACATTCCTAGCTATAAGAGATTCCCCCACTGGCGTTGATACTTCAAATGGCTTGGCTAATAATTCGGGTGTTCTTCCGAACCTTCCCGTAACCAAAGGAGTAGCATACGATAATATAGAACCAGGATCAATTAAGGCATACACATCAAATGCAAAGATGGACAACGTACCTGTAACCACGTCTGGAGAAACCTCTAAATTCTGCCGATCTGCTAGGGCATACACACGGTTCTGAGCTCCGCTAGAACTAGCTGCTCCTCTATCACCTCTACCGTGACCCATAGGTTGTGCACCACTACTCAAAGGAGGCACCGATGATGATGCAACAGCTGATCTGGTAGGTCGTGTTATACCACCTGTGGTCCTGTGTGGGCAATCTCTAGCCATATGCCCCGGCTTACCGCACCAAAAACAATTGTTCGTTCCAAGCCGACATTCGCCAAAGTGAAATCTTCTACATATGGGGCACGGGTGTCGTGGAGGTCTCAATTGACTCATACTCCCTTGCCCTTGATACCCCACTATTCGCGAACTCTGATTTTCACTGCTTTGCCCGAACTGATTACCTCTGAACCTTTGAAATTGCGGTGGAGCACTAATTGCAGGATAAAAAGATAACGGGATAGGCAATCTATGAGAGAACGAAGGCCTAAAACCTCCCTGAGATGCCATAAACTGCCCTATAGCTCTGGCCCGCTTAGAATATCCTTTTTCTGATTCCTGGGTTCTTCTTCTTTGCCTCTGATCTTCCATTTTCTGAGCGAAAGCTTGTATCCTCGCTATATCCATGTCCTTGTTCAAAGCAGCAATGGTACAATCTCTAACCAAGTATGGTTCCAATCTATCCACATAGTGATGAACTCTGTCATCCATAGTAGCTACCACATTAGAAGCATATCGAGACAAGGAGTTAAATCGAAGACTATACTCCCTTACACTCATATTACCCTGACGAAGATTTAAGAATTGATCTGCACGGGCCTGACGAGTCTCAAATGGAAGATAATGATCAATAAATGCATCTTTGAACTCTCCCCACGTAGTTGGAGGTGCATCAATACCCCTAGATTGTTTCCAATCCTCGTACCACAATATAGCCTCTCCTTTCAGTCTATATGTTGCTAGCTCAACCATCTCTTTACCGGATATGTGCATAACATCTAGAGACCTTTGGTTTTGATCGACAAAGTCCTGCGGGTCTTCGTTAATAGCTGATCCGGTAAAAGTAGGAGGATCCAGTTTCAGAAAATCCTGTGTCCGAAGGCTAGCTGCTCTATCCGTACCACTAGAACCCGTGGTAGGAATAGCTTGCCCTTGAACTTGACCGGCAACTATACGCGTTAGAAGTTGTACTGCATCCCTCAAATCTCGATCAACAGAATTAATAGATGGCCCTTCCGGAGGAGAAGAAGCTCCTGATATATGCTCAGCTTGAGACTCACTTTGTTCAGCTTGTGCCGGTGGTGACTTACTAGTACCTTCTCCGGCCACTACATCTACTCGCTTCCACTTATTCTTTCTCCTTGTAATCGGCATCGTTACTATAATAAAAAAACAATTGGATTAAGCGATCGATTATGACTTTATCTCTAATATGGGCTCTATTGCACGATCTAAGAAATGGAGAATGGAAACAATTCCTAAATGTCCAATAGCCTCCTGTTTATAGATGTGGTGCACAACACACCGATAAACGAGATTCTACGTAGACACGGCTTTGTAGACTCACTAGGACGAACTTCTCTGATACCACTTCTGTCACTCCCCAAATCCCATTGGAGCGGACTGGCACCCGTAGCCGAGGAGGCCCGGGAGAACCCGTTCATAACCTATACTTTCAAATTTACATTACTTATGAAAATTAGAAATTTGGGCAGCACTTCGTTGTAAATAGAAGAAAATAGTACCTGTATCAGCCCAGCAGACACACATATATATATATATAAACAGTAATTGGCCGTCAGATCCATCACGTCTATCAACCAAACACTCCTATGGCTGTACAATATGTCTACAAAAGCCTCTACATAGATACACAACTGGGTTAGGGTCGGGAAAACCTCCCTCCCACAAAAGACTTTTATACAAATACCAAAAATACATATAGAAACGACTTGGGATGCCCTGAAACAACTGGAGCTCACCACTATCAACAGAATGTCCTGGCTCTTACTGCGGAGGTGTATGACCTGAAGTACCTGTTCTTGCAGGCATGAATACAGGTCCCCCGTGAGGGACGTCAGTACGGAAATATGTACTGAGTATGTAAGGCAGTGAGTATCAAGATGAGATACAAAAGATCAACAGAACCCAGATACTAGTGAATAAACAGTATGAGTAGACCACACTTAAAAGAGCTGATGGGATACCTGCACATTACTTTCATATCATTACTTCCCGTATTCCTTATCAATACATAACATATGTTATACAATGGCCAACTGATCAGTGGTACTAATACAATACATCAGGGACCACCCCTGGAATAGCATATATACATAATCTTTATAATACAATGGCCAACTAATCATTGGTACTAATACAATACATCATATCATCAATTTAAAATAAAGACATTCCATTTCTTAATTCAATTAATCTTTGAGATTGGTTACTTTGTGGTCACACCTTATGGAACTTGAAACCATGATACCTCAATAGGAAAAACATGTAAATAGGTAATCAATATCATAAAAATGAAGTAGAGAATCATGGATACCTCATTAAACCATTTCGGAGTCAACAATAGTATATGGACATTTTTTTGACTAGCCGGACATCTTAAAAGTGAAAACAAGTTCAATTGGTAGTGTCGAAGATCATATGATGTTATTATGTGTCATGTGCCGTAGGACAATGTTGGAAGCTTACTTGAGAGTGCCATGGGTCATTATTCATGCCAAAGATTAGATAGAGTATGTCTTACATACCTTGATATAACCACTTCAATACAAGTCCAACTTGACTTCCCGTACTCTTCGCACACTTATCTACAATAAGTCATTTGTGGCAAACTAGTATTAGCAACCAAACCTTACCATTTAGGTATTAACTTCACCAAATAATGTCTAGGAAGTAATCCTTTAACTCATCAATAAGAGTGCTACATACATCCTCTTATACTCTTATTACATTCACATATCATGCATTTTCATGCAATATCCCTCAACATCACTCTTAGCCTTTATTTCCCCTCTTAATCACCATCCAATACCAACATGATCACTAGGCATACATAACCACTAATATAATGATATATCACCACAATTCATCCTCCATAATTCAATACAGCAACTTCCATAATTTACTACTAACAATTTATACAAAATAATTCATAACTATGTTTCTAGTTATCTTCCAACATCAAGACAATACTCATAATCCTTTATCAATACTTATTCATGGATAAGAATCAAGAATAAACAATATTCATTTCTTAACAATGAACTCTTGTATTTAGAATCCTCCTTACATAACCATGGGGTGCTTCTCGAAGCTTTCGAGATGGTGAACACAACTACGGAACCAATTCGAATTTTCTACGGTTGAATCACAAAATATTTGAAGTTGAAATTAGGCTAGGTTTTCACCTTCTCTTAGTAATTGGATGATATATGATATATATGAGGCTAAGTGTATGTTTATAAAGACCAATTTTCGTCCAAGAGGTAATAGAAAATGACCTTTTTGCCCTAAAAATTTAAATAAATCCGAATCTGTCCCCAGTGGATAGTTTTGACAGACTGAAGTAAATCGATCATAACTCTTTGCTCCGGTATCGGATTTGGGTGAAACCAATTTCATTGGAAATATAATTCAAAGGGCTTTCATTTTCATATAAAGTATACCACCAGTTCTTCCTGTACAAGGAGTTATGGTCATTTAAAGTTGATCCAAAAAAAAATTGCCTAGCTGTAGTAATTTTCCTGCAGATTTACTGTTCACACGCTTCCCCGGCCACCGTTTTGAAATTTCGAATGTGCTCGCTTATATGAAATACTCCTCTGTTTTGGGCAAACTTTATATCGTTGGAAAGCTTATTTCAATACCTACACATACAAATATTGACGGGATACTTCCGAACACCATAAACTTAATTTAACCCATACGCAAGCCTTTAGGACTCCATGTAATCGCGATAAGTGTACGAAAAAATTTACGGGGTGTTACAATATCAACCTCCCTAATTTTCAACTGATGGTAACTTGAGTGAAGGTATATCTTTGAGAAACACTTAGCATCCTGAAAATGATCAAAGAGGTCATTAATCAAAGAAAGAGGGTATTTATTCTTCACGGTAACCTTGTTCAGTTGACGATAATCTATACACATCCAAAGAGAACCATTTTTCTTTTGCATGAAAAGCACAAGAGAACCCTACAGGGAAACATTAGGATGGATGAAATTCTTATCAAGTAGGTCCTTTAATTGCTCCTTTTGTTCCTATAGCTTCGCCGGAGCCATCCTATAAGGAGAAATGGAAATAAAACGGGTGTCTAGTAGGACCTCAATCCCATTTATTCCCTATCCAGAGGGATCCCAAGAAAATCATTGGGAAAAACTTTAGGAAATTCATTAACCACAGGGACAGAGTGCAAAGAGGGGCTCTCAGAGTTAGAATCCTTAACCCGGACTAGATAATACATATATCATTTGAAAATTAATTTTTGAGCTCTAAGATAAGAGATAAACTTTCCTCTTTGAACTAGATAAATCCTCTCCAATTCTAATACCAGTTCATTAGGAAAATGAAAGGTGACCTTTTGGTTTCTACAATCCAGAGAAGTATAGTATAAATGGAGCCAATCCATCCCCAAGATTATATCAAAATCCACCATATCAAGTTCTATAAATCTACCAATGTCTCCCTATGAAGAATGGACACCACACACCCCTATAGATTTTTCTAGCAACAATACACTTGCCCACCAGAGTAGAGATAATAAAAGGGTCAAAAATATTTTTGAAACTAAAACCAAAGTGTACAACAACACAAGGATTCATATAAGATAGGGTGGAACCCGGATTAAGCAAAAAATAAATATCATGGGAGAAAAGCTATAACATATCAGTGACAACATTTGGGGATACCTCACATTCCTGATTAGTAGCAAGTACATAAAGGCGATTTCGGCCATTGCCGTTCTTGAATGTGGCACCCTTAGGTGTAGGAGCCAAAGATATGGCGACATTTGCCATATTAGCCCAGTTAAAACCCTAGTGGATGGATAATATTGGGCAAATGACCAGGCTGACCACAATTAAAACACAAATTCCTCTCTTACTCATAATATCCAAAATGAAGCTGCCCATAAAATGACAAGGAAGGTAACCTGGGGATGACTGAGCTCCATTTACCTAAGACTGGGCACCCTATGCCTTAGGACCATTGCTAGACTGAAAAATGACTATCACCTATAAGCTTAGGATAAGGACCAGTAGCTGATGAATAAAAATTTCCTAGTTCTTCTTCTTAGACCATTGCCCACTATCTTTTCCATTACTCTGCTAATTTTTACCCTGTTCTACATACCTAAATATCTTATTCTTTCTTTCCCCTATTTTTGCCTACTTTCTTTTCTCATCTTCTACTTGTTGTATGTACACCACTAAACTGGATATGTCCAAATCATTATTCAACATAGTGGCCTTACCACTCTAACATCAATTCACATGAAAGAAGCAAACTTTGTTATTCTGTACCTCATACTAGACACCAACTCCTAAGTGTAGTGAGACAGTTGTTGGAACTTCAGTGCATACTCCTTAATGGTCATCCTACCCTATTTGAAATTCACAAAGTCTTAACTTTGGAATCCCTTAATTCCTAAGGAAATATATGATCAAGAAAAGAACCCACAAACTCTTCCCAGACAGTCAACTTAGCCTTATCACCCCTTAAATCCTCTCACTCCTCATACCACTAATAAGACATTTTCTTTAACTAGTAAGATGCGAACTCCACATCCTCTGAATCAGTAACATGCATCACTCTAAAGATCTTCTCTATCTCATCAATAAGCCCTTAAGGATCCTCCTCAATCTTAGAGCCTATAAAGTTTAGGAGATTTAACCTCATGAACTGGACAACCCTGGTGACCTCAGATGAACTAGCAACATGACCAAAATGATCAGACCAACGAGACTATAATGCCACCAGTTGAGAAAACATATAATAGACCGGTGAAACTCCGTATTAGAGATATCTATCTGAGGGGGCTAGGCATGAGCATCACCAACCTTGAAAGTCCCAAGAGGACTAGTAGGGATCAGTGGAAACCCAGGTGGAGTAGTGCAATCAGGAGTAGGAGCCCTAGACCAAGTTTACATTCTATAAGTAGGGCTAATTCCCTCCATACTTTTCCCAGTTAGCATGGAGGTTCCATATTAGTACCTATGGCCGCCAGATCTTAGGAGAGGTATGATATGAAAAGAGAGTAAGCCAGGAGTTAGAGAAGTTTTAGGATAACTAGACTCCCAAACATGAAATATAACTCAAGAAAGGGAAACATTCCTAAATGCCTTATAGCCTCCCCTTTATAAGTGTGGCATACTACGCACCCATTAAAGGGACTCTACTCTACATGGCTTTATGGACACCCAGTGATCGTAAATCATGCTCTGATACCAAGCTTGTAACAATCCAAACCTGGGACTTGCCATGATAGGCACCTTAAGCCCACCATGGGTCGGAGACAACCCCATTAGCCTTAATTAAAGAGCACAATAAAAGTAAATAACAGAAATCAACCAAGACATGTAATAAGGAGATACATAAGTCAAGAATAAAGTTTGAAAGTCAAAACAAAACACTCATAACATCCCAATACTGTCCACAAAAGCCTCTAATCCAAAAATACTAACTAAGTCGAGATATGCCTTCGACTATGACAAAAGAAATTCATAAATACTAGAATGATAAATGAAAGCAAATGAAATGACCAGGCTTTCCGATGGATAGAGGCTCACCACATCACACTTGATCTACTAGAGTACCAAGACACCTGACGCTACATAGGATCAACAAAAAAGACCTCAGAACCTACATCTTGAAACGATGTAGTATTCAGAGATAGTCAGTACGACGAGTACTGGCATGCAGCCCAAGAGAAAAGATAAAATAATGCATTTACCAAAAATCTAGTCATAAACCACGTGTAACAATTATATATATGTATATATATATACACACACACATATATATATAAAAGATGCTGGGATAGGGGTAAGAAACATGAAATGTGATT
This sequence comes from Capsicum pubescens, assembly GCA_030864215.1. Taxonomy (NCBI): domain Eukaryota; kingdom Viridiplantae; phylum Streptophyta; class Magnoliopsida; order Solanales; family Solanaceae; genus Capsicum; species Capsicum pubescens. The sequence goes on along the minus strand of CM061538.1, from coordinate 310,184,868 downwards.
TATTAAAACATTAGTCCTAAACTATTTAGCTTGTACTGGTTTTTTAGGCATCCATTGGCTATATGGGTCCGACTCCCCCAACCAGAAGTACCCCAATCTATGTTAATATATATATATAAATATATATATATATATTGCATATACCGAGAAATGGCTGAAGCCACCAAGGAGATAGCCGTCCAAAATATACCGTGTACCCAGCAACAATGATCATATAGACCCCCAACATCGGCAAACATGGTTTTCAATGTTGGTCCTTCTGAGACTACACCTTCGCGGTGAGCTACACAATTCCCTTTAAGCCCAAATTAAAATAATTTGTACATAACACCAATCATTAATCATGTAGTTTTTTATTTAGGTACTTTCAACTTGGTATCATCATACCAATATACTTTCATGCTATTTCACTTATACCAAACCAAAACCATGTAACCATTAGACTCCAAATTCCAGTTCAAAATCTAAAACCATAGCCACCAATGGCATTTCAAAATCATAGTCGCCAAGGGCATTCCAAAACCATAGTCACCAAAGGCATTCAAAAAATATTTTAATCCTTTTTTTATTTAATGAAATGCAAAGTTTCAAAGGTAGTTTAATCATGTAGAATCCTTATTCAAAACCAAAATTTACAAAGTGGGTTGAGGATCACGTCATTACCATGCCAAATTTCATCAATATTGTGAAATTCAAGTCTTCAATTCCAACCATTGCAACAATGTACCAATTCAGTTTAAATTCATCATTTAAAACACGAGTAAACTATTTAAAACAAGATATAACAATGCAAGATTATCACAATCTAAAGACCCTTAATCATAGTTTAAATTCATCATTCAAAACACATAAATATTGGATAAATTGATGCAATAATATAAATTCAAGTTAGGGAGTGTACAACATGCCTGGAATATAGAAGAATTCAAAGAGGAATTAAAGTTTAAAGCCTGGTGTAATGAGTTCTTCTCAAACCCTTGTATTTCTTGACTTGGGAGTTAGAGAAGAGAAGCACAATGTAAAGCTTTGTGATTGGGTTTTTTATGAGGTTATGGAATGTTTTATGTTGTTTAAAAGTGAAAAAGGACCAAAAAGCCCCTAACACAAATAAAAAAATAAAAAATTGGATGATTTTTCCATAGCAGCATGTAACGTCGCTATCGCGGTGCATAAACAGCATGCCACGCTCCTATCGCAAAGCTTAAGTGGCATGACATGCCACTATCACAGACCATCACTGCCTCAGGATCCTAAAATTTCCTCAAACCCTTTTCAAAAATTCCAAAACCTTTTTCAAAACATCGCATATTATGATTTAAGACAAAAGTTAACATTACGTATGCAGGAAGGTCTAAAATAGATTAGTAAAATTTTTTGAGGGGTCTTATAATTCAAACACGTGCTTATTCAAGATGGAATAAAAGAAGGTCTTCAAAGAATTAAGGAGTTTGAAGACCCTTTCTTTGAACAAGAAAAATAGTTATGTGCTTATGAAAAAAGAAAAAGAAACTGATGTCTCATGTTTTGATGATTATCAGTTGAAACTTAATGGACCAGGTCCCTGGCTCATTATGAAGTGGTACAGTTGTCACATCTCTGCACAATTTTGTCTTCTAGTACAACTAACTGTACAAGTGTACAACGTACCCGATTAGACACCTGGTCCAATCAGAATTCAACCCTGATTTATACACCCCCATAAATAGTTTAGGATACCTCTCTATAAAATAGTTTTTGTAATTTTGGTGAATTAAGAGAAATGATAAAAACTCTTGTTTGCTCAAGTTCCAAATCTATGAGTGCTTAAATCTTAGTTGTTCTCGAGTCAAGTCTTGTTTTGTAATCGTATTTCTTATCTTATAAGATTAATGTCTTTTGTTTGGCAGTAAAGTTCTTAGGTAGAGCTACCTAAGGTTCATCGATTAGAGTTAATTGATTGAGGTGTGCTTGAGGTGGTTGTAGTAGAGTTATTACAACCAGTAGAACTTAGAGTTAAGTTCTTAGAGTCTATGACCAATGAGTTTTGATTACAGTGCAGATTGAAGTGCTTATGAGGGAAAGTTGTGGTTTTTCCTTCCTTGAGTAAGGAGGTTTCCATGTAAATTACTGTATTAATTTAATTTCTGCTAGTTTTGATTATTTACTGTTGTATTAGTTATTTCTCCTAATCTTAGGGACCTAGTCCCTAGTTGGTTGGTGCATCCCCATGTTTTAACAATTAGTATCAGAGCAAGGACACTCTAAAAGTTTAACACCTAGAGTGATTCTTGATTATGGCTGCTCCACCTAATTTGAAAGAAGGATAATCTACTACTAGACCACTCTGCTTTAATGGGAAATATTACAGGTACTGGAAAACCAAGATGTATGACTTCATTATGGCTGAGGATAGTGAGCTGATGGATGTAATACTTGATAGTCCTCATGTGCCTGTTAGAGAGGTTAAAGAAGGATACATAACAAGAACAGTTGTCTAAACCAAGAGAGAATTTAATGATAAAGATTGTAAGAAAGTTGAAAAGAATTACAAGGCTAAGAAATTGCTTGTTTGGTATAGGACCAGATAAATATAATAGGATTTATACGTGTAAAAATGCTAAGAGAATCTGGATTTACCTGAAGACTGCTCATGAAGAAACCACTGATGTAAAGGATTTAAAAGTTGATATGCTGACTACTCAGTATGAAACTTTTTCTATGAAGGAAGGAGAAATAATTCAAGAAACGCACACTAGATTCACTTCAATCACTAATAAGTTACACTACCTAGGAGAAGTGATTCCTCTGTATAAATAAGTAAAAAAAATTCTAGTTGTTCTTCCTAAGTTCTGGAAAAGTAAAGTAGATGCTATTATTAAGGTAAGAAACCTAAAGACTCTCACTATGGATGAACTTATTGGTAATGTAAAGACTCATGAGCTCAAGAAGCAGCACGAGAAAGAGAAGAAGGAATCAAAAAGAGAAAAGTCTCTGGCATTAAAGGCATCAAAGTATGAATCAAGAGAGAAGGACACTGATGTTGCTTATTTGTCCAAAATGATTGTGAGCGCAATGAAGAAAAGTGGTTAGTTTTAAAGAAATGAAAGAAACAGCAAAAAGGGAGGTACTATTGAAGTTTGCCACAAATATGGAAGTCCTGGGTATTTTATCAAAGATTTCCCATTACATAAAATAGGCTATCAAGTATATCTAAATTCTGTAGGTGATAAAGGAAAGAAGAAGCACCAGGTTCTTAAAAAGTCAAGAAGAAAAGTTGTAGCTGATTACTTAGTAAAACAAGCTCTGGCGGTCTGAAGAGACACTTTCAGTGAATCTGATAAAGCAGAACATCTTAAAGATGTCTCTATGCTAGCAATGGAGGATAATGAAATTACCTACGACTCTTTGTTTGCTCTCGTGGCAAAATCAGATGATGAAGAAGAAAATGAGGTAACTTTTTCTGACATTAAGGAAAACTTAGATATTTTGTGTGTGAATTAACTGCTGAGAAAAAATATTCTTGAAGACAAAATAAAAAGCCTAGATCTTGAATAAATGGCCTTAACTCTCCAGTTATCTGAAACTGTAAAAATTGAAATTTGAAAATCTGAATTTGGTAGATCAACTAAAGAAAGTAGATGAGTCTGGTAGTAAAGGGAAGAAAAAAGCATCAAAAAATAAAAATTGAAGGGAATTTAAAGGCATCTTATGACTGTACTTCACAAGAATGAGGAATTAGAAAGGGACCTAGTCCGTATAATAGAAGATCTTAACAAATCCCTAAAATGTACTACATCTTCACAAATCCTTTCAAATTTAACTAGCTAGGGAATCAATAATGATAGAGGTCTTGGATATTAGTGTAGAACCCATGCTTCTAGGTCACAAGGGAAGTATATTTTTGTTGCAAAAAACAAAGTCAATAATCCTCTTTGCACTCATTGTGGAAGGGACGGTCACTTGAAGAATCATTGTCAAGGATGGCTTAAAGATAGAACACACAATGCTAGATACATCCAGCAGAAGCAATCTCATCCTAAGGGATAAAATTTCTTGAAAAATATTGAGAGAAACAAACTGCCCAGCTGGACCAAAAAGGATTTGATCACTCTCTTTTCTTTTTTGGGGAACTCAAATTTAAGTGGGTTCTCAAATCTAACAAATGATTCTGGTTGTAGGTGGGAGTAAAGGATTGCAGTCAGAACTAGTTCATGGATAGCGGATATTCAAAGCATATGACTGGGAAGCCTGACTATTTTCTCTCTGTCAAGACACTTAATGGTGGACGTATCTTATTTGGAATGGTAAAAAGGATTATATTTATGGTGTTAGAAATATTGGAAAATCTTTGATCGTTCAACAAAATATATGTATCTTGTAGATGGTCTCAAGTACAGTCTTTTAAGTATATCTCAAATCTGTGACAAAGGTAATGAGGTAAAGTTCTTATCTGATGGATGTACTGTGTCAATATTGAAGTTTGGAAGAGTCATTATCAAAGCTAAAAGGTGCAAGAACATGTATGTGGCTGATCTCTACTCTGTGGCTGATAGTGAATTAACCAACTTAAGTGTTCAAGGTGAAAATGTTGATTTGTGGCAAAGAAGACTAGGACATGTTAGTTCCTTCTTACTGAATAAACTGATTTCAAAGGACCTGGTTCGTGGTATTCCGAAGGTGCAGTTTTCAGAGACCAAGGTTTGTGATGCTTGTGTCAAAGAAAAATAAACCAGATCTACCTTGAAGTAGAAAAAGTAGGTTAGCGCCTCTAGACCCCTTGAGTTGCTACATATGGACTTGTGTGGACCTGTTAAAGTCTAAATTAGAGGTGGAAAAAGGTATGTGTTTGTCATTGTAGATGACTATTCTAGGTTCACTTGGACAATGTTCTTGAGAACAAAAGATGTGACCTATGTTGTTCTTGTGGTTTTTGCCAAGCAAATCCAAATGAAGCTAAACTGTAAAATTGCAAGATTCAGATTTGATCATGGAACTGAGTTTGAAAACTTCCAAGTTGTAGAATTTTATGCTAAAAATAGAATTAATCATAATTTCTTTGCTCCCAAGACTGCTCAGCAAAATGGAGTTGTTGAAAGAAAAAATAAGACTCTCATAGAGATTGCAAGAACTATACTGATTGACAGTGGGCTTCCAAAATGATTCTAGGAAGCTGTTAACATTGCTTATTATGTGACTAATAGGTGTCTAATCAGATCTCTCTTGAACAAAACTCCATATGAGCTTGTGTTCAACAAAAATCCTAAGCTTGATTATTTCAGACCATTTGGATGCAAATGCTTTGTTGTAAACAATTGAAAGAATAAGATAGGGAAGTTTGACTCCAAAAGTCATGAAACAACATTTGCAGGCTACCCCAAAGCATACAAAGTTTTCAATAAAAGAACTTTGTGTATGGAAGAAAGTATACATGCGATCTTTAATGAGTTAGGAGAGCAAAGGAATTCTGGTAGAGATGAAGATTCTGACATGGAAGTACTCATTCCTATTCAAAGGGATGACATAGCTAAAGATAATGGTCAAGGACAAGCTAATATATGTGAGAATGATAAAGGTGATGATGAGTCAGGATCTCAGTTACAGACTCCAACCACAATAGAATACTATCAAGAAGACTCTAGTCAAAATCTCTAAGGACCTGGTCCTAGCAGAACTTAACTCAGAATGATAAATTGGAAGCACAAAACCTCTCACCCTCTTAAAAATCTTACACCCCTCTTGGAATCTAGAATTCAAACAAGAGCTCAAGCTAGAAATTTAATGACCTTCTCAGTCTTCTTGTCACAAAATGATCCCAAAAATATGAAAAAGGATATTAAAGATGTTGACTGTATCAATGCAATGCAAGAGGAGCTACGATGATTTGAAAGAAGCAAAGTCCGGCACCTGGTCCCCAAACTTATTAATAGAATAATTATTGGGACAAAATGGGCATACAAAAACAAGCAGGATAAGCATGGAACCATCAATAGAAATAAAGCAAGGCTAGTTGTTCAAGGCTATAACTAGGAGAAAGGAATTGACTATGATGAGACATTTGATCCAGCTGCACAGATAAAAACTATCAGGATTCTTATTGCATTTTTTGCCTATATGGGATTCAAACTCTTCTAAATAGATGTCAAAAGTACCTTTTTGAATAGGAATCTAAAGAAAGAAGTTTTTGTTAAACAACCTCCAGGTTTTGAAGACACGTACTTTTTTCATATATGCATAAACTGGATAAGGCTCTCTGTGGATTGAAGCAAGAACCTAGAGCTTGGTATGATATACTTTCAAAATTTCTTATTGAAAATGGCTTTAAAAGGGGGGAAAATTGACAAAACTCTCTTTCTGAAATCTAGAGGTAGCAACTTGCTTATTGTCCAGATTTATGTTGATGATATCATCTTTGGAGATACTTTTTAATCTTTATGTGAAGAGTTTGCAAAGTTAATGGGGAGTGAATTTGAAATGAGTATGATGGGTGAATTAGCTTTTTCCTAGGCCCCCAGATTAAACAAAATTCTCAAGGGACTATGATTTGTCAAGAAAAATACATCAAAGAGTTGTTGAAGAAATATAATATGGGAGATGCTAAGATAATTACTACTCCAATTGGAACCAGTTTCAAGATAGATAATGATAAACCTAGGCCCTCAATGAATGAGACAATGTATAGATGGATTATTGGATCCCTATTGTATCTCACTACAAATGGTCCAAATATTGTATTCAGTGTGGGAATGTGTGCCAAATTTTAGGTATATCCTAAAGAGTCTCATTTGAAAGCAGCAAAGAGAATTCTCAGGTATAAGAAAGGTACAGGGGACCTAGTCCTATTCTCTCCATCTGGAGACAGATTTGACTTAATAAGGTATGCTGATGTTGATTATGCTTGATACTTGGTAGATAGAAAAAGTACCTCAAGAATGGCTTATTCTTTTTGTTCTTCTTTATTTTTCTAGGGTTCTAAGAAATAAAACTATGTTGTCTTATCTACTGTTGAAGCTGAATATGTAGCTTCAGCTTCTTGTTGTGCTCAATTACTATAAATCAAACAACAGCTAAAGGACTTTGGGATTGTATCAGATACTATTCCCTTGATGTGTGACAATATAAGTGCTTTAAACATGGCTAAAAATCTAGTGCAGAACAAGAGGACAAAGTATATTGATGTAAGGCACATTTCTTGAGAGATAATGTTGAAAAGAGGGCCATTTGTATGAATTTTTGCTAGACTGAAGATCAGGTACAGATATCTATACAAAATCTCTTCACAAGGAGCAATTTATGAAGAATAGGTTGAGGCTGAGATTGATCAAAATGAACTGACCTACTTGGTGGCTCTTTTTCCTCTATAATCTGGTTATAATCAAAAGATAAGTATCCTTGATAAAATTTATGCTTATTGGTCTAACTCAGTACTATATCTTTGTAGGTATACATGTATGGTGAACTGCTTGAAAGAGAATAGTCGAGACAGATACTATATTAAGGATCAGTTAAGTAAGAGAGGGACCAAGTCCCACCTCTCAGGTTAGTACCAAAACTGTGTACTCTAAAAATCATAAAAGTCTATTTAAAAAGGCCATGTCTCTTTCTTTCTCTGAGAAAAAAATGTCAAATCCCTAAAAATATGAAAATCTACACCTATTAGGACCAGACAAATCATTTCCTCTAAAAGGTCCCTAAAATGAAAACGTCCCTTAAATACAAAATCAAATCCCTTCTCTTCTATTCTCTTTCAAATTAAATCTCAAATCATCTTCTTCAAAACTTGTCTTCTTAGAAATAAGTTTTTTCTATTCACTCTGTCGTAAAAGCTCCAAATGGATGAAATTTTCACTCCCTCAAGCTCCACAAAATAATTAGAAAATATTCAACCCCAATTATTTTAGTCAAAAAACCCCCGCAATCAATAATCCTGATCCTTTAATGTCCAAAATTATAGGAGATTCCTCTTCTAATCCTCCTCAAGAATATGAGTTGATTCCATCCACCATATCTTCCTTTGAAACTAAACTCCTAATCCTCTAAATGAACCCATTCCAGAAGAAACTTCAAAACCCATGAAAACCCTAGTAGAGTCAGCCATGGTGGTGGACCAAAATTAGGCCTTTGGTTTACTTATTGAATCCAAAGTTTCTCAAATTCCCCTTCCATCATACCAACCAGAAAGAATTAATCCCTATGAAACTCTAAACATACCTGGTTCCTTTACTCCTTCAGAAACAAATCCCATATTTTCTCAACTTTTTAATCAAGAAATTCTAGTAAAAAGGTCTAATCTCTATAGAAGTAAGTACTGGGTGGACGAAAATTTAATTATGCTCGTTAATGATCCTAGAGAAGGTTCCTTTGTCTTAGAGAAGCAAGTGGTAGGTGAAACGGTAGGAGACTCCTTTCCTAAAAGAGATGATACTAAAGTTGGGGAGTTTGTGCAACCTCCAAATGAGGAGAATGAGGTCGATGATAATGAAACACCACCAAGGTGGTCAGTATAGAAGAAAAGGTAAAGCAAGGGGAAAGAGAAGGTGGTAGATACTGGTGGGAAAGTTACTAGAACATATTCAACTAGGGTTTCTAAGAAGAAGTTGCTAGGGGATGCTATGAAGGCAAGCAAGTCTTCTACTGCAAAAAAAAAAGACTGAAGAAAGCTAGTATAGTGGAGGATAAAAATATAGAAGTTGTAGACATTGGAGAAGGTGAAGATATTGATCCTGATGTTGTTTCCGCAATTGAAAGGAGAAGAAAAGAAATTTGTGATAAAGGAAGGACCAGGTCCTCCGCTTCAAAGTCAAGAAGCCTCACTAGGTTGAAACAAAAACACATCGCAATAAATAAGAAGAAAGTCTCTGAGAGACCAAGTCTTTTTATAGGTTTGACTTTGCATGAATGAGTCAAACTTCTTGTACCACTGCCTTGGTGCCTTCTTCAATTCATAAAGACTCTTATTCAGTTTACATACCATGTGTTTCTTTCCATCTACTTCAAATCCTTCTGGATGGTCCATATAGATCTCTTCTTCCAAATCTCCATAAAGAAATGTGGTTTTCACGTCCAACTGCTCCACTTCAAGATCTAGGCTAGCTGCTAAGCTCAAAATGGTTCGAATAGAAGTCATTTTGACAACAGTGAGAATATTTCTTCAAAATCAATACCTTTCTTCTATTTGAAGACTTTTACCATCAATCGAGCTTTATATCTGACCATCTTGCTATTTCCATATTTCTTAAGTTTAAAAACCCACTTGCACTTAAGTGGTTTTTTACTTTTTGAAAGTTCAACCAGCTTGTACGAGCCATTTTTCTGTAGAGATTCCATCTCTTATTGCATGGATTTCATCCACTTGTTCTTTTCTGGATGGACCAATACCTCTTTTAGACTTTCTGGATCCCCCTCATCATTGACGAAGACATACTCTGAGAAAGGGTACTTGGATGACTCTACCCTTTGCCTTTCTGACCTCTTCAAAGGTTGAGATTGTTGTTCTTCTTCTTGAGTAGGGTACTCCACCTGCTCATCATAATTATCAGGTTGCTCCCCCTTCTCGACAACCTCATCGATTGTACTTTCTGCACTTCGAGGATAGTCAGAAGTAGAAGGAATGGTAATAACATTAGGGACTACACCATTCTATTCCTTGACCTTCTCTAATACATCATCAGCAATTCCAACTTTACTTTCTCAAAAGACTAAATCTCTGCTTCTGATGACCTTCTTCTTTATAGGATCCCACAATCTGTACCCAAACTATTCATCTCCATATCCAATGAATATGCAGGGAACTGATTTATCATCTAGTTTTATTATCTTCTCCTTCAATACATGTGCAAAAGCTCTGCAATCAAACACCTTCAGATGAGAGTAGGACACCTCCTTGTTGGTCCAAACTCTCTTTGGGATGTCAAACTCTAATGGAACTGATGGACTATGATTGATCAAGAAATAGGTTGTCTGAACTTCTTTACCCAGAATGACTTAGGCAGTTTAGTCATTCTAAGCATGCTTCTCACCTTCTCAATAATAGTAGAATTCATCCGCTCAGCTACACCATTGTGTTGTGGGGGTTCTAGGGACTGTTTTCTCTTGTTTGATTCCATGATTTGAACAGTACTCTATAAATTCTCTTGAAGTGTACTCACCTTCATTATCAGTGCTGAGATGCTTTAGCTTTTGGCCGATTTCCCTTTCCACCAGTGCATGAAACTTTTGAAATACTTGAATTACCTGATCTTTGTTTTTCAAGATATAAACCTATAATTTCCGTGAAGCATCATCAGTAAAAGTAACAAAATATTTGTTACCGCCCATCGATTCTTCCTCCATCATACTACAAACATCAAAATATACAAGATCAAGTATATTCAATTTTCTTTCAGACTATGTCTGAAATGAGACTCTATGTTGCTTATCGAATAAGCAGTAGTCACATGATTTTGTCGTCGTACTTTTGGAAAAAGAGATGAGTGATTTCCTAGAGAGAATCTCTAATCCTTTCTCGCTCATATAACCCATTCTTTTGTGCCACAAAACTACAAAAATCTCTTCTCAAATCCATTTAATTCACCTCGGTAAATTTTTGCATCCGTCATGTACAACGTGCCATAAAAAACTCCTTTTTCAATCACCAATGCTTCCTTGGTGATTGAGTTGAATGACTTAGCGTTGTTTGTGGTTATCACATCGTACCTATTTCCTGAAAAGTGTGCTCTACTCTATTTGTCAAAACCAAGCACATTTTCAAGGACATATGCTGCCTCGGGAAATTATTCTTTAATTTCGTAAAATGCTCGCTAAACTCATCAAGAGAATAAGCCTTTTGCCACAGCGTAGAATAGAGTCTCCATTTTTTATTTACAAAATTGTTCTCGTATCCATCTTGATCCAAAGAAATTCCAGAAATTAAGTTCAACCGCAAATTAGGTACATGACACACATTTTTTAGAACCAATGTGCATTCGACATTAGTCTTGATACTAATTTCTCCAATCCCCACGGTCTTTGAATAATTTGATTTACCCATTTTCACAGTGCCGAAATCACTTGCTTTATACTTGCTAAAAAATCCCTTACTGGTGTAGCATGATAAGATGCTTCTGTGCCAACCACCCATTCTGACTCTGTCCCTGCCAAGTGCATACACTCCTCTTCTTTATTTATAAAGAGAACAACATCATCATTATTTTGCATCGTGGCGGTAGTGTTGTCGTCATTCTTCTGGCCACTACTTTCACCTTTGCCCCTTTTTAGATTTGGACAATCTCTTTTGAAGTGACCTGGTTGATTGCAATTGTAGCAATTTTTAGCTCTTGATTTGGATCGTACCTTGGACTTTCCACGACCTTCGGTTCTACCATAGCTACTTAAACTTCTTTGGTGACTTTTTCCTCTGTTTTTTGTGATGAGAGCCTGTCCATGATTTTCAGGCTTCTTTCTCATTTTTCGTTAAGTAGAAGAGCTGAGGTGACATCTTTCAGCTCAATAGAGTCCTTACCATGTAAAATGGTTATTTCCAAAGTATCATAAGAAGATGGCAACGAGTTCAATAGTATGATAGATTCATCTTCCTTCTCTATCTTTACACCAAGGTTAGCCAACTGCGTGATCAGTCCATTAAGCATATTTAAATGTGATTAAAAATTTGTACCTTCACCCATATGTAGGGTGTACAACTGTTTTTTTGGGTATAATTTATTTGTTAGCGTTTTGGACATGTAGAGATTTTCTAACTTTATTCAAATACCACATGCACTATCTTTGTCGATGATGTTATTGACCACATCATCTGTTAAGTGAAACCTGATTGTACTAGCAGCCTTTTCATCCATTTCTTCTCAATCCTCCAGTTTTATGGATTCGGGCTTTTTGGATTTGCCACTTAGTGCCTTGTGTAATCCTTGTTGGATGAGCATATCCCTCATCCTCCTCTGCCATGTTGAGAAACCGCTATCACCGTTAAAAATTTTGCTACCTTGTACTTTACTTCGGATATTTTATTTTTATCAAGTATAGTAGCACCAACTGCAAAATATTATATTCGCGAATGAGCAAAACCTATGCTCTGATATCAGTTGTTGAGAATAAATCCCGTAACAATAATAATATTGTGGTAATAAAGAGTAATATTTATGACAACAGTAACATGATTAATCAACAAGAACAACAAGAGCGATAATGACACCAAGATTTTTACGTGGAAACCCAATGAGGAAAAAATCACGGGCCAAGAGGAGCAACTGATATCTCTGTAGTAAGAAATTTTACACCGTAGTCACAAGTACAATACTCAAAGTGACTACTTCACACTCAAAAGAAATCTCTCTTTTGATTTTTCTACCTCACTACATTATCGCTCACACTCTTTATTTTTCCTCACAGAATAAACTCTCTATGATGCCTCACTCTATTTTTCTTTCACTCTTTTGTTGGTGTGCCTTTCCAAGTAAATCACCGTACTCTATTTATAATAGAAGATATGCCCTTGCTTATGTCAACAATGACACCATAGCAAGACATTTTCAAAGTGTATAGTGAACACATTAATTGCCTATAACTATCAAATCCTGTATATTGCAGCCAACGAAGACCATTTGAAGATATGGGATGGACCCTGCAGTAAATTTGTTCCAATTATCTCCTTTCCCTTGTTTTCTGATTCCAGACAAAGAGTGACTATTAAATTTGTGCTATCTGTTAGGTGTTGCAATCCTTTAGGTAAACATTTTAACATTACGCAGACATGAACAGTTAAGTCGGTGATTAAAATTAAACCTTCCATCCTTTGAAGCATTCTCCTCAAGCATTGCTTGAAAAATTTGGCATGGTTCAATTTGAAGCTAATCATTATGTGTTTTATGGTCACTCTGCTCCAGATTTGTACATGTACTTAGGTAGTTTGTGTTGATGACATAGTCATCATAGGTAATGATGACGAGGGAATAATTATCAAGTTAAAACACCACTTTTTCAACACTTCGAAACTAAGGATTTGAATCGATTGACATACTTCTTGGGCGTTGAGGTTTCTCAATCCAAAGTAGAAATTGCAATATTATAGAGAAAGTATGCACTTATATTCTTTAGGAGACATGAGTGACAAACTGTATGCCTATTGATACTCTTGATGGATCGAAAATGTTAAGCTCCTACTAGTTTTGGGGGAGTCTGTTAGTGATCCTAAGAACTATAGACCTCTTGGCTGCAAAATTGAATTATCTCACTGTAATTCCTAATAGTATTATGTGTTAGTGCTTTAATTTTTCTTGCGATATCCATTGGAGTGTAGCTATTCATACTCTTATATATAAAATATGCTTTGTGGAAAAGGAGGGAAAAAAAGTGGTTGCTAGATAAAGTGAAGAAACGGTATCAGGGCCGGCATAAGGCTAAAGCAACTCAAGCAGCCTCTTTAAACCAAAAATATTTGGGGGGCCAATTTTTAGGTAATAGCGTAGTAGACTTTCAAGTTAACGTATGGTAAAAATTATTTTTTATTTTAAAAATATTGAGTATTATAAGGTAAAAGTGTACGAATACTATTCCTATAAAAAAGGTAAGATATAGATAATTATCTTGATTGATGTGATCGTTTAAGCTATTAATGGAAAAAGGTTGAATGTGAATATCTTTTGCTTTTAAACTTAGTTATTTGTTTACAATTTCAAGGCTCTTTTTTTCTCATATATGCTCCAACTCAATTTTGATACTTTTTCTCCCTTTCGTTAATTTCTCCGAGTTCAAATATTCCTCAAGTTATAGCTTATAGGAGAAGTATGATGTACAATGTCGCGTCCCATTTCAAACCAGCCGAAACAGTCCGCGAGGTAATTGTAGTGGGTGTAGTGACTCATTCTGGTTTTTGAAAAATTGTTGTTTCGAGTCGCCACCTAACTTTTAAGGAAAAACTAGGAAAACCATTTTGTAATGTGGAAACTCTATTTTCAATCTGTGAAAACTAGTGAGATTCTAAGTAAGGGTTTTCGTTACTCGAGAGGAAGGTATTAGGCACCCCTCAGAGCCTATTCGAAGATAGTCCTTAAACTTAGTTTTAGAAAAATATTTGAGAAATATTTACCTCATTATTTTCTAAAAGATGATAAGTAAAAGAAAACTTTTATTGTTTTGAAAAAAAGAAACTCGAAGTATATAAGTCATAACACCACCATATATAAAAAATTATAAGTTATTGCAAAATGTATATATTTTAGAATATGAAAAGAGGACGCATTGTCATAAACATTTATTAGGGAGTAAATGATCTTATGAGTTTATAAAAATGTAAAAGTTGAAATATGAAAATAAAATTATTATAAAGTAAAAAAAAGATAATTTTAAAGTATATGAGAACTTACTTATAAGAAAATAAATATAAATACATGTGTTCGGAAGTATAAAAGAGGACGTGAAAATTCATTAAATGGTGAAATCCCAATACTTTGAAATTGAATGACAAATAAAATATAATAGTAAAATGCAGGTGTATAATAGATTTGATATAACATGCAGATGCCGATATAATAATAATACATTAGTAAGAAAGAATAGTAACAGTGAAAATATACTTTATATATGGTAGTGTAAGAATGCCTATATATTTTGGGTTTCGGGAGACTTTTAAAATATGAAAATTTAAAATAGCGTTAGAAGTATGTGTGAAATGTAATAGTTTAAATTATTTTGGATGAAAATTGCATTTTTTTGACGATAAGCTACTTGCGAAGGACCTGACCAGTCAAAATCATCTAGTGATTCGTTTCGAAATTCCAATTTAACCGAGAAAACTATTGGTTAGTGTATTTGAAAAATTAAAGTTATTACAAGCCATTTGAACCAATTCAAAAATGTATTAATTGCACTTGAAACCAAAATTTACCTCTTTTATTCTAAAACATTTTGATTCATGAGTGCGAAGTGAATGATTAATTAATATGGTGTTACTACAACTATAAATGTCGAATGAGTGAAAGATTAATCAAAGAACATAAAGAGGTCTTTAAGCTAATCAAAAATAAATAAAATAAAATCTAATCAAACCACACAAGTACATATTCAAAGAAATAGAACATTAGTAAGATAAGTACCAAAAAGAAAATGTAGAAAAAGTAAAAGGACTAGATACGCTAAGTTCTTTTTGGAGGAAACCACTCCTAACAATATAGACCCCAAAAGTTGATTCTATAGCTGTTGACCCGGTACAATGGGTCGAATTGAGTTCTGTTGCGAAACTCCAGCTCCCGAGTATACATATAAAGGAAAAGAGAGAAAAAAAAATAGTAACTCACTAAATAATAAAGGATGAAAGTCATGTTATTACAGCACATTTACATAGGCATATTAGAAGAACGCACAAATTTGTTATGATGAAACTCATTATTATAGGACTTAACAACACAATCAATTAGATGAATTGGACTATCCCTTGTCAACAGAGTGCAAAGTGACTAAACAAACATTAAAAAAAATAATGGCAGAATAACCAAACATCAAAACAAAACAAGTTGGTATCCTTAGAAACAAATATTTAATAGCCCGAAAATGCAGCGAAAGTTTTGAGAAGTTAGGCATGTAATGGTGAAAAGGACTCATGGTGACTAATATAAGAAATAGTGCAGAATCTCACTAATTTTTTTTTAACAAAATAGCTTGATTTGTAAACACCCAGACATAAGTTAGAAATACTTTTTCACATAATCAACCAAATGAGTAAACTAACAAGGACACACATTTATACGAAATAAGGTAAGAACGAGGGAGGAATAGTTGTTAGATTTATAGAGGAACGCACCACAGATTCACATAAATCAAGAACAACTATAAAATAGTGAAATATGAGAGAGGAAAGATGCATACCTTTGTCCGCCATTGTAGCCATTATATCACATAACCGAAGACAAACAAGGCTAAGTCTTCCTCTCCTTTGCTTATGTCGGTTGGCAGCTTATGGGAATACATCTTATGTTAAATCCAGGAGAGAGGTTCTAGCCTTATATTTATAGGCTTAAAAGCCTTAACCTAGTGCACCCCCACCCCCCCACCCCATTATGGGGTCACAAGACTACACTATTGTCAGCCCACACCAATAACATGAAATGGATACATGCCCATATGGAATCCGCATGAATACAAGGCTTGTGTCTTGTCCACCAACTAATAACATCAGCTCGTTTTACTTTAACGTAGTAAAAATTTAATGTTAAGTCCATATAATATAAATAATTCTAACATTCTCTCACTTCGATAACGTTAAATTTTAAAGAAAATTTTTGAAAAACTTATTTTTATGAAAATGACTCTTGGAAAGAATAGATAGTGGCCATAAACATTTATTGATGGAACGCCATCTCCAACATAGTTCAGTCAAGCAAAACATCACTGTTGAACTATAACAGTACTTGCATCAACCACCGACACAAGACCAGTCCACAATAACAAACATTGAAGTTTCGTAGACATAAACCAATTGATGTGGTAGTGTAGCAAGAAATAGCCAACATGGACTCCAAATCGAGGCTATTTCATTGTTAGTCCTTCAACAATTTTTTATATCAATATGTACACTTAAAATCAACACGCGTACCATAAAAAAATCTTCACCGCGATTTTCTGTTACAATATGTGTGAGCACTAAAATAAAATGTGCAACACCAGAAAATCTTGATTTTTAAGGTTCAACACGTGCAACATATTACATGGTGCAACAACCAGAAAAATCCATAAGGTAGAATTATATACCATATATGTCTCCAAAAGAAAGATCCAATAAAACAACAATATGATCTTATCAATATGAGACATAACCAACACGTAAGGCAGAAAGCCTTAATATAATAAAATAATATTAAAGTTTGAATGATGAACTTACTCCCACTGATCTTGAGATAGATGCAATGACCAATCTTATTCTCCACAAACTCCATAGGTGTGATAACTTCCTCAAACTTCAAGTACCACTGTCGAGAAGCTTGCTTCAAGCCATAGATAGATTTCTTCAACTTACACACAAAATGCTCACTGCCTTTACCAACAAAACCTTGGGGTTGTTACATGTAAACCTCTTCATTAAGATCACCATTCAAAAAGGTTGTCTTTACATCTATCTGATGTAGCTTAAGATCAAAATGGGTTATCAATCTCATAATGGTCCTAAAAGAATTCTTAGAGGCCACAATCTTGTAGATATTTGGCAAAGGGTCCCATCTGTTGTTCAGTCTCAGTGTATCAACCATAGTACTCACCCCCACGATAAGACCTCACTATCTTAATGACATTTCCAAGTTGTTTCTCTACTTCAATTTTAAACATTTTGAATATTTCAAGAGAATCTGATTTTTCTTTAATAAGAAAAACATAACCATATCCAAAAAAGTCACTAATGAAGACGATAAAATAACTTAGTAGAATACGGACCATTTATGTTTGTGTGAATGATTTTCAATAAATCAAAACTACGAGCAACACCCTCTTTTTTAGTCAACTTTCCTCTAATGCAATCAATACATGTTCCTATGTCCCCAAAATCAAGAAGAGGTAAAATATTATACTTAACCAATCTATCAACTCTATCTTTAGAGATATGACCAAAACATTTATGCCACAGCATATCCATTTTTTTTATTTAAAATTGACTGTTTAGACCCAGCAATTTTAGAACTAAAAAAGTTGTATTCAAAAGCAAAAGTCAAAAAAAAATTAAACTAACCGTCAGATAGGATTCCATAACCAACAACTCGAGAGTTCAAAAACAAATTAACTTTAAGAGAATTAAAATCATAACCAAATCTATCTAAAACTTAAATAGAAATCAAATTCTGTCTAAAAGACGGTACATAAAGAGTGTTGTCAAGAACAAGCTTATAATCAGTTTCTAAGTCTAAAACTACAGTTTCTATGAACTCTACTTCAATTTGGACATTTGTGGAGACTCTAATTCTTGACTCTATTTCCTTTGAGTTCCTTTTGTTTTTGAACCCCTGCAGGGAAATGGCAACATGAGCAATAGCTCCACTATCAAACCATCAAGAATTAATGGGTACATCTATAAAGTGTGACTCAAAACAAAAAAGAGCTAGATGATTATTGTTTTTGACTCCTTAAAAGTATGATTATTAGATCTTTCAAACTTTCTAGGTTCCTTACAAGATCTTGCTTTGGAATCATGAGAAGTTAACATGGCAACCTCCCTTTTCTCTCTTTTAATTTTTTTTCTCTTCAACAAAACATTTGGAGGTGAGATCATCGATTGAACAAGATTCATCCTGATTATTATAGGTAGTTTTCATTTGGCTAAACTCAACAGACAAAGAGTTAAGAGCAAAGTGAATAAAGTAAGTATCGGAAAGAGTTATTTCAAGAGTTTTCAGTTTGGACTGAATGTGAATCATCTTAAGTATGTAATCTCTAACATCCCCAGTAAAGTCATACCTCATCCTAGCAAGTTTATTCATTAGATCTCTAGTCTCAGCCTTATTGAATACAACATACTTTCACTTGTGCAAGAAACCTTTTGGAATTGAGTAGCGCCCCAATTCTTTTCTATAATCAGAACGCCACACGGTGCTCATGATTCTGAAAGACCACAAGCTAACCCTATGCTGATAAATGTAACTGAGCACTACATAATATACTGAAATAAATGTAAAAAACTGACGAAAACTTGCCATAAGGTTTAAAACGTCAAAAATAATCAATAATGAAAATTGAATACTGATACATCTATCCGAAAATCCTCTAAACTGTCTGAACTGTGGAGTTGATGGGACATGTCCCTAACTAACTCCTCCTACTAAAAATAAACTGAATCTAATGTAATACTGAAATAAGAAGCATCCTTGAATGATGAGGACTCACTGCTACGTCTACTGCTACTGACTGAGTCTTAACTGCTATGGGTGCTCTAGATATCACGTTTTGGAACCTATGGTATAATACACCATAGCGCAAGAGAAAAGTATGCATCAGTACTTTGAATGTACTGGTATGCAGGATGAGGTAAGGCTGAATGCAAGGGCTTATGCATGAACAATACTGACTAAATAATTAGAGTATGTTGTATGAGGAGACATGCATAAATGCGTAAACCATAACTGAAATTGTAGTAACACTAAATACTGAGTTCTGAGGACTAACTTATTAATGACCGAGTCTACTAGTGCTGATATCTGAGTTTACTAACACTGGATACTGAATAACTTATTCTACTCATATTGATAATGATTGACTGAGTTTGAGATCAATCCTATATAATGGATGATCTCTGAATCTACTAGAATGAATATGATTGACTGTAATTGAGATCAGGCCTCTCTAGCGAGTGATCTTTAAATCTATTGATATTGATAATGGTTTAGTAGGTTTGAGATCAAGCCTAAATAATGGGTGATCTCCGAGAGGTAACCAAGCCTAATATAGAGGGTGACTCCTCAGCTGTTTTCTATTACTGAGACTGAATCTGAAACTGAAACTGTGGGAGGTAGTCATCTAACCGACATGCCCCTTCTAGCTAGTTGGGGTTTAACTTGTACCCTATTTGGAAGGGTGTCAGTACCGTGCCACGGGTAAAGACATCTTCTAAAAACCAGGAAGCCAAGCCTATTATAATGGGTGAAACCTGAGCGGAGCCAAGCCTAATATAACGGGTGACCCCTAGGAGGTAGTCAAGCCTAATATAATAGGTGACTCCTCATCCTGTGTTGGCTACACAGTTATGGATTTTAGGGATTGCTACTAACGACTTTGCCTCGAATAACAGGAAAGTCGTCATCCCTGCCCTCGCTCGATGCTGAATCCTACTCCCAACTGAATAGACACTGAACTGATTCTTAGATCGTACTAGACTGAGCTGAATCTGTTACTGATTATCTTACTTGACTGATCTGATTGAGTCTACTTGGTTCCATTGACTTATGGAATACTACTAAGTTCTAAGCTAAATACAGAACTTGATTAGACTGAATACTGAGATTACTGGGTTTTCTTAATGTTCTGACACTGACTGAATTCTACTGATGATAGCACGACTGAGATTATCTTGAGACTGACTCGACTCTAGACAAGAAACTAAGTTCTTGGGTATAAATACCCCCAGGACTCGATAGCATAAATAAATAAGACAAGACTACACTTGAATATCATGACAATGGACTTTCATTCACAACACAATCAATACGATATCTCGTCAATCACTTGAATGTCATAAATACGTAAATGTATAGGGTATGCATACTAATATCTCATAGTTGTTCAATAAGGAATACACATGGATAAAAATGTATGCAACTTATCGTAATACATTCACTAAGGCATTTCAACAAACGCTTGGCATGCACTAGTTATCACATAATTGGTGATTTCATGATTAACATACTAAAAAGGCACTATTCTCTTTACTTAAGCATTCTATCAAACATATGGGGAGCATGCTTTGGTTATACCACATATTCTATACTTAATTATCATGAATACATCAATATCATGCAACTTGAAGGTATTTTATCATGAACATCACATAGTAGGATCAAAGCTTGGATCTTTGAAATCAAATCATGAATTAAAACTCATCAACAACATGAACTTTAATTTCTATTCAAT
This sequence comes from Capsicum pubescens, assembly GCA_030864215.1. Lineage (NCBI taxonomy): Eukaryota > Viridiplantae > Streptophyta > Magnoliopsida > Solanales > Solanaceae > Capsicum > Capsicum pubescens. The sequence continues at coordinate 310,164,300 of CM061538.1, read as the reverse complement.
AAAATCATGACAATCTCATAAATATATAATCTTAAATTTAGAAAAGGATTCTTGAACTTCTTGGGTGAAAGGAACCCAAGAATCAACATCTAACATACCTCAAAAGCTTTAATCTTGAAAGAGAATGACTTTTCTTTAAGGTTCTTGAGTTGGGATTGATAATTTCTTGGTTTTCTTAAAGGAGAGCTTGAATCTTGTTCTTTGGAGATGATCTTGAGAGGAAACCCTAATTTTCTTATTCTTGAGAGTGGAGAGGATTAAGGGTTTTTAAAACTGATTTATGATGGTTATGTACGTGATTTTGATGATTTAAGTTGTGGAAGGTGAAGGAAAAGTCCAAAATACCCCTACGAAACTGCTTTCTAGTTGCTGAAATTCTCGGCTGACGATCAAGGATGATAAGCCATCAGATATGTGATGGCCCATCAGCTCAGGTCGTCACTTGGAAGATGGAATTGATGGGTTTCTGCCTAAGTCTGACGACTTGGGTGATAAGTTGTCAGATATGTGATGGCCCATCAGATATGTCGTCACTCAATTGCCAGGCTAACATGCTGGAGTAAAATTGGTATAATTTTTTGGTCCGATATCAGATTTGGGTAAAATTGGTATAGTTTGAAATCTAATTCAATTATCTATATGTTGGTGGGTCATGAGCTCAAAAATTCATATTATAACGAGAGATATGCTCGTTTGAATTTGACTATATCAATATCCTTCCCAAAAATTCAATCGGTAAGGAATGTTTTGAGTCGACTAATAGCTAAGATGTATTTGAGGTCTTAATATACATCAAACTTGATCCTAAAACTACCAAATCACTAGAATTTATTTCTCATGAGCTTGAAGCATGGTTCTACTATCGGTTGGGAATCTCGGGGTATTACAATATCTCCCCCTTGGGAACATTCGTCCTTGAATATTGCTTGTTAAGCTAAGAGTACTAATTGACCAAACCTTCTTAAGGGACATGAACATCTGAAACATGACTATGCAACTAATACTACTGACAGACTGAGCTCTTATACCGTACATGCATATCTGATGCATCGAATACTCGACCGTAGCTACTCATAAGCTGAATTCTCATAAAGAACATGCATATATGATGCATAGATACGTGACTGAATTGTTCTCATGAATGCATGACTGAATACACTGATGATCTGAACTTTTTCTACTACTACTAAACATGCATATCTAATGCATGAATATCTGACTGAACTGACTCTTGAAAGCATGATTGACTATGCAAAAATAACTGATGCAAAGCTTGTAATGAGAATCTGAGCATAAAACTGAATGGGTTTTAGGAATTGAAAACATCGGGGAGTTATAGGGTATCTCCCCTTGGGACACTATGTCCCTCTAAGAACACTTACTTCACCGAAGTACTTGAGAAAACTGAGGCGATGCACAAGGCACCTATGAACTGGTTCATAACTAAATGTCTGGGATCTGAATATAATGCATGACGCATGAACTGAGTTATACTCACAACTACTATAATACTCTATATTGGGATAGTTACATCCCTGAGGTTTCTGATAGCATGATTAGATGAAAAAATGAGAAAACAAACTATACGAATCTAACTGTCTGATTGCTAAACTGACTGCTGGTTCTACTGACTAACTCATGCTGAAAACTTAAGCTCAAATAGGAGCAAAGGACCTAAAAATGCATATCATGAAGATAAAAGACTCATAACGTACCCGAATCTATATTAGGGAAACTTTCTTAATCAAGGCGATCCTGAAGTGCATAAAGTCTGTTCTGATGCTGACCACTATTGGTACCAGAAGTGGCACCCTGTTGACACAAATCTCTACCCTTCTGAGCTAGAACTCTACACTCCCGCATCCTGTGGCCTGTCTTACCATATCCAAAGCATACATGACTATTTCCTCTACACACACCTAGGTGATTTTTGCCATACTCTCCACAAAGTGGATAGGTACGCTCACTTCTCACACTACTTTAGGCTTTGGAGACTAGCTCCCCATCATGACTGTTATTCCTGAACTGAGGTGCAGATACACTAGGTGAGGATAGAGCTGGGACTAAAAATTTTTTACTATGCTTAGAACGATTACCACCCTAAGACCCTGGATGAGAAAAGCTATAACTACCTGTTCTAGCTCTTTTATTTGATCTGTCTCTATCCTTCATCTTATTTGACTCAATCTGTAGGGCATGCATCATCAGCCTAGGGAGATCCATGTCTTTATTTAGCATAGCAGTCCTGTACTCCTTCAATACTAACCCGGACACACCTGTCACAAATTTACTTATACTAGATCGGGTGTCAGCTATCAAGTCAGGAGCATACTTAGATAACTGGTTGAACTTCAAAAAATACTCCTCTACTATCATGGAGCCCTTCCTCAGGTTCATAAACTCCTCTACTATAGCTTCCCTCATCTTTAACGGAAAGAACTTGCCTAGAAATGTATCCTGGAATACCTGCCAAGTCATAGGAGCATCATCATCTCCTATATTTTTCCTCCACGCCACAACCTAGTCATAAGCAATATCTTTCAGCCTATAAGAGGCCATCTCTACACTCTCCTCCTCAGACACATGCATAACCTAGTGATTTTCTTCACCTCCTCTAGAAATAACTTTGGGTCCTCACCTACCTTAGACTGAAAGAACTCAGGAGGGTTCATTCTCATAAATTCATGAAGTCTAGCTGCGGCTGAATCACCACCTTGCTGATGTGGAGCAACAACCCGACGATTCCTCTGAACATTAGTCATCACAGCTTGGGCTAGCACCTGAAAATCTTCCGGCACTTTGCATGTGACACATTCTCACTCGAAAGATATACGGGCTGAGGTGACTAGTTATCATCTCTACGGACATTGGCTTTGCGAGGAGGCATACTCTATAAATGGAAAAAAAAGATGGATTAGACTGAGGATTAACTTGAGATCATGCTCACTCGCATGACATGAATACTAAAAAAAGGGAGACTGTTCCTAAAAACATCTTAGAGCCTCCTGTACATAAATGTGGCGCGCAACACAACCTTGCAAAAGACTCTACTAGATGTGATTTTTCAGACTTCCTAGGACACTATTGAACCTTAGGCTCTGATACCAAGTTTGTAACACCAAAATTTTTTTCTATAACCAGAATGCCACATGGTGCTCATGATTCCGAAGGACCACAAGATAACCCTCTGCTGATATCTGTAGCTGAGCACTACATAATATACTGAAATAAATGCAAAAAATTGGTAGAAACTTGCCATAAGGTTCAAAACATCTAAAATGATCAATAGTGAAAACTGAATACTAATACATCTGTCCAAAAAGCCTCTAAATTGTCTAAATTGTGGAGTTGATGGGACATGTCCCTAACTAACTCCTCCTACTGAAAATAAACTGAATCTAATGTAATACTAAAATAAGAAGCATCCTCGAATGATGAGGACTCACTGCTACGTCTACTGTTGCTGACTGATTCTGGACTACTATTTGTGCTCTGGATCTCGCATTTTGGAACCTATGGTATAAGACACCATAGCACAAGAGAAAAGTATATGTCAGTACTTTAAATATACTGGTATGCTAGATGGGGTAAGGCTGAATGCAAGGGCTTATGCATGAAACATACTGACTAAATATCGGAGTATGCAGAATGAAGATAAATGCATGAATCCGTAAACCATAACTTAAATCATAGTAACACTGAATACTGAGTTCTGAGGACTGACTTACTGATGACCGAGTCTACTAGTGTTGATATCTGAGTCTACTAACACTGGGATCCTAAATAACTCATTCTACTCATACTGATAATGATTGACTAAGTTTGAGATCAAGCTTATATAACGGGTGATCTCTGAATCTACTAGAATGAATATGATTGACTGTAATTGAGATCAGGCCTCTCTAGAGGGTGATTTTTAAATCTATTGATACTAATACTGGTTTAGTAGGTTTGAGATCAAGCCTAAATAATGGGTGATCTCTGAGAGGTAGCCAAGCCTAATATAGTGGGTGACTCCTCAGCTATTTTCTATTACTAAGACTGAATCTGAAACTAAAACTATGGGAGGTAGTCATCTAAACGACATGCCCCTTCTATCTAGTTGGGGTCCAATCTATACCCCAGTTGGAAGGGTGTCAGTATCGTACCACGGGTAAAGACATCTTCTCAAAAACTAGGATGCCAAGCCTATTATAACTGGTGACACCTGGGTGGAGCCAAGCCTAATATAACGGGTGATCCCTAGGAGGTAGTTAATCCTAATATAATGGGTGACTCCTCATCCTGTGCTGGCTACGCAGTTATAGAGTTTAGGGATTGCTACTTCCAAATAATATTGGTATGAATTTGAATGGTTCTATCATTTTAACTTTACCATTCATATCTCGTGACCAGCAGAAAAAATTTGATCATAAAGCAATGATGACAGGTGATTCATTATCTTCGGATGATTTTGATGATTTTACCACCCAACCATCGATCGCAATGATACTAAGTCAAAGTCTAGGTATTAGAGATCAGTGAGACCACCTTCAAAAAGAAGAAAGATAGATGCTGAGCGGAAAAAAATCGGTGACGATTCAAGAAAAAATTAAAGCTCACTCATCCATTAAAGAAGTCAATGTATCACCTCCTAGCACATCAAAATCATTTCCTGACTCAATCAATAAAGAATCTCAACACGAATCATCTTTAATGAACTTTGGCAAACAAACACCACCAATTATCGTATATGTGTGAGTCTACATAAAAAATTAATGTGTCTGGAGTTATGCATCATGAGCAAGTTTTGCTTAAAGCTGATATGAATGCAATTGAATTATTTGTCAATACATATATAAGTGCTACATGTATTTTTATTTTTAACATTGGGTAACTTGACATATCTAGTATACTCTGTTTAACTTATGAAGGTTGACAAACGATTTGATCACATTGAAGCATTAATGAAAAAACATCATGAAGAGATGAAAAGCAACATGAAAAGATGATGTCCGTTGTGAAAGAGAAGCATGATGCTCCTCAAAAAGTAAATTCTAATTTAATTACCCTAAATTTTATATACAATTATCTTATTAAAAAATATATGTTTTTCAGATTGTTATTGACATCAACAGTTTAAATAGAGATTTGAAAAAGAATGAGACAGAGAGTGATGAATTGACAACCCCGAAATAACAACCAAAGGATATACCTAACAAGGTAAATTAGTAGAAATTTAAAAAATGTATATTGTATATTATTTTTATAATATAATGCAATTTTGTGTACCAGGATGATGATAGAAATGATGAATCTACTGGAGATCACAAGCTAGATGAAAAAATTAATGTTGAGTCTTCTTTGAAATTTATTTTTTATGATCCAATTATATCGACAGAGATCATTGATGTTCAACACGAACAGAAGGTACTAATAAAAAACTATTTTATGAATTATAGTTATTAATGGAGAAAATCATTCTGTTAAATAGATTTTGCATGATAAATAGTACAACTAGCACATTCAATGCACAAAGTTTGATATATCGGTCAAATGAATCTCAATTATGAAATATAATAATATTTGAGTATAAAATGGGTGCCATTAAGATCGAATTTAAAGATGTAATGTTATAGATTTTTTAGCCTATATATGTCTTACAGGGTTTGTTACAACTAACTAATTTTAAAATTTATGGTCCATTGTATCTAATCATTTTCATCTTTATGGAGAATAGCACTGAGATTAAGACTACTGCATTTCAGGAATCAATAGATAACATCATGGCTAAAATTTTCTCACCAGTTTTTGTAATATAGTCTGTTGAGCTTATATAGAAAGTAAAATCTCCCTGGTCCATCTTTACCAACAGACAATATTATAGTTCAAAATGAACTGCAGGTACGTATAACACACGGATTATGAATTATATGTTAATTAGGAATATCTTTTTGTAAAAAAGGTTATACATGACAGATAATTTATCTGATACATTATATAAATAAAGTTTTCTGACTTTATAAAATGTACCACGCCTATAATAATTACTTATGATGCATAATATTTTTTTGCATCATATGAGTTCTTTTTTATAAATCTCTATATATAGAAATAATTTTAAAGATGTATTACACTATAGATTTCATATGATTCTCTTACATCTAATTAATTTTATAAATGTTGATTCACTATATCTAATAATTTTTATTTTTCGGGAGTCTAGCACTGAGATTTCTGCTAATGCGTTTCAGGAATCGATATATAACATCATAGTTGACATTTTCGAACCAGTCGTTGTAATGCCAATAAAATCTGTTGAGCTTTCACAGAGAGTAAATCTTCCTGATCTATTTTTATAAACAGACAATATTGAAGTTCAAAATGAATCGCAGGTACGGATAACACACGTTGTGTGAATTATATGTTATTAATTAGGAATATCTTTGTATAAAAGAAGGTTATGCTTAACATATAATTCACCTGATATATTCTATAAACAACGTATTATGCTTTATAAAATATATCAGACCTGTCAAATTTTTTTATGATACATAACAATTTTTTTGTATTATATGGATTCTTTCTTATAAATTCGAACAAAAAAAATAATGTTAAAGATGTATTACACTTTATATGTCATATTGATTCTCTTACATAAAATTAATTTTCTTATTTTTGATAGTTGTATCTAATAATTTTACTTTTTCAAGAGTCTATCACTGAAATTTCAACTGATGCATTTCATGAATCGATAGATAACATTGTAGTTGAAATTTTTACACCAGTCATTGCAATGCCAATCAAGTCTGTTAGCCCCAAAAAAATCAATGACAGTGAATATCACATTCATGATAGTCGATTTTCATCAAGTATTCCAGAAGCCCACTTGGGTAAACATGATGACATAAAAACACCTGCACCAAGGAACCGAAAGTAAACTAAGATATTCAAGTCACCATTTACAACTGAATTTGATTTCAGTTTGTAAAGGCAAAGAAACTGTCGCAGATGATTTTTTTTGAAAGCATCCGTTTGATGGTTATTTTATATCCAAAGATGGGTCGATCAGTCTAATTGAACAGTATTGTGAATGAATTGTCGAAGGATTACTAAAGTATCATGAAAAGAAGTAAGATATTTTACTTTTCTTCTTATTATATTCTAATTTTAAAATTATGAAGATTTAAAACATATCATTATTACTCATATAGGAAATTGAAGGACAACCACCATAGAGCTAACAAATCAGGATTTGATTTCAATTCGTTGAATTTTGTTGTTGCACAACCTGATACAAAGAACTGATTTTACATAATATCCCAGCTCAACAGCTGCTGAAATGATGAGGTATTACAAAATCATTATATATGACTACAACAAACTGTTTTCGATACATATATGCACATTATGATACATAAATATACACACATTAATAAAATAACTATCAATCTCTATTATTATTTGCCAATTGAATTTTTTACTGAGATTCGAATTTCTTGAAATCACTAACTTATTTATGTTGTTATTTCGAGCAGTATGTAGATGTTATATTCTACTACCTTCGAAAGAAATCAAAGCAACAACTGAATCAAGAATACAGATACACCACCGTAAATTGCTTGTTCAAAATATAAATTAATGCCACATACAAATGATATTTTGAAGAAGCAGCAGGTGATTCTCTCTCAAGTCAAGATGATTATAAAATTTTGTGCCTTGGTGCAAGCAATGAAGAGTTACTGATAAACATCATAAAAGGGTTCAACATACCGACTGCTTTGCCTTGGCAATTGATCAATGATGTATACGTTCCTGTAAACTATGATAAAAAATTTCACTAGATATTTTTTGTGATATCTCTAAATAAAAGATGTATTAGGGTGTATGATTCAATGTTGTCATCGCGTCATTGAGAGCCATCACATAAAATTCACAAGTTATTTGTGAAGCTACCAACATACCGTTGTGACAGTGGATTTCTGAGAAATACTGAACGAACGATATGGTCAAGTCTCGAAGCATACACAGGTAAGATGATCCAAGGCATCGGTGCTGTGAACCAAAACTCGTTTGATGTTGAATAGGTAAAAGATATTGCAGAACAAGTCAGTAAAAGTTTGTAAGTATCTCTTCACAGTTTTATATATGTAGAAAGATTCCAACTCCTTTCTTTATTGAATTTTTTTTAACTATACATAATTTAAGCTAATACATTATAATATAGTTATTATCTGAGTGCATAAGTTCTGATACAACATAAATATCCATGTGATTTAGCTTCTTACTAAATGATTACTCGTGTTTAGGGACTGCGGTATTTTTGTGGAAACTTATATTGAATTTCTTAGCGATCGAATGTTGATTTTTTCATCACATGTTGATGCAGAATATTATCAAAAGAGATATGCAACACTGTTATGAAACTATGGAGTAAAAAAGGCTACAAAAATTTATTCTAGTGATCATGACAATCCACCAAGACCAACGTCCAATTTACTTTCCTCCAGCTGATGATTTTTCTATTGTTGCCATAGAGTAGATACTAAGTTGTCGCATAGATATGTTTTGAACAATGTTTTTATTATTGTCTTATTGGCCTCTATTATTGTACTTTAAGATATTAAGTTTAATAGTGTTGTTTTTTATTTTTCAAAAATTATCATCAACTTTTTAGATCAATTAAAATTTGTATGTTTTCATCAATATTTATTTTCATTTTGTTCGACTCATGCAAATCTATGTAGTATATATATAAAAATTGTTGACTAGTACTTCAAAATGTCCCAGTTCAAAGTTAAAACTTATTTAAAGCTACTTCTTTTGTATTATAAAAAAAAATCACATACAGTTTTCATACTAAATATTCATGTATCATATATACCCTAATGTTATAATATAAATCTCAATAAGTCATTTAATGTAAAGTTATGTATCATGAACAGTTTTACAAATAATGCACGCAGTGTATCATATTTCAAGCTATGTTGTATCATGATTTCGAAATTACATTAATTATTAGTGTAAACATTTTTTATTAGATTACATATTATTTTCTAAATTTTAGAAAAGTTACATACAAATTTTGTGTCATAAAGCTAATTCTAATGAAAAAAAATATGATAATATGAAAAACATTTTATGATATAGTTGTTGTCTAATTTGAACAACAATAAAAAAACTTGTGGTAAGGTGACTGATACAGATTTAATAATTAATTGATCTCATTAATATTGAAGGGGTTACAGCTGTATATATAGAGAACTGAAGAATAACTAATTACAGAATAACCCAGATGTATTTAATAATTATATATGTAGTCTATTATCCCCCCGCAAGCTGATCAGCGGTAACGAGGGGCAGCTTGGAGCAGAGAGACTGAAAAGGCTGTAACGGAAGAGGCTTGGTGAGAATATCAGCAAGCTGGTCAGTAGATGGGACATAGTGCGTGGCCATCGCTCCTGCAAGTACCTCATCGCGAACAAAGTGACAGTCAGACCCAACATGCTTCATACGATCATGAAGGACTGGATTTTTGGTAACACAAATAGTGGACTGATTGTCACAATAAATCTGTGGTTTCATCGGGGGAATGCCAAGTGCATCCGTAAGGTATCGTAACCACATGGCTTCAGCAACACCCGCAGCCATGGCACGATATTCTGCTTCTGTGGAGGAACGGGACACTCGCGTTTGCTTCTTGGTGCACCAGGAAATCAGATTCGGTCCCATCATAACAATATATCCAGTAGTGGACTTTCGATCATCTTTGTCGTTAGCCCAATCCGAATTAGAAAAAACAGATATATCAAACGAGCCCTTTTGAAATAAAATTCCACAGTGAAGAGTACCTTGAAGATAGCGCAGAATGCGTTTCAAGGCCTGAAAGTGTTGTCCTGTGGGAGCATGCATTGATTGGGAGACTCGATTGACTGCATATTGGATGTCCGGACGAGTAACAGCAAGATAATGAAGTCCACCGACGAGGCTCCGATATAGTGTAGGATCGGCAAAGGGAGTATTCGGCCCTGGGGATTGGCGGACTGCCATAGGAGTGACCGCGGGTTTGCAGTCTGTCATTCCAGCCCGATTTAGAAGTTCAAGGGTATATTTTGTCTGATGCATCAATATGGTTCCCGATTTGCGGATGAGTTCGAGGCCAAGAAAGAACTCCAGAGGACCGAGGTCCTTAAGTTTGAAGTCACGATGCATAGCTTCAGTAATTTCAGTGATGAGTGATGACGAGCTGCCTGTAATAACAATATCATCCACATAGATAAGAATGATGACTGTCCCTCGAGAACAGTGAAGGGTGAAGAGGCTGTTGTCATGATGGTAGGTGCGAAAACCAAGACCCTGCAGAAAAGTAGAGAGACGTGTGTACCAGGCACGAGGGGCCTGTTTCAGGCCATACAGTGATTTGCGAAGCTTGCAAACATAGTGAGGACGGTTGGGATTAACATATCCCGGTGGCTGAACCATATAGATTTCTTCCTCAAGATGACCATGAAGAAAGGCATTGCTGACGTCTAGCTGATGAAGCGGCCAATCATAGTGAAGAGCAAGAGACAAGACCAGACGAATAGTCTGTTGCTTAACAACAGGGCTGAAGGTCTCCTTATAATCCACACCATACTCCTGATGATACCCTTTTGCAACCAGACGTGCTTTATAGCGAGAAAGAGATCCATCTGAATTTCGTTTGATGCGAAACACCCATTTGCACCCAATAGACTTTCGGTTACTAGGCAGAGGTACCAAATCCCATGTACGTTGTTCATTCAGAGCCTGAAATTCCTCATCCATAGCTTGGCACCAGAAACTATTTTTGGAGGCTTGGTTGTAGGTAGTAGGCTCAGTTGTGGGATGTGCATCAAAGGGTATTTGAGTGTGGTAGGCTTTGGGTTTGAAGGTACCGGCCTTGGCTCGGGTTGTCATAGGATGAGTGTTGAGTGGAGGGTGATTAGGAAGGGGTGGTGGAGTTGTATGATGCGTGGGCGGGGGTTGGGTGGGGCTGCCGTGGGAGCTGGGATGTGCAGCGGTGGATGGGGTGGCTGTATGTGTGTTAGGAGTATGATGTAGGGAAGTGGTGGGTTGTGTGGCAGTCGGCTGGGTGTTCGGGTGGGAGGTTTGGGGTTTCGGGTGGGTAGTGGTGTAGTGGGGTACCGGGTTAGGTGCCGAGTGAGCCGGAGCATGAGCGTGAGAAAAGGACGGAAATAATGGCACAACGCCAAGTGGATTGGGGGAGTATGGAGTAGAGGAAAGACTTGTGTAAGGAAATTGTTCCTCCACAAAACGAACATGACGGGAAACATATGTTTTCTGAGATACAGGATCGAAACATTTGTAACCTTTGATAGTGGGATGATAGCCTAGAAAGACACAAGGGGTGGACCGAGGTTGAAGTTTATGTTGAGTGTGCGGACGCAACCAGGGATAAACTAGACACCCAAACGGGCGGAGATGGATATAGTCGGGTGGATGATTGTAGAGACGGGCATATGGAGTGGAGTTGGAGAGAGTGTGAGTGGGCATGCGATTTATGAGGTAGTTGGCAGTAGCAAGGGCATCAACCCAAAAGGAAACAGGTAAGGTGGAATCATGGAGGAGCGCAACAACTGTTTCTATTAGGTGACGGTGTTTGCGCTCAGCAACGCCATTTTGTTCAGGGGTATATGGACATGAAGTGTGATGAAGAGCCCCTAGATTTTGAAGAAAAACACCAAATGCATTGTTGATAAATTCTTTGCCATTGTCACTTCGAAAAATTTTGATTTTGGCATTAAATTGATTTTGAACCATTCGGTCAAAGTTTACAAAAATAGTATAAGCTTCGGATTTAAATTTCAGAGGATAAAGCCAAGTGAATTTACTGTAATCATCAACAAAACAGATATAATAACGAAAACCTTGAACAGAAGGAACTGAGGTTGGACCCCAAACATCAGAATGAATTAATTGAAATGGCGCAGTGGCCTTGTGTTCAGACAGTGAAAAAGGTAAACGACAAGATTTAGACACTGAACAGGACTCGCAATGTAATTTTTCTGAAAAATTAAAACCTAAGGAAGATAAAATGGATTTGGTGATGGCGGATGATGGGTGCCCAAGCCGGCGATGCCAGGTTGACGAGAGAATGGCTTGACTCACAACAGACGGAGACCTGGATGGAAGAGTGTATAGCCCATGCTCACAGCGGCCCGTGTACCGCACCCGGTTCGTGGTATTGTCCACTATCTGGAAATTGGTGTCATTAAAAATGAGGGTGCAGTTATTTTCTTTAGTAAAGCGATAAACAGATAAAAGATTGGATGTGAGGGAAGGGACGTGGTGAAGGGTTGAGAGATGAAATTTACCATTTGGGGTATAGACATACCCAGAGCCGGTGTTTGTGATGGGAAGGGATTGACCATTGCCTACTGTAATAGTTTCTGAGCCATGATACGGATGAGGAGCTTGAAGTTGTGAATAATCCGACGTCACATGGGTGTTAGTACCTGTGTCTAGATACCAATCGCCAGATTGAGCGTTTGTGGACGCATGCATCGCCCTTGATCCTCCGGACTGGCTATTTACATTCTGCGAGTCATCATAACGATACCAGCAATTAGCCGCAGAATGGCCCCGTTTAGCACAAATTTGGCACGTCGGAAGATCTCGTGTGGGCATCCGCTGGTTTCCTCGTCCCTGTCCGCGGCCTGACTGGAAGCCGTCCCTCGGTGGAGGCCCGCCTCTGCTTTGCTGCCCGGTGTTTCGACGGTCACCGCCGCCGCTGCCTCGCCCTTGGTTACGGCGATCGTCACCGCGACCCCTGGCCGAGCCTCCGCTGCCAGCCGAGTAAAGAGCCGTGACGCCAGGGGTGGAACTGGCTTCTCCGAGCAGTAATTTGTGTTCCATGTCTAGATTCAATTCTTCTGCATTAAGCCATCCAGACAGTTGATTCAGAGTGATTTCGACAGGCGAGAGGCGAATATGCTGTTTGAGAGAGGAATAGCCAGCCGGAAGACCACGTATCACGGCATTCACCACGTCTCGTTCAGGAATAATCTCGTTCACAGCATCTAGGTCAGACAGAATAGAGGCCACATCATCAAGGTATTGAGTCATCGTCTTTGTTCCCTTCCGAAGAGTATGCAATTTGTCACGCAACTGAAAAATATGAGCCGTGGACACAGAGTTGTACCTTGTGGCTAGTGCGTCCCAAAGTGAAGCCGATGTGAGAAAACCCCGGGCGTGTTTGTGCACAGAGGGGCTAATAACTGCGAGAAGACAGGCTCGGATCTGAGTGTCTACGATCATCCACGGAAGGTAGTCGGGATTTGGGAGCTTGACGCCGTCCTTCTCGGCTGTCTCGGGCTGCGGCTTCTCCGCACCGTCAATCCATCCGAGCAGCAAGTTGGCTGCGAGGGCGGTGCGGACGTTAAGTGCCCAGGCCGGGTAGTTGTTGTCAGATAATTTTTCGGGGATGAGATTGTGGAGATTCCTGAGCAGTAATTTTACTCCAGACGGTAATTTTGACAGAGGATCAATAACCTTGTCCATGGCGCCGACCTACGGCGGAGGAGGGAGGCCGTGCGGCGTGGTGTAGACGGTGGCGGCGGCGCACACACGTCGGACAAGAGATTAGGGTTTGGGCGGAAGAAGAAACCCTAGCTCTGATACCATGATACAGATTTAATAATTAATTGATCTCATTAATATTGAAGGGGTTACAGCTGTATATATAGAGAACTGAAGAATAACTAATTACAGAATAACCCAGATGTATTTAATAATTATATATGTAGTCTATTAGTGACAAATTACTTAAGAAACAATATTAAATATTAAATGAAGTATAAAAGGATTAGAAAACGTAAATCATAAAAATACAAACAATAATTCAACTTAAAGATTGTTCAAACATTATTTAACATTAGCCAAATCAAAATCAAACTAACAGAGAACAATTTAAGATTGTCCATCAAATCATTCAATGTATCATGAAACTTTAAATTCAATTCTCCTTCAGAAAGAAGTTACACGTACGCCTGTTGTGACCTTCACGATCGCATTTTCCACAACAGTTTATACTGAAGGATAGTGTTTCACCTGCTTTCTTATACCTCCCCTTCTTCGACTTCTCTGGTGGTCTTTCGTATTTTGGTGGTATGACTTCTTCTTCTTCGATACATTGAGGCACATGCCAATCCTTCTTATTGGACATAGGTATCACTGGATCTTCATGTGTCTTGACTAATGTTGCAGGCTTATAGTAATCAGAGCACCACGGACAAAACTTCATAATATTTTTACTTTTCAGCACTGCAATCGTGTGCGAACATGGAATTTCATCAATCTGAAATCTACCGCAGTTGCATTTATTAGCATTCAAATTCACAATGTATATTCTCCCAGATTCCTAAACAGAATAATGATACTCTGATGAAAGCTTGACCTAACAAACAAATAGTCACAAAAAATAAATATATAAAGTATAACAAAAAATTATTCAATTAATAAAAAGTAAACTGAGTTACTAATTAAACATACTGTCATTCTTACCAAAAAAAATATACCGTCATTCTGGAAGCTTTCACTCCATTAAGTGTTAGGATTTCATCAAATCTTCTCCCTAATGTTATTTCTATATATGCAGCAATTTCTTTTTTTTTTTTACAGTTCCATGCTCCAAATAATTTTCTAACTTCTTCCAAAAAATCTAAGATCGACAATTCACGGGTGTAATACCCTGTATTTCTCTAGCCTAGATTAACCCTCAGTATATGGGTTATCCTAAATATTTTTTTTGAAATAACTCAGTAATTTTTATATTAGATCCTTCAATTGCGTAGGAAATTCAATTACCTTTTCAACGATATAAAATTCACCTAAATTCGACAACCGGATAAGAAGTTATGACGATTTTAAGTTTCAGTCGTTAAACATCGTCATTCAGGCCAGTAGCGCATCGCGGAGTGTGTTAAAATAGCAATTGTCAATTTCCAGCGTTTCTTTGTAATATTGGTGTGTCACGCCATAGACCCAGTTCACAATTATCAATTTCTAGTGTACCAACGCGATTTCACCGCATCGCGATGCACTTTCAGTTCACAAATAAAGTGGCAACGTGATACCACCGCATCGCGCCACCATGAAATTTCCCAGTCGTCATTTTCGGGTGGCCTAGCGCGATAGTGGCGCGTCGCGCCAGGGGTCCAGATCAGGAAAATTTTACAAAAAATTAAAGTTACGTTCAGTATTAAAACAGTGTTTTCCTATGATTTTATTCCGCCCTGATGTGGGATTTAAGCCCTAAAAATGTGTAAAACCCTTCATTATTCAGTTTTTTCCCAAATCAAAAGGTAGTTCTCTCTCAAGAAAACAAACCCTAGCTCTCAAGAATCTCTCCAAGAACTCCAAGAATCTCATGAATTAAGATATGTTAGATGTTCATCCATGGATCCTTACCTTCCATGGAGCCCAAGAATCTTTTTTTCAAAATACAAGATTTATGATTTATGATTTCCATGTTTGAATTAGATTGAATTCATGTTCATAGTGTTGTTTGAGTTTTAATCCATGATTTAGATTACAAGTTTCAAGAATTGATTCTAGTATGCGTTGAATTACATGACATTTATGATAAACCCTTTAATTTGTAAGTTGATTGTTGTAACCATGTTAACCCTAAGTGTTTATGATCTAATGAACCAAGTATGCTTCTTATGTGTTTGATAAATTATCTATGAGAATGAAATAATGTCATTCTAGCATGCTAAAATGTATTCCCCATTTATGTACAAGTTAATGCATCACAAGTGTTTGATGAAATGTCTCTATGAATGGATTCTGACCAAGTGAACATTGTTATGTTATTCAAGATTATGCTTTTTTTTTACTTTTCATTCTATCGAGTTCTGGGGGTATTTAATCCCCGATAATCTAGTTGTTACTTAGAGTCAGTGTCAGTTATAGAATAGTATCAGCCATGTCACGATCAATAGTACTCTCAGTCCATTACAAAACTCAGTAGAATTCAGTCAGTTACAGAACTTAGGAAAACTCAGCAATCTTAGTATTAGTCCAGTACAGTTCAGTATACTCAGTTCAGTGTCTTTCAGTTGGGAGTAGGATTCAGCACTGAGTGAACCCAAGAATGGGGGCTCACCTGTCAGTAGAGGGTGTAATCCTTAGAAGCAATCCTTGCATTTCAGAACTACGTAGCCAGCATAGGTTGAGACATCAAACCTGCCAGTTTAGGGTTGATGAAGTGCTCTAGCTGCCAGTAGAGGGTACTACCATCTCGTTTAGGGAACCTTCCAGTAGAGGCACCTTGTATTTACCCGTGGAACGGTACTGGCACCCTTCCAATTAGGGTTACATATTGGACCCCTATTAGTTCAGATGGGGCATGTCGGTTAGATGATTACCTCCCACGATTTTAGTTTCGATCTTAGTCTTTAGAATAGAACTCAGTTCAGTTCTATAGAATCAGGACTGTCAGATACAGTCACTCAATTAACAGTAATTCAGATTATCTATGATCCCAGATTATCAGTATATTCAGTTATTAGTTATCAGATTCAGTTCCAGTATAATCAGTCACAGTATGCGCAGTATGTTTAGTAGTTATAGATCCTTCATGTATGCTAATCCAGCTCTTGCATATTATTCAGTTAGTTATTATTCATGCATATGAACCCATGCATTCAGCCTTACCTCATTTAGCATACCAGTACATTCCCACATACTGATCTATACCCGTTTCTTACGCTATGATGTTTTATATCATACGTTAGAACGCTCAGGTTCCTAACCACGCTTAGCCAGATTCAGCCAGTAGTAGTAGATTTAGCAGTGAGTCCTCATCTATCGAGGATATGCTTTCATTTCAATACTTTAGCTTAGCAGTATTTTAGTAGATGAAGTTAGTTGGGGGATTGTCCCATCAACTCCACTTTCAGACAGATTCAGTTAGAGACTTTTCAGACTAGATTCAGACAGTATTTCAGATTCAGATGTTATTATTCATTATCAATAGTTTAGATATTTTGAACCTTATGACATTTCTGCATGTTATTCTGCATTTCTTTTATTATTACTTGTTTAGTGCTCACAGCAGATATCACGGGTTAGCTTGTAGTCCTTTGGGATCATAGGCACCGTGTGACGACTATGGGGTAGTCTCAGTTCGTTACAACGAGCCTCCACTAAACAACCATTTAGACATTCTGTAATTTTAGATGTGATCATTTGGCCTCTATTTATAGGAGCATGAACCCTTGACCACTTCTCATATCCTGCATTATATATATAATCCTTCACCCGGTGATCAATTTTATCAACTTTGGCTATAAGGTGCTCAAAATTTTTCTTTCTATGCACTTTAACTATCGAATATAAGAGGTCACTAAGTCTGTCCTTGCTCCTTCTAAAGTGTGTACAAACGTTTCTCCAAAGATTTCAAATGCACGATAAATGAGGAATATTTGGTTACACAATGCTGACACTTTTAATTATTGTTTCATTACGATCTGATACAATACACATGTTCTCATGCTCCCCAAAAGCATTCTTAAACTATTCAAAAAATCATGTCCATGCACAATCGTTCTCTGAGTCAACAACCCCATAAGTTTTTGATAATATGCAACTTATAAAGAATAATAAAACATCACTTGTTACATAATGATATTATAAAAATTATTATGATACATTATATTTTACATAACAACAAGTAATGTATCATAAATTGTACAGTTATGTACCATGTATCATATACGTATTGTAATGTATCATAGAACAGTGCTAGTATTTTTCACATGAATTAACATACCTGCACCATCAAGTGCCAGCAGAAAGGAAAGTTTCTTTGTACGGTTCACCCAAATGAGCACCGTCCACAACAAAAATTGATTTGCAATGCTGAAAACCATGCAACATTGGTTGTAAAGCTATAAATAAATATTTAAATTCATTATCTATAGCCTTATGCATCCTAATGTGTGATCCCGAATACACAGAGTTTAGCATGTGAATGTATCTCGACATTTGTCTATATCCATCAGCAGCTCCACCCCTAATCATTTCTATAGAACGCTCCTTGACACGCCATACTTTCATATAATTAACGTCAATATCATACACAACTTTCATTTCTTCAATAATGTCTGCTAGAGTGTGTTTCCCCTTGTAGTTTACTAATTTGACTTTGTAAAGTTACTAACAAATGTAACTGTAGCCTGCAGCTGCTTTAACACCCAATCACTCATCGAACATGTATGTTCATTGTTGAATCTCCGAATTTGAAAAAGATCAGAATTCATCAAGCAAGATGCCTTCATGTACCAACTACAATTTTCATTACGACATTCCAACCAATAACTGCATATATTAATAAATCTTCATAAGTTTTTAATAAAAAATACAAATTTTCTAAAAAATAGTAATGTATCGGGTAGTAAACAAATAAGTCTATTTCAACATTTATGTATCATAATGAAATTACACTACTCAAAAACATTCTTAATTCAACATTTTGACACATCTACCACAACATCCACTGCACGTTCATATCTGATATTATTTAAGAAGAAAATGACAAATACATAATTTATAATGTATCATACGAAGAATATAAACACCAAATACATAAAAAAAATTCTCCAACATAGATTAAAATATCTTTTTTATCAGATCTTGTAGCTCTGAAATTAAAATTGTGATCTAACGTATACTTTTTCATTACAGTTTTAAGAGTTTTCTTATCCTTGTACAACTGCTTTACCTTAACTTTCGTATTTTGGCAATCGGTGATGAATTTTGTTGTTTTAATTTCTGGTATATACAAAGAGTATTGATTATTCGACGCAACAATAGCAAATGCAGTTGCATTTGATTCTATTCCTTCGACGTACATTATTGCACCAGTTTCAACCTCAAATTCTCTATCTTCTGTCGATTTATCCGTTATTATGCATAACGGATACATTACAAAGCTTGTAAATATTTTTTTTAACTTAACGTAAACCTTAACACCATTGTCATTTCTAATAACCATAGGCGTCGCATTTTCTTCAATAATATATCGAACATCAATCTTTTTTTTCAATTCATCTATGTCAACACTACCAGAAATTTAGTTTTTTCCAACTACAAATTCCGATCGCAAATAATCAGTCAAAATTTTTTTGACTACTTCAGTCGAAAAATTTAATTTTTATTTTTTATTTTTTGTCAAATATTTTTCCGATACTATTTTCGACAACAACGGTCATAAGATTTGGCGGTAAATTCTGAGAAATATATATTCCATGACCAATACCCCAGTTGGTCTTATACATGTGACCCGTTATCAGGAAAAGAATTGCAATAGCTAAATGGTGATGGGCAATATCAGTCAGCCACAGACCCCCAGTTACTGGATCTACTATAGTCGAAAAGTTTATAAATCATTAATTTAAATATATAATTAAATTGTATTAATTAATTTAACTATAAAATTAAATTTTACTAATTAATTTAAATATATAATTAAATTATATTAAATATATAACCGACTGATGTAGTTGAAAATATTAAATAATTAAATATACTAAAAATGTTTTCGACCGCTGTAGTCAACAACAACAGACCCAGTATATTCCCACAAAGTGAGGTCTGGGGAGGGTAAAATGTACGCAGTCCATACCACTACCTCCGAGGAAGTAGAGAGGCTATTTTCGATAGACCCTCGGCTCAAGATAGAGAATAATATACCAAGGTCGTAATGAAACATGAAACAGGATGTATAGAATAACAGAGATAAGAGATAAGAAATAATAACCCTAAGTATTAGAGAAATAGGAAATAAGAGGAATACGAACAATACGGAATAGGGGAACAGAAAACGGATACCCATGTCATAGTAACATGCACTCACAGACCTAATACACCCACCACACCCAAACTCTCCTAACACCTAGCCACAACCTACATACTCACACTAGCTGTCTACCCTAATCTGCGACCTCCACACCTTCCTATCTAGGGTCATGTCCTCAGTAATCTGAACCAGCTCCATGTCATGCCTAATCACCTCCCTTCAATATTTCTTTGGCCTACCTCTACTCCTCCTGATGCCATCCAAAGCTAGCCTCTCTTACCTCCGAACTGAGGCATCTATGCCCCTCCTCATCACATGCCTAAACCATCTCAACCTTCCTTCTCGCATCTTGTCTTCCACCGAGGCCACTCCCACCTTCTCCCGGATAATCTCATTCCTAACTTTATCCCCTCTAGTAAGGCCACACATCTAAAGCAATATTCTCATTTCCTCCACCTTCAATCTTTGAATATGGGAGTTCTTGACTGGACAACACTCCTCTCCATACAGCATGGTTGGACGGACTGCCACTCTGTAGAATTTTCCTTTAAGCTTAAAGGGCACCTTCTTATCACACAACACTCCCAAGGTGAGCCTCCAGTTCATCCAACCTACTCCAATACATTTAGTGACATCCTCATCAATCTTGTCATTTCCCTGAATCATAGACCCCAGATACTTAAAACTATCCTTTTTACAAATATCCTGAGAATCCAACTTCATCACCACACAGTCCTCCTGACTCGAGTCACTAAACTTGCATTCCAAATACTCCTTCTTGGACATACTCAACCTGAACCCATTAGATTCTAGGGTTTGCCTCAAATTTCTCATTCACCCCCCCATGTCTCATCAATCAGCACTACATCATCTGTAAATAACATACACCACGGTACCTCACCTTGAATACACCACATCAACACCTTCATCACCAGCGCAAAAAGGAATGAGCTAAGAGTCGATCCCTGATGCAAACCTGTCTCGACCAAAAAATGCCCTGAATATCCTCCCGCCATCCTCACCCGAGTCTTTCCTCCATCGTACATGTCCTTAATAGCTTTGATGTATGCCACCGGAACTTCTCTCACCTCTAAGCATCTCCAAAGAACCTCCCTAGGGACTTTGTCGTATGTCTTCTCCAGATCGATGAACACCATGTGCAAATCCCTCTTCCTTTCCCTATACTGCTCCACCAATCTTCTCACCAGGTGGATTGCCTCTGTCGTCGAGCGACCAAGCATAAAACCAAACTGATTCTCCGAAATAAACACTACCCTCCTCAATCTCGAGCGACCGCTGTAGTCGAAAATTGTAAATAGTTACATATATTAATTTTTTACCCGACTGCAGCTGTCGGAATGTTATATTTAATTATTAAATTATTAAATATAATACAAAATTTTAATAAAATATAAAATTTTATTTAATATATAACCGACCGATCTAGTCGGAAATCTTAAATAATTTAATTTATTAAAAATTACCCGACCGCTATAGTCGGAATGTTATATTAAATTATTAAATAATTATATAAATTATAAAATTCTATTAAATATGTAACCCACCAATGTAGTCAGAAATATTAAATAAATAATTAAATATGTTAAAAGTTTATCCGACTGCAGTAGTCGAAAAATATAAATTATTAAATATATTAAATTTATACTCGACCGGGGTTGTCGGAATATAAAATATAAATAGAACAAAACCCTTCTCCACTTTCCTAATCTCACTTCCGCATATCTCTCTCTCTACCCTTCTCTCTAAATTTATACCCGACCAGCGACGGTGACGGCGACGATGCACAAAGGCGGTGGCGACAGTTACAATGGCGCTGCTTCAATTTTGTTCTCTCTTATTCCAAGGTAAAATTACTTTCTCCGATTCGTTATCTCAAAAGCATTTATCCAATTCGTTGTTTGATAAATTAATGGAGAAATAAAAAGAGAAAGATCATACTGAATGCAAATCTGATAATTTTTTTAAGGCAGAGGAAGAGAGTAAATTGAGCAGTGATAAGAAATTATTCTTAGATTTGAATTTGACGCCATATGAGAATGATTTGATGTTGGGAATTATACCAGCCTTTACAGTAGTTCATTCTTTGTAGTTGAAATTTTTAGTTGCTTGTTTAAGCCTTTTTGGTTAGAAAGTTGTAGATATTATTAGTTTGGTTTTTCATTTTTCTTTGCATTTCTATTGATTTTTGTCTATTCTGTCTAGAAAAAACAGATAGAAATTTTGTGCAACTTATAATTTATACACTAAATGTTGGATTATTCTGTTCTTTTGTTTAATTATTATTGTATTCATTGCTCAACAAGCTCTGCAGTTATGCAGTTCGGATCAGTAACTTTTTGTTAGTGGGTAAATGAGAAATTAATGTAGGGATTATATAGCCTTAGGCTCTCCCACCTCAATAGCTAGTTTTCGGGACGTGCCTATCGTGCCTGATATGGTTGTGGTAGAACAATAAATGTTTAAAAAATTTCATAAATAACTATTGAAACTAAGTGAAGCATTGAAAACTAATGGTCCTTTAAGATCTGAAATGTATGAAAATTACTGTTGGTGTTTTTTCTTCTGTTATTGTTTTGGTTCTCTTATTTTTGTTTATCTTTTCTATTACTATTGTTGTCGTTCTTGTGTAGATGAAAAATAAAGATCGTACATGGATGTATAATAGAAATTTTCCTAACCGTGTGGGGTTGAGAGAGGAATATAAAGTTAGGGTAGCTGGATTTATTGCTAAAGCGATGACACTTAATGATTTTATTACTGAAGGGACAATTAGATGTCCTTGTTGGAATTGCAAGTGTTGCAAGTTATTGAGTCCAGAAGTTATTACATTACATCTTTATAAGAAAGATTTTATGTTAAATTATACTGTGTAGAGAGCTCATGGAGAGAGTAGTGTTGCTAATAATTTTGCTTTTCAGAATTATGTTGAAAGTCCAAGAAGAGAGAATAATGTTAAAAGTTCACGATATAGTGAGATGGTTAGGGATGCTTTTGGGACACAGTCAGGGGCTCAAAATGATCCAAATGATGAGGCTAAGCACTTTTATGAATAGTTAAATAAATCTAGTCATCCATTTTATGAAGGATCAGTGCATTCTAAGTTATCTATTGTCGTTCGGTTACTAAGTATTAAGTCGAATTATTCTATTTCTCAAGAAGGCATAAATTCTATCATTGGACTTATGAATGAACTTAACGCAAATAAACTTGACTTACCCAAAGATTTCTACACAACAAAGAAGTTGGTTTCTAAGTTAGGACTTTCATCAGAGAGGATTCACTGTTGCAAGAAAGGTTGCGTGTTATTCTATAAGGAAGATGCAAATTTTATAATCAACCTCGTTATAAGGAAGTCACACATGCCAAAGAGAAGAAGGTTCCTATGAAGTCGATACATTACTTACCCCTTATACCACAGTTAAAGAGGTTGTATGCATCAATGAGCTCTGCCCCTCATATGAGATAGCACTATGAAAATAAAAGACCACCTGGTGTTTTATGTCATCCGTCAGATGGAGAAGCATGGAAGCATTTTGACATTGTGTATCCTGATTTTGCTAGTGAACAAGAAATATTAGGTTGGGATTATCTACTGATGGATTCACTCCATTTTCTGTCTCAGCTACACCATATTCATGTTGGCTAGTGTTTGTGACTCCTTATAATCTCCCGCGTGAATTGTGTATGACAAGTCAGTATATATTTCTAACTTACATTATTCCAGGTCCTCGCAATCCAAAAGTTTTAATTGATGTATATCTGCAGTCATTGATTGATGAGTTGAACTTATTGTGGCATGAAGGTGTGGAATCATATGATGTATCCATGAAACAAAATTTTATATTGTGTGCTGCTTTGATGTGGACTATAAATGACTTTCCTGCTTATAGAATGATGTCTGGGTGGTCAACCGCGGGCAAGTTAGCTTATCCTTGTTGTATGGAAGACACAAAAGCATTCACTGTGAATCATGGGGGTAAAAACTCATGGTTTGACTGTCACCGTCAATTCTGGCCAATGTGACATGAGTTTAGGAGAAATACTAGTGATTTTATGAAGAATAAATCTAATTTTGAGGAGCCACCGCCAATTTTGTCGCAAGAAGAAATTTGAGATAGAGTAAGGAATCTGCCTAAGGTAACAGAGTCTCCACCATACAGGATACCTGGTTATGGTGTTACGCATAACTGGACTAAACAAATCATATTTTGGGAGTTAGATTACTGGAAGGACAATATTTTGCCTCATAATCTGGATGCCATGCATATTGAGAAAAAAAAATTTGACAACTTGTTTAGTACTGTGATGGATTTAAGTAACAAAATAAAAGATAAGTTGAAGGTCAGGATGTACTTAAAGGATTATTGTCAGCGCAGTGAGTTGTACCTGACATACTTAAATAATAAGATTCAGAAACCCAAGGTCAGTTACACATTCACTTTGGATGATAGAAGAGTGATTTGTAATTGGGTTAAGAATTTGAGAATGCCAGATGGATATGCATCAAATTTATCTAGGTGCATTGACATGAAGGAAGGGAAGTTGACCTCTATGAAGATCTATGACCGTCGCATTTTCATGGAGTCACTGATGCCTACTGCATTCAGTGCATTGCCCGATAGAATATGGAAGCCCATAATAAAGATAAGCTTATTTTTCAAAGATTTATGTTCTAACACATTAAGGAAGGAGAACCTTTCCTTGATGGATATCAACATTCACTTAACCTTAAACAAGTTGGTAAAAAAATTTCCTCCTGATTTTTTTGATGTTATGGAGCATCTTCCAATTCACCTTCGTGAGACACAACTTAGAGGGCCTGTTCAGTGTAGATGGATGTATCCCTTTGAGAGGTATTGAATTTTAACATTTACCTTCATGTGTTTTAATTGAATATTATTTTATCTAAAAGATCATACTATGCAGGACTATTGGCAAATGTAAGCGAACCATAAAAAACAGATCCCGAATTGATGGATCAATATGTGAGGCTTATTTGGCTAAAGAGACCATTTATTTTTGTTCATATTATTTTGAACATGATGTACCATGTCTGAGAAACCGACCTAATAGGCATGATGATGGAGGCAATATAGATCTTTCAGCACCACCATTTTCAATATTCAATCAACCAGGTAAAGGAAGTCCGAAAGGTAGTCCACTTCGATATTTGAATAAGGTGAAGCTTAAGTAAGCTACAACATATGTATTTTTAAATTGTCACAAGGTCCTGCCTTTTTATAAGTGAGTATATTTATAGTAAGGAAAATCGTTCAAGGTCTATCTAAGCTTTAACTAATGAAAGTCATAACTTTGTCGGACAGCTACTTCGTGGCTTTACACGGGGATGCTACTATTTATCCTATGTTTTCAGTATGGTTTAGAGAATATGTAAGTGTAACTTAAATATTTAACATGATTTACATTTTTATTCAATCTTATGTATATTTAAATTCTAACTTTTTTTTGAACTTTTTATAGGTTCATAATCTACTTAATTATGGCCCAAATGGCTAATTTTTACGTGATATAGCTTGGGGACCTGATGCTAAAGTCAGAAAGTTTTCTAAGTACTTTATCAATGGATACAGATTTCATACAGAAGAGTTCTCTAAGGGCAAGAAAACCAACAATAGTGGGGTTTAGGTGAAAGGTGATGGCGGTGTTGATTATTATGGTGTGCTTCACGATATTTTAGAACTTGATTATCATGTTGGTTGGCCAAAGAAAAAATTGGTTCTCTTTCGGTGTAAATGGTATGATCCTATGCCTAGGTTAGGTACAAAGATGCACCCTTAGTACAAAAAAGTTAAAATTAAGCGTACAAGGGAGTATGGACTCTATGATCCATTTGTCATTGCACAAAATGTGAAACAAGTGTATTACACTCCTTATTCTTTGTGTAAGAATAAATCTGCATGGCGGATAGTTATAAAAACAAAGCCCGTGGGTAGAGTTAAAGTAGAAGATGCATTGGATGTAGAATATTAGAATGACATTTCAAGTGTTGAAGAAAGGGTGGATGATGAATTTTCAGGTGAGTTGCGGCATAACAAAGGCCTATATGAAGAATTTGATCCTTCTAAACTTAGATTGAATATTAATGATTATGGAGAAGGAACATTCGGGGCAAATTACGAGGAAGATCTAACTGATGAAAATGAAATAAGCGAGGAAGAGTTACTTGATGAAAATGAAACAAGTGATGAGGAAGAATTGATGAATGAATATGAATCAAGTGATGAGGAAGAATTGATGAATGACTATGAAACAAGCGATGAGGATTGAGTTGTTATTAATAGTAGTATAGTAATAGGGTCTTAAATTGTATTTTAGCTGCTGCTTTTTGCTATTTTACTTAACAATATAGTGTATTTTCTTTGTTAACATTTGTAGTGCCAGTAATAACATTTCTGGTTGTTTGATTAAATTACAGTGGCAAAACTAATGATACTATGCATGATTTGTGTGTCTTGTTGCATTTTCTTGAATCCTACTTCTTTAGTTCCTTTACATAAAGCAAGTTGTTTATTTGTGAAGTCTTTGGTGCAGTTCGAAATTTATCCGGTGGCTAAGTATTTTCTATTTATGATTTCTTGAGTGTTGTCTTCCGTTAAATTTAATCTTAGGTAGTTATGTGATTTCTGCAATGGCAGTTTCCCAGTTAAACCAGTACTTAAAGAGAATATCCAGGACTATTCTATAGTGGCTGCTAATCAACTGAAGTTGGTATGGAAGCTTCGATCTTATGATGTTAACATTTTCTACTTTATCAACTAAAAAATGAAACATAAAGTTAATTCTACATAGCATTATTTTTCTTAAGCATTTTCTATTCTGATTTTGCCTTGGTGGATTACAATACCCTCAGTATCATTTGGATTATAATTCTACATAGAATTATAATTTAGAATGGTGTTGTATTTCTTAAAGCATATAACCAATCGACTTGTTGATACTGAATTCATAGTGAAATGGATGTGTATTTGGGATTAAGGTGCAGCTGATTGATTGGTTGATATGCAATTTCATACACAATGAAATTTGTTCATAAATGTCTTTCTAGCTACTTGTTTGTTATGTATTTCGTGTAAATTGCTGAGAAATCAGTTTGATTTGCTAATTGAGTTGAGTTAGTCCATTCTAGTTGAAGTACCTATAGAATCTCAAAAGACTAAACCTCTACGAGTTTATTGTTTATAGTTGTGGTACTTTTGAAGCATATATAAGCAAGCAGCTTATTAATGCTGAATTCATAGAAAAAATGGATGTTTGATGTATATTTGCTTTAGCAACTTTTTCGTTACATATTTGTTGTATGTTTCTACTGATTTAGTTCGATTTGTTAATTGCTAATCTGTGCCGAGCCTGTGTTATGGCTTGCTTGTTCTACTTAATTATCTAGTAATTATATTTATGTGTTAATAACATACTTTATTTCTCCCAACTTGGATCTTGTGCGACTATATCTTAATTGGAGCTGGGGTTTTTCAAACTCTTGGTGCTTTATGTAGTTGAGTTTAATCCATCTAAAAGGGGGAAATATTTATTCTGGGATTGAAGCACCTATAGATTTTCAATGGTGTAAACCTCTATAAGCTTGTTATTGCTTGCTTGATCTTCAAATAATTCACGATTGAGAAGTGATCACCGTGTGATTTCGTGCCATCAATTGGAATAAAGATGATGGGAAGTTAAATGGAGTGTTCGGTAAATACTTCAGGACTTTTTGCACAATAATTTGAAGCAGCTAAGGGCAGTACTCTATGAGATCAAAGTAATGTGATTACATGAATTCGCCATGATTTAATCTGAAGGCTTAGAATTAGAAACATATCAATAAATCAAGGTGATTGTTGTCCATTGACTCGTTGGACCTGATAGGTTGTAGGTCTCAGTCATCTCAGCCTATGCTTGATACGTTGAAAACAACTTATTATGCTTTAGAATCTGGCTTCATTGATGCGTTTTGGATATGCATGTGCATTTCATAGCTCGATCCTTTAATAAAGGTTAGAGAAATTATCTTGAGGGGTGGTCTTCTCTCCCTGAATGACTCCAAAATCTTGTAATCATCACCTGCTAGGTGCAACCAGTAAAAGTTCCTTGAGTATATGCGATTATCGGACACATTATAGAGTTTGAGAAGAAGAAAGTAAACTGGCTTTGGATTCAACTTCGGATACTTCATCTCAAATGTAGGTATAATTTTCTTGGGTGGCACAGTAAGTTTTTCAGAGGTTTTAGAGTATGGACATTCGCCTTCTAAATCCCAAACTGAGGCTTCTATAGCAACATTAGAACGTTCCTCCGACATAGTGTTCACAACCTGTAGACATTGAGTAAAATAGTCATGAGAACAGTAGAATTCCGCCAGATCTCATGCTAGTTCCTGCATTATCCCTTTTTGGATGCAAAATTTGCACATTTAAGTCTAGGTGATATGGAAGAAGCAATAACTATTACATTTATTTCCCTGTCTGTAAAAGTAAGCAGCAGGAGAAGTTCCAGAAATTATTTTTAAAAAAATGATCAAGGCACACACTTCAGGTTCTGAATTCTGACCTTCAATACTATTTATTATTTTAAGTTCAAGAACATCCACTTTCTATTATTTTAGCCAAAGTATCAGATTTATCCTCTAACAGTGCTAGACAGATGATTACCTCTATAGAATATGTTTCTAGATTAAGCTGAACATGAATTGGTTCTGCCGCAGAGCGGCAGCCATAGAATCCTGTTGTTTGGTCGAGGAGATGATCATAAAACTGGCCTATAAGACCAGTCCATGGGTTTTGAGTTTTCCAAATCAAAACACTTGTATCTGCTCCACATGTGGGATGTGTAGCCTTCTAAAAGAGCTCTGTACTGAACATAGTTAACAAGTTGTGCCTGATATGATTTATTAATAGAATAAGTCAAATACAGAAATAATAAAAAAGAATCAATGAAAATGAGTTTGCACATCAATGAAACTCTTCACTCACCTTCAGACAAAAATCATCCAGATCTTTTGGTGTCCCATATGATAATATCTGGTCATTAAATTTTCTTGGTTTGGAATAAGGTATGTATTTATGGTAAAGTCCACATGGGATTGGGGACTTCTTCAATATACCCATTTGCTAATTTTTTGAACAGAGGAATCTGCCACCCTTCTGGTGGCATAGTTGCTCTAATAGTAGCTGCTACTGGCATACCTGGTTTGATAGTCACCTTCTCTTATTCATGGGGGATCAACTGATGTTTGGAAATTACTCTCCTCCCCTTATCAATATGGATGATTACTCTTTCTACTAATCCATTATGGTGCGTGATATTTATGCTTCAGAAAACATGATTTTACTTTAGGGTAACTATTTTTGACTCCCTTAAGAGGAAATAGAAATGAGAGATGAGAATTATGTTTTTGGTAACGGAATGATTTCATATAACCAAAAAATTGAGTGTTACAAAACTAGTAGGGCAGACCCAGTACTATCTCAATAGCAACATACTCCTATGTACATAAAATGGAAAGACAAAATAGCTAGCAACAGTGAAAACAGTAAGAAGAATCATAAGAGATATCTAAGTTAAAGCTTGTTATGGGCTGTGTCATGGCACAATTTCTGTGATATTATATGATCATATATAGTACATAAGTCTATGATATTATATCATATAAGTCTATTTTTCATATGAAATGTAGTATAGTTTCTGTGTGATGGCATGGGCATATTTCTATGTGTTATCTGTTTTGTTCAATTTGGTTGTTCTTTTTTTTTCAGGTGGTTAATAAAGAAAATCAATGGCATCAAAAGGTCATGGTAATGGACGGCGTAAGAAAGGTAAGAAAGGACCTGATAATCTTTCCGTAGGTCAATATACACCACCACCATCACCTATTACCACAACTCTTCAACCAGCTACTATAAATGTTTTTCCTCCTCCTAGGGCAACGCCCCTACCGTCCAACCATTTCCACACCTCTTCTCCCCATAATAGTCTGCATAGTAGCTCTTCATCTGTACATTCGACATCATCCACACATAGCCTTTCTGGATTGAGAATTGGAGGTCCTAGTATATCAACATCGTCACCCATTGATAGTGCTACAATGTCTAATGCTACAGCAGCTATTTTTCAGATTCTGAAATTTAAAGAGGTAGTAGAATATGACGGCAACGTGAGGCTAATTATCGTCCCTGATGGTAATGGGTAAGTAACCCTTATGTTTTTCCATAATTTTTAAAATTTTCGAAAGCTAAAATGATTTAATATAATTTTATTGCAGGTTCATTTCCACATATAGCGTCGGGCATATGATTATAAAAGCAATTAAACCATTTTACACGGAGCCGTGGGGTAGTTGGAATGAGATTCGACTCGACATTAGAATTCTTATGTGGAAACAGTTTATGATATAATTAAAATCAAAGAATTTACCATTTTAGTATACTATCAATGATGAATTTACATTTGTATCCATCAACTTATTTCATGACTTTATATTAAACTATTTTGCAGACAAAGTGTGCATGAAATTCTTGTCATGAAAATGAAATACAATGCATTTTCAAGTTAAAAGCAGCTCTACGGATCAAAGAACACTTGTATGAGGCTCGGAAGAACTTGGATAAACCTGGTTGGCTAAATGCTGATGTGTGGGCCTAGTTCTTGGAAAAATGGGATACTCTTGAATATAGGGCGAGGAGGGAACAGGCAAAGGCAAATAGAGCATCTAAAATGGGTGGCTCGTTTCACACTGGTGGTTCGATGAGTTTCGCTATCCATCGACGAAGACTGGTAATATTAGCTTAAATTTCTGATTTGTTCGGCTCAATTCAATGTTCTAATAAGTACTAATTTCTTGTCAAATATATATGCTTTTGTTGCACTGTATATGGTTGATTGGTGTCTAGATTGATCTTGCCAAATATATATGTCCGTGGGTACCTGGTTTAGAATCTTTCTCTGTAGAGTTCAACTTAATCTTCTAAAATAGAAGATCGCATGAGCTCCCACTTATTGGGACTGAGAACTAATATGTCGATATGCAAAATTTCAGATTCAACTTTAGCATCTGAGCATGACAGATTATAAACTGTTTCGATTCATGTGATTGTCTACCATCTAAGAGTGTTGAATCTAATGAAAGCGCTTATATGTCGCTTTAGTTCAATTTCTTCTTTAGTTTATTTGGGAACACCTTGGTAATGTTCTTGTAGATGCTCTATTTGACATATATAAAATGTTCTTGGAATAGGAACGTACTATTATTCTTGTACTAGAAGTGCATCCCAAATGGCACCAGTAGAGCACCCATCACTTAGATGGTTCTCTTCCATTCCCTCCACCAAATGTCATGCTTCCTCAAGCCTTTCATTTCTCCCCAATAAATCAATTATACATGTATAATGTTCTTCTTTGGGGGTCAAACCATACCGATTCCTCATTTGCGTAAAATAGTGCATTCCTTCGTCTACTAAACCACAATGACTGCAAGCAGTTAATACTGCAGTAAATGTCACTTCATTAGGATTAATTACCATGTTTACCATAGGCTGAAAAAGTTCAACAACTTGGAAGGCAAATCCATGAACAGAAAATGCCATGATTGCAGAAGTCCATGAAACAACATTTTTCTCTTTCATTGCATCAAAAAATCAGAGCGTGTAACACAAGGAACCTGATTTTGAATACATGTCAACTAAAGCTGTACCAACAGACACATTGCCATCTGCATCTGGTAATGCTCTAATAATTTTTGCATGTATTTGCTTTCCTTTGTCCAAATCTATTAGAAGGGAACATGCTTCAAGCGCCATCACAAAAGTCAAGCAGTTTCCTTCTATCCTGGATCCTTCTTCTCCAGAATACATCTTAGCCAATAAATTTAAGCCTTTTTCGGGTAAGTCCTTTTGCACATACCCTATCATCATGCTAGTCCAAGAAATAATATTTTTCTCGCGCATATCCTCAAAAAGTGCCTTCACATCTTCAATGAGTCCATTATTAATATAACCAGACAACAAAGAATTCCACACTGGAACATGTTGTTCAGGTCGCTAACTTTCAAAAACTTTTCGCGCTTTGTCAATATCACTACACTTGCTGTACATGTCTATGAGTGTACTTCCAATAATCGTTCTGCTCTCTTTTAATAAACGAGCAGTGTTACATGAATCCACCAAAGTGATAAAGAGACCATAGAGTTGTGTCCCAACATTAAGCAACTATTATGCTATTCATACTACTATTGATTCTTATGACTTTATTAGCTAGGTGATTTTATACAAAATTACCTTCCCTGAATGTATGAATACGTTGTTCTCCTATCTTCTGACTGAGGCAGCTTATGTCCTCCATAATCCCACCAAATCCCAAGGTACTCTCCACTAGCTAATGATTTTCTTTGTGATACTAAGAGAGTCTGGTTCTACGGTCACCTCATGTAGCCATTTCTCCTAATTCTACTGCAGAGCATCTTGAATAGCTTTAGCTTCAGTCCTTATATTAGTAGCCCATCCTATCCCCTTAGCTCTTTCATATACTATGTCTCCATATTTATTTTGTATTCAAAAGCCTGTAAAGCTTAGTCCTGCAGTGTAACATTTGAGCTTATTTGTCTCTGGGTACTTTTAAGTTGCACTATGATAATGTAGCTTAGGATTGTACCTTATTAAGTTGTTTATTACATCTGGACACATCCATGATTCCAATGTAATCTATGGATAGAGGGATTTCACCAATTTTCTCCCTAGATCTTGTATCTGCAACACCATTGGTGTTTTCTTTATTTTTTGTCTTTTCTTATCAATATCAACAATCTGGTTAATATCAACAATCTAATCTATGTATGAGAGTTTGTTTATATTAACCAGTTTACTCCATGAAGCTGTGTACGGTATTGTATTCAATGATAATGAATTGAATAACTATAGTAAATGACTTTCTTTCATTTGCAGGGTAATGAAAAAATACTGATGTGATCGCTATTGAGTGGTGTGTTTTCCTAAGCTATGCTAGTGAAACTTTTCAATTTGTGGTGTTCATGCCTCTTGTAATATGGCTTTGATTTAACTGCTTCTAAATATTGTACTGTTCAATATTATCCTTTTGTAAAACTGAGATGTAACTGAATATACAACAACAATGACTCTGCCTCATTCCTAAACAACTATCAGTTTCTACCACTTTTGGCTTTGGATTTCAATTCACATCTGATTGTTTGACAAATCAGTTAGTTCATACTTGCATTATCTCTTTTTCTAAAATTTTGCAGGAATATAAAAATAGAAAAAAAGAGCCCACTTTTCTTGAGGTCTACAAAGAGACGCATAGGAAGAAAAAGGACGGTACAAGAGGGGATTGGGTCAAAACGCGTGCTAAGGATGTATATATAAGATAATAACTTTTACATTCATTGTTTTATTATTACTCAACTTAGCTTGTTTACATACTAACAAATAATTTTTCTTTCAGGAAGAATTTCAAAAAAACATAGAAGATTGGCGTCAAATCCAACCTACTTCAGAGGATGGTACCATGGTCCAACCATCACCTGCAGATACGACTGATATGTGGACAGCTGTGGTAGGTGGTCCAAAGAAAGGTAGAACCTACGGGACAGGAGTTCTCCAATCCTCGAGTAGTCCTTCGTTATTTCCCAATTCCTCTTCTACTTTGCAAACTATGGGAGAAATGAAAGCGATGAAAAAGTAAATTGTGGAATTGACGCAGCAATGTGCAGCTAACGATGCTAAGTTTACTAAATTTGAGGAGTTGGTTAAGAAGCACATGCCTCAAGTATTTCATGATGAGGAAGAGAGTGAATCTGATGATAATTAGATTGTAGCTATTGTTCTTGTTTTTTTATTGTGACATTTAGATGTTTAAACTATTTGATTTGATGTTTGTTTTGGATGTTTTAAAGTGGTTATATTTATAAATTTTTGTCGTGTTTGATCCTACTGTGAAAATACATTAGTTATGTTGTTTATAATCTGGGAGCAGTGTAAGCTAATGCAAGATTTAATTATATAATTAGTAGGTAAATATTTTTATTAAAATTCTGACTAAAGTAGTCGAACAATAATTATTAAATAATATTTATTAAGTTCCGACTACAGTAGTCAGAACAATTATAATTGTTAAATAATTAGATATTATACTACAATATTCGGAGTAATTATAATTATTAAATAATTATTTATTAATATTCCGATTATAATAGTCAGAGTAATTATAATTATTAAATAATTATTTATTAATATTCCGACTATAATAGTCAGAATGATTATAATTATTAAATAATTATATATTAAGTTTCCGACTATATTAGTCAAAATAATTATAATTATTAAATTATTATTTATTAATATTCCGACTACAGTAGTTGAAATAATTATAATTATTAAATAATTATTTATTAAATTTTCGACTACTGTAGTCGGACGATTTATAATTATTAAATAAATATTTATTAAATTTTCGACTAGAGTAGTCAGAATATTTATAATTATTAAATAAATATTTATTAAAATTTTGACTACATTTTCAACTAAAGTAGTCGGAAATTTCCGACTACAATAGTCAAAAAAATTTGACTACTGTAGTCGGAATACTTTTTTTCGATAAGCTACATTCTGACTACGATGAACAGTCAGAAAATAGTCGAAACTACCTTATTTTTTACCACATTCCGACTACATCAGCTGTCGGAAAAATGATGTTTTCTAGTAGTGCAAGTTCCGAAGCAATAGCAGAAATCAACCTAAAATACAAAACACTTTCGCTAACTACAATTCCATCACTTTTGTAATTTTCATAAGTAATTTCGCTTTGCCAAATTTCAGAATGTCTCAACAAAATAGAAATATTCATGACGAAAAACAATATGAAAGATCGGACAACTAATTGTTTTGTGAGGCAATGTGACGAAAAAAATATGAATTATATTTTTAAATTTTAAAAAAAATGATGTTGTTACATTTTTATGTATTAAAAACGGCTATTCCTATAATTATGTCA
Organism: Capsicum pubescens; assembly: GCA_030864215.1. Classification (NCBI taxonomy): domain Eukaryota; kingdom Viridiplantae; phylum Streptophyta; class Magnoliopsida; order Solanales; family Solanaceae; genus Capsicum; species Capsicum pubescens. The sequence continues at coordinate 310,129,439 of CM061538.1, read as the reverse complement.
TTTCATTGATCAATATTAAGCTTAATTACCTCTTATTCCATATTTAACCGTATTAAATAGCTTAATTATGTATCATATCAGTATGTATCATCTCATGGAGAAATGTATCGTATATGAGATTTTATGTAATTTTTATAAAAGTTGAGAGAAAGGGTAATTATGTAGGAGACACTTGGGATTTACGTTGTTTACACTTTTTTTGACATTATTTTCTCCATTTCACTATATAATAATAACACAATAAGCTATATTAGAGTATTTTTATTTTTCTTAAATAATTTATTTAATAAGTCATTTTCATAACTCGCACCACTTCATTTTTTTTCATAACTTCTATTCCAATAATGTCCATTAATTTTGCGTCTTTAACTCATACATTATCATCTTTATAAGTTATACTCTTAATAATCTTCATTGCTCATGAAAATTAAGAGTTACAAATGGACAATGAATGATCACTATATAAAGTATTTTAATTCCATATAAAAGGTCTTGTGTAGTTAATATTGTGAGGTACAATATTTGTACACTTCAGAAACATATAGAGAACAAAGTTATGTAATGTTGGAGAAGGTTTTGAGTTTTGTTGATAATCAGGTGAAGGTGCAGAGGAATTACTGATATTTGCACAAAAATCTACTTAATTTAATTTTTTCATGCTTTCTGGTCTTCTTATCTAATAGATTTTTTCGTTGTTCAGTTACTTTAAGCTCTATATAAAAATATATCATATGGTCTTTCTTCTTCCCGATTTCTATCTTTATGCAAATTGCAATATTCACATTAAGTTAGTGTAGTATGGAGTTAATCTGTATACAGAGATGATGATTTAAAGAGATTTACGATTTTAATGTGTCATGATGCGAATTTGGACTAGTCGGATTCAATTTCATGATAATTTGATTTAATATAATAACAACGTTTTATACAATTATGGAGTAAATTAAACTCGAGCTATCATTTATAATTATTAAACTAAATAATTTCGATATTGAATTTGTGAGATTCGAATTGTTGTACCAAAGTAATTAAGGATCATGTGAAGGAGGTGATAACATAAAAGATGAGAGATGAGATAGGGATTATAGTTGCTTATGATTGGTAAATATTTTGGTATGATAATATGGTTGAAGCTTTAGCACTAGAAATTGATATAGCTTAATGTGTCGACAATAGTACTGAACATGAAATACAGACTGAAACTTTCATCCTTTATGACCACTATTAACAACTCATATATGGATAGTGTACTAGTGTTTTTAGGAATATGGTGAGATCTATGGAAGAAGTCAATGGGAGGGAAACAACGTTGGACGAGATGAGTCTGATAGGACGACAGAGATGGAGAAGAGGGGTAGAATAGAGGGGTTCTCTATTTTAAATAAGATTACAATTTTTGAAAATATACAAATTTTTTCATAGAAAAATATACATGCCATTCGTTAATTCGCCCATTTGAGATGAGGTGTTTAGGTAATTATAGACTAAGTTTAATTAATGTCAAACTAACTGCTCGAGCAAGCAGTTACATAAGTGATAGAAGAAAACACACACAAAGATCACGTATAGAGAAAAATAAGACTTTATTGATGCCAGTTTAAATCACAAACCAACCACCAACTACTTTATCTTTCTGTGACCAAGTAGCAAACGGATGAGTGTTGTATATTCAGCACATTATAATGTCACGTTGTCTATTATGTTTCTATAGGCATTCTCCAACCTATCATGGAAGGTTTTGTGTTTCATCTCGACTTTTTTTTTAGGCGCACTTTTCAAAAAGTTATGATCGAACCCTTTGGAGGGTTGCCTACGTATCATGCCAGGACATGAATTGGATCTTGCGTAGTTCGAAAAAATTGGAGATACAAAGAAACATATCTTTTTTTTAATTATTTAAATAATGAGAAACAATTTATTATTTTTATTTTTGAATTTATAAAAAAAAAAAATTATTTTTGCATTTTTTTTTTATTTAGAAGGAAAGACAATCATTTTTTTAAGATCACCGAATCCATTGAGAACTGCCTACGTATCTCACTAAGATGAGAATCAGGTGTGCGTAGTTCTTGAAAATTATGTCATACAAAACTCAGCCTCAAGACCCCTAAAGGTTCAGGGCTATTAAGATTTATTTATATTTTTTGTAAAACTTAGCCTCATGATTCCTAAAGATTCAGAGCTATTGAGATTTATATATATTTTTTTTATTTTGTAAAACTTAGCCTCATGATCCCTAAACATTCTGGGCTATTAAGATATATATATATATAAATTGAACTTGAGAATAAGAAAAATAATTATGAAAGTAATCATATTTTTAAAAATATTCTCCAATAAATCTATGAATAATTTTTAAAAGATAGGGTCGTATCCTGGGAAGGACTTCCTACGTATCCCACTAAAGAGTGAGAATCATGTCATCATAGTTCATGAAGACCATAAAACTATGTTACTAAAATTTTTTCTTTCTTTTAAAAATAATTTTTTTCTTTTTTAAAAAAATGATTCACTAAATGTGAGGATAATTTAATCTCTTGCATTTTAAAGTTGCCTAAAGTCGGTCAACAAACAAACAACCTTCCAAACAAATGTCAAAGAGCACGAAGGATGCACATGTTGGTCTTTATAAAGTAGGTCACCTGTCCTAGACAGACTCGTCCCTTGTGCCGAGTTCCACTAAGTCAAATGCATATAATGCAAATAAAGCGGCACCTAATAGGGATAACCAGATTCTTAGTTTTCAGTTCTTCTAAGTTTAAGCCTAATAGGAATAGGTGTCTAGACTGACTTACCCGAGAGGACACTCGAGCCGGGGAGGGACAACTTGGTCGGTAGCAGGGCAACACCGCCTTCGTTGCCGATCCGAACCCCACCTAACATGCGTGACTATAATCCTTCATCAGGTGCCTTGACACTTCGGCTATCTCAAAAAGAAAATAGGATGCATGCGCTGCATTCCTTCTATCCTATTTTAGAGACTCAGAGAGGATGCACAAGAGAAGACAAATTATAATACAGTTCAACAATATCAAAGCAGTAAATGAGCGACAAGTAGCACATAAGGCCAGCAAACACAATATAATAATAATTAAAGCAAGTAAAGTCAATATCAAAAGCTCAAATTCTTATTATTTCCCCAGCAGAGTCGTCAGAGATGTCACACTCCTTTTTCGCCCGAAGGAATCGAGGTACGAGTCGAAGGATTTTTCCAATTAAAGTGACAGTATTGAATAGGGATTATTTTAATTACAGAGTCGTCACTTAAAATTGAGTTATGGTGTTCTAAGTCACCTTTTTAAATCCCTAGTCAAAAGAAAATGACTCTTTATTATGGTGCAAAAACAAAAGATCGGGTAAGAAATTCTGTTGACCGAGGAGAAGGTGTGAGGCACCCCTCGAGTCCCGTGGTTCTAGTACGATTGCTTTTATTGACTTATCTTGACTAAAATTATTTTTATAATTATGTTTGTAGGCCTAGATTCACTCATTTTTAATATCTAAAATTTGTTTATAACTCTTGTATTAAACTAGTGAAAGTCAATTTTTTTTTATAAATCTTTGCCAAAGTGCATAGCTGCATCCTTGATTTATTTTTAAATATCTCAGAAAGATGCGTGCGTCGCATTCTTAATTGGGAAGAATATTTTAACGTGCCTAAAATTAGCTTAACGTTAAAGACATTTGTTTCGTCTCTTGTAAACTCGAAACAATTTTTCTTATTAGTTTTTTTTTCTTTACTTTTTTTTCAATTTACAATGAGTTTTGGGTTAATCCGCAACTTATCTTGCACCCTTACAAATGTTAATGAAATACTTAAGGTCTTGTATTTTCTTGGCTCAAATTCCATCGAACTAATATTAGATTATTTAAGCCTTAAATTTTGGTCTTGGCCCTCAATATTTTATAAAATACACCTTCCTCGTCATATTTCAAACCAGGAAAATCATTTATCTTCTTTTTCTCATAAGATAACATTTTGAGTAAAAGAAAAATACAAACAGATTACAAATTCCACACATAACATTAGTGACCATAAGTTAAAGAATCAGAACGAATACCAAAGCTATTCTAGAATTTTTACAAACTTAACATGTAAACATATGTCAACTTATCGTGATAAAAGAAAACTTATTTAAATTACTTACATAACCAAATTCCTTTTCAAACTTTTATAAGCATAACTTTTATTTTGAGCACCACTACACAGTACACATGTAGTAAAAATAAATTGATCGACCAAGAGAATTTTTATTAAAAAAAAATTCTTAATTATTCTACTGCTCAAAGTTAATTAACGCATTTTAATGACAATAGTTTTAATATATATTTTTTTTTATTTGACCAAATTTGTAGACTCTAATTAAAGGATTAACAAAACTTGATATGAAATCTGACTAATGTCAACTAATCACATAATTAGTAAATTCTATTTATAGAAAATAAAAGAATTCCACGAAATCAATTTATCATTGAATAATTAATGAACATAACTAGTATCGTAGAATTTAAATGAAAGAACAATTCAACTATGCCATTTTCAACTACGTCATTCACTTTAAACTATTGAATAGCAAAGAATTTTAAGTCCGTATAAAATAATTTTTCAACAAAAACTATGATCCACATCAAAATATTAAACAAGAGAAAATAATAATTGAAACGAACCTTCAAATCTTTTTCGATTAACGATGAAGAGTCATGAACAATCTACAAATTTCCAAAGCTGATGAATTAAACGAATTTAGAAGCAAGAACGTCGTCACCGAAAACTTCAATTGGAAACTCTAAACTTCAAATCTTTTCTTTCTTTATTTTTCTCTCTTTTTCTGATCTTTTCTACTCTAATTTTTTTCCTCATTCTGGTTTTTGTTTTTTTTTCAGTAGCTGAATGAATGTAGTCATGTACGTTCTTTCTGTTTCAGTTTCTGTTTTTTTTTTTTTTTTTTTTTTTTTTTAGTAATAGTGTAGATTGTAATGTACGTTAGTAGTACTTAAATAGGAAAATTTGGGAGGGAGAAGTTTGGATAGTTTAGGATTCAAATTGAATATTATCCTCTCTTTTTTTATAATTTAGAATAAATAATAATAATAATAATAATAATAATAATAAATATTTATTAATTTTTATATTTAAGAAAAATATAATAAAGATTTATAAATAGCCTAAAAATAATACAATTAAGAGAGTACTAAAACTACTAACTTATTTATTTAAAAAGAAACATATTTTTAAATTTTTGTATTATTTTAAAAAATTAGAATAAAAATAAAATAATATCCTAAAATTAACTTCATTTATTTATTTAATTTTTAACTAAAAATTTATTAAAAATAAAATAAGAACTAAAATAATTTAGGACCAAATATAAATATTTAATATTGAAAATAAATAAATAAATAAATAAATATATATATATATATATATATATATATATATATTACACTCTGGGAGGATTAAAAATCACATATCTACAAAAAGGGTATCTTCTTAAAGGTTTTGCTGACACTTCAACATATACTAATTGTAGACACGTGATTTTTGACCTTCTCCCGAATGTAATATATATATTTCTCGATATTAAATATTTATATTTGATTCGATATTATTTTAATTATTATTTTATTATTAGTGAAATTTTAGTTTAAAAAATAAATAACTAAATGAAGTTAATTTTAGGATATTATTTTATTTTATTCCTATTTTTAAAAAAAAAAAATACAAAAATTTTAAAAAAAATATGTTTCTTTTTAAATAAATAAGTTAGTAGTTTTTGTACTATCTTAATTATATTATTTATTTATTTTTGGCTATTTTTAGACTTTTATTGTATTTTCTTAAATATAAAAATTAATTAATTATTATTATATTATTATTATTATTTTATTTGTTATTATTATCTTATTTATTTATTATTTTTTGTTATTATTAGTATTTTAAAAAGAAAAAGAAAAAAAAATAATTAATCCTATCCTATCCTAAAAAAACTACCCCAACCAATCCCACATTTTCCTCACCCTCCTCAACTCCCTCCAACTTCCCCAACCCTTTACATATATATACACACACGGACAACACAAGAGAAAAAAAAACTCACGGAAAAAACCAAAAAAAACAAAAAAGCTTGAGATAAACCAAAATCAAAACCAAGATTCACGGACAAAAAAATGAAAAAGAAAAACACTTAGAAAAAACAAGGACAGGACACAAGAAACAATGAATGAAAATAAGAAATAGTGAGAAAAACAAAAAGGGAAAAAGAAATGGAAAGTTTTTTGAGTTTGGGTCCCCGTTTAAGTTTTTCGGTGACGACATTTTCATTTTCATCTTAAGTTAACTTATCTCACAGGTTCTACTTGAGATCCTTTCTATTTATTTTGTAAGTTTTATTATGAATCAAATAATGATTAAAGTTATTTTAATAATTCCGTAATTTAAGATGTAAAGTTTAATATTCATGTAAAGTTCTTTTTTTTTTTTATTGTTTTATGTTTTTATTTGTAATTTATTTATTGTATTGAATCAAAGATAAAATGTAATCTTAGTTGGTTTGTAAGTGATTGTCAATTGTTATGTTGTGACTTGTTTGCTTAGTGTTCTTCGTGATTCATTTTGTTAATTATAAATATTAAAGTTCTTAGATGATTAAAAAATATAACGTTTTTTTTTTAAATGTCAATATATTATTTTGTCATTGTTTATTTTTTATTTTTTAATGAATTATGAAAATTTTATAGTATAATTAAAAAGGGATTAAAATAGTTAGGTGCATGCACACTAAAAGTTTCCATGCACATACAAAGTTAGAAACAACTTAGAGAAAAACGAGAAAAAAAAAATATAAAGAATTTTTTTTTTTTTTAAAGTGGATAACAGTTTTACATTTGTTAAGTAATTATTATTATTATTATTATTATTATTATTATTATTATTATTATTATTATTATTATTATTATTATTATTATTATTATTATTATTATTTTCTTTCTTTTCTTTTCTTGTTAACTTCATTGTGATAATTTTGTTAAAAGTGGTTTTATTAATTAACTTTGTTACGTGATTATGTTAATTTGGATTTTAAATAGTTTTGTTAAGTTTATATATTAATAATTTGTTCGCAAGAGTAAGATTAATCCCTTTAGCTTAAAAAGATTTAAAAATATGTAAATATAAATCATAATTGGTAAACTGAAAAGAGAGGAAAAAACCATTTGTAAGGGAGCGAGACGAGTTGCGGAATAATTCAAAATTTGTAGCAAAATAAAGAGAGAAAAAAAAAATGGATAATGTAAAATTATTTCGAGTTTACGAAATATGAAGCAAATGCCTTTAACGAGGCAAATTTTTGACACATTTAAAATTTTCGTCTCAACTAAGAATGCGGCGCACGCATCTTTCTGAGATATTTTCAAATAATTCAAGGATGCAATCATGCACTTTGATAAATATTTTTAAAATTAATTTTTCACCGATTTAATATACGAGATATAGAGATATTATAGGTATATTAAAAATGAGCAAATTTAGGCCTTAACACGATATTTCTAAATAGTTTAAGTTAAGTATAAGTCAATAAAGCGACCGTGCTAGAACCACGGGACTCGAGGGGTGCCTCACACCTTCCCCTTGGTCAACAGAATTCCTTACCCGGTCTTCTGTTTTCGCAGACCAAAATAAAAGAGTCATTTTCTTTTGACTAGGGATTCAAAAAGGTGACTTGGAACACCATAACTCGATTCCAAGTGGCGACTCTGAAAATAATAAAAATAATCCCTATACAATACCGTCACTTTAATTGGAAAAATTCTTTGACCTCTACCTGAGAGCGAAAAAGGAGTGTGACACTAATGCAGATATTTTTGAGGTAGTATCTAGGTGTGATTACCTTGGTTGCTTATTCTTGGCTTTTAGTAGTTGTAATCTTCTCTTTTTTTATATCCTTTGGTAAGTAAAAGGTACGTAAGGAACTTGGAGTAACTAGTATAGTTGTTGCCCTGCCATGTGACCGGGAGGTCATGGGTTTAAGCCGAACAACCTCTGGCAGAAATGTAGGATAAGACTGCCGTAATTGACCCTTACGGTCTAGTCCTTTTGCGGATCCCGTACATAGTGAGAGCTTTAATGCACCGGGCTGCCCATAAGTAACGGGTATGCAGTATTGCAGAGTGCTAAGTGAACTTATGATGCAGTAGTCAGTTTCCAGAATTGGGTCATAAGACAGTCAAAAGTACTTTTGAAATTTTTAATAAGAGTGTGGCTCTGTTTGTAGTGTGGAAACTTGGCTCTTTTTAGTGAACAGTGAACAGTGAACTTGGCTCTGTTTGTAGTGTGGAAACTTGGTTCTTTTTACTCTTTTTAGTTCCAGGGAGAGTAAGAAACTTGCATTATCCTAGTTCTTGTCCTTCACTATTTTTTCATTTTCTTTCTCATGGATTTGTGCTACAGTGAAATTAGGACTAGTGATAATTTCTATGTAATACGAATTGTTTTGGAAAGAAATCTGCAAGAAAATAATTCAATGAAGCATGTTTGCAGTTGAGATAATGCTATTACCGTGTGCGTGTTTGGTGTTTGTACGTGTATTGCATTTATGATAATTGTTTCCCGGACATTGAAATTAGGACTCTAGCTGTTATTGTTGTGTAATTAGAGTACGAAAGTGCCGTTTTATTTTGGAAAGAAATCTACAAGAAAATAATTTGAGGATAGGCATATATATGGTTGATAGCTTCAAATAAAGGCATTCAGCTTCATCGATGTTCAAATTTTCTCTTTGTCGGGTAACTCCAACATCCTGCCTATGACAAGGCCTCTAAGGGGCTGGGGTGGTCTCGGTTGGAGTCATGATCGAACATGCCGCTTGCTTGGTGGGCTTAGTTTAGAAATAAAGTTGCGCGCTTAGCTTGCTATTAGCTATAATTTATGGCATGATGGTAAGCGCTTGATCAGAACAAAGTTCTTCATGTCTAAAAATGGTAAAAAAGTAGTCACCCCTTTACCATCTGGACTTTTACGCTGTTGCTTTTTCGGTCAGATAGCATAATCGTTAACATACTGGGATGGGGTGGCCAAGGGGTGACCATGACAGTGATGTTTTTCATTAGTGTTGTTCTTTTTTTGTGATGCAAGTGCATGCTTTACTTGTTCCTGCTTAAGTTGGCATAATATATAAATATGTATGATCCTAAACTTGACATCAAATTATAACTTTGACCTTAAACTTTGATAGATAGGACCTTTGACTATTCAAAATCTAAACAAATATGAACTCCGATTTTGCAACCCCATCCGTGAGTTTCACTCGCGCCTACGGGGAAAGCTCATCCAATCATACGGTGCCACGTCGTTAAAAGGGCTGACTTGGAGTGAGGTCATATTTGTGCAGTTTTGAATAGTTAAAGGTCATATTTGTGCACTGTCAAAGTTTTGCTTTTTGTGTTAAAACAGCGTCATTTTTTTTATTATTATTATTATTATTTTTATTTATTTATTTATTTCTATAGCAGCAGCACCTAACTTTTTTTTTATTAAAAAAAATCACTAGCAGGGATCGAACCCGCGCAGTAGGCTGAAGTAAGCGCCCAAGAAGAGAAAATAACACCACTGGGCTATCTAAGTGCCTTGTTTCATGTGGTTCAACATTAATATACGTACATAAATATAGATTTTCTACCTTATATATACAACGTAATTTTTTTACCGAGGGGGTTCGGGTGAACCCCATGGTAACCACGTAGGTCCGCCCCTGCGTTAATTTAATAATGTTTTGATAACGTTAATTTAATACTAACATTTTAATAACGTTAATTTAATATACTACTACTACTACTATCCTTAATAACGTTAATTTAATAACGTTTTATTAAAATTATAAAAAAAATTTAGTAGTATAGTTTCATCTTTAATTTAATATTTAAATAAATTATATTTAGATATATTATATAACATAAATTCGCCCTTTGCTTTATAATATATATACATACCCGCGCGATTTTTTCGTATGAGGCTGACCCACCTAATTAATAAATCTTTAATATTTTATTTTTTTTTGCAATGACAAAAGAAATTAGATCTCATTTTCATCTTTGAGCCGAAAATAATGAAAAAATAATAGTGAAAAGTCATTTAAAGGTCATATTTATGCAGTTTGGAATAGTTAAAGGTAATATTTATGTACTGTCAAAGTTTAAGGGCTAAGTTATAATTTGGTGTCAAGTTTAAGGTCATATTTATGTATTATGCCCTCAGATTTTAAGCTGGACGCGCCCAGTTTTGCGTGTTGAACACGCATTTTGCCACGTAGGATCGGAGGTCATATTTGTGCAGTTTTGAATAGTTAAAGGTCCTATTTATACACTATCAAAGTTTAAGATCAAAGTTATAATTTGATGTCAAGTTTAGAATCATGTATTATACCGCTAAGTTTGTCCGACATATTTGAAGAAAAGGTGTGTTTCTTTCAGTTTTGGCCGTTTGCTTGCAATTTTCAGCTCTTCATGCCTTTCGCTATGTCCCCTTCCTAGAAGATGGCACTTCAATTCATGCTCTGAGGTGGTTATCACTTGAAATACCACACAAGTCCATTCTGTTTAAACATTTTTTACAGAATTAGTTTCTGAGAGTTTAATCTCCTCGACATCCACTGGAAGTGTTGTTCCCTTGAACTGCATAGCTGTTGGTTTCTTCTCAATCTGAATTAGCTTTTCCTTCACACTATTAATCTGTAGTTCCACAGATGATATTTTAATCACTGGCATACAGACTACTTTTACTCCAGAGCCACTGATTATCTCTTAAGTGTTTGCAATGTGATATTGTGATGCTTACATCCCTGTGCTGATCTTATTTAAAAAAAAACAATATCTCGGTTTCTCACTGCTGACTGCTGGTACCTATATGTTTCTCTTTCTCCTACATGTTTTTCCCTTGTTTCGGTTTCTCTCCATCCATATAACAAGGGTTGGTGGGACAAAAATCGCCATTTGTCATCATCCTTAAAGGCTTATTTTCTTCTTGTGAGATGATTAGCATTGGAATGTGCTGAAAGAAATAGTTGAAAGATATATCATGCACATGAATATTGATATCTTGCAATATGGGGAAGGGGGTGTCAAGAGTATTTCTTAGAATATCTATCAATCAGGTGTTCTTTCTGTAATTGAGACGTTGCAATCTCATAAACAGCACGCCATAAACAAAACTATTTGCAACACAAGCACCTTCTGTGCTTTAAATGGTCTCTCTGTGCCTGTTTTATGTTAACTTAAGCCATTGAAGACTAGACAAGATTATTAATACCACCTGAATTACCCTCTGGGCAGAGTTAATTGGATATTGTGTTGCGAGCTTACCATGACACTTAAGACATGCACTTCTAAGTGACCAGTTGCTACATTTTTAGTCCGGAACATAAAGTCTACACTTTAACATATAATGAAGAAATAACAGTACAAATTTTCAAAAAACATATGAAGAAAATTGAAGAGATCGCTCTCAGATATCTGTGTACTACAATTACTCTACGGTCTCAATTTAGTCAGTATAATGTTATTGTGACATCATATGATGTTGATTATCTTAGGCAGCTATTCTAGAACTATTGCATTCTAAATGAGGGACATATCATAAAGAATTCTAAGTCGAAAAGAACAGTTGCTGTTAACAGCAACTGAAGGCACAGCATCGCCTCATTCTGAGTGGAACGCCAATACAGGTGTGTTTGTGCTAGTAGTTCAACCACATTTGAATATTTACAACAATTCAATGGGTGCTTAACTATAGTCTGACTTAAATTACAGAATAATGTGGTGGATCTGTGGTCGCTCTTTGACTTTCTTATGCCAGGGTTTCTTGGAACTGAAAGACAAGTGAGTTACATCATTTAAGGTTTCTTACCAGTTCAGTCAGTTAAATTGTACTTTTCCTGTGATTGATATGTTGTTCACTGTGTCCAACAATTAAAGTGTTTTTGTTCAACTTATGCCCCTTAAAAGTTGGATCTGGGTGGGAATATGTACAAGGAAGCTGGTACTACTTTCCATTCCTTCGAGTCGTGGACTAACCTACGCTTTAATCTTCCTTCCATCACATTTTCTTGATGCTGAAGCAGGTATGCTTGCTATGGAAGCATTGCACAAGCAGGTGGGTTCATTTATACTTGCATATGGCCTTCACAGGTCGGATCTCTTCTCATCTAGATTCAAACTGAATGGTTTTCCTTGACAGGTGATGCCTTTTCTCTTTCGTCGGACTAAAGATGAAGTCTTATCTGATCTGCCATAGAAAATTATTCAGGATGGATACTGTGACCTGAGTCCTGTTCAGTTAAAACTCTATGAACAATTTTCTGGTTCACATGTAAGGCAAGAAATTTCCAGCATGGTGAAGCCAAAAAAATTATTTTTATATTTGTTGAGCATAATTTTACTTCGTTTGTTTCATTTTGAATGTGTAGGATCAATAAGGGGATCAAATTTGAATGGTGGGCGCCACGACTCAACTTGATCTAGATTGAAGTGAATGATGATGAATTTTTAAAATATTTTGATATACGTTTATATACATTTGGTTTTGTGTGGAACATGGTACAAATTTTTATTATGTTGTTTTCTAATCAGTATGTAAAAAACATGTTTTTTTGAAATCAAATCTATGCACTTCAATTATTTATTAGCTAATTGGTGTGTGAGATTATATATAAATATGTATGTTTATGTAACGTGCTTAGTGATGTATACATTTCGATCAAAATAATTATTTTTCAATTAGAAAATATGTACTAACATTTTATATGCCTAATGTCATTTTTGTAAATGTGGCTTGAGCTATCAAATTTTAGGCAATATTGCTACACTTCAAAAGTGTGGCTAAAATATGCTTACACTTTATAAGTGTTGTCATAGAGGATGTATAAAAGGCTACGATTTTGAAGTGTGGCTAGTAATAAAGAAAAGGCCACTTTTTTTAAGTGTTGTTATAGAGGTGCTACAAAAGGGTACGCCTGTGAAGCGTGCCCAATAGTAAAACAAAGGCAATGTTTTTTAAGTGTTGTTATAGAGGTGATACAAAAGGCTACGCTTGTGAAGCGTGCCCAATAGCAAAACAAAGGCAACACTTGTAAGTGTAGCTTTATCAAATAAAAGAGTTGCCAATTACAAGCTGCAAAGCGTGACCTTTATACCTTAATGGTCACGCTTTTAAATGTAGCTGATATGACAACACTTGAAAAGCGTGGTCTTTGATCAGAGGTTACGCCTCTTTAGGCCACCCCAAAAAGTGTTGCCTAAAGTTTGAAAGTATAGCCTTTGATCAAAGGTCATATTTTCTGCTATTTTAGGCCACACTTTACAAGAGTGGCAATAGGACTAAAATTATGTAGTGTATAGATTTGAAGATACCATTAAGGGTTTTGAATTTTGAAATTTTGTAGATTTTAAAACATGCGTTTATTTTTTACTTGATTTTGAAGGTAAAAAATCAGTGGAATTTGTTCGTGGTGTTGAAAGAAACACGTGGTGAATATGTCGTCGAATTTGAAAATGAAATGAAAAAGTTATGACATTGTGAAGATTGAGTTAAATATTGGTGTTCTTGAGCATCTTCAAGTTGTTTTTGAAGAAGAAATAGCAAAAGTATAGCTTGATTCAATTTTTCGTGGTCAAAGTTCTTCAAAGTATTAGTGAGTCCATTCGTAAAAATTTGAAGAAAAAAAAAACTGAAAAAATTCAAAATTCCGCGTGGACTGCCTCGTCAGCAAGTCAATGAGTCAACGCCAAAGCAGCAGTAATGCGCCTACCACGTCAGCAACCAACCAAAAATTCTTAGCAGTCAGTGTCATGGGAAGGTCAGCTCTTCCTGAGGCATCCAAATCAGTAATCTTCTAAAGCTCAGTGCATTTGTAAGCTTCTGGGACGCTCAAACTAGGTAGCTACCAAAATTTTTTTGAAGTGTCCAAATTTCGTAATTTTTTTCTACATTTTCTTGCTTCACTTCTTATTTCTTAACTATCCTTTAATTTTATTGATTAATTCCGCATTTCAATATCAATTTTAATCACGTTATCACATGATATATATATGTACAACATCCGTACCCTAATTATAGTTAAAGCCTATAGCCCATATGTTTATCGAGTTCTTTTTTAAAAAAACTCATGTACTTTAATATGAATACACATGCAAAGCATGTACCCTAAACTAGTTATTTATAAAAGTAAGATCAATTTTAGTTAATAAGTTGTTAGTTATTTGTTTGCAATACATTATTTTGGATGTTAATTATAAAAAAAGTTATTTATTAATATGAAGATTTAAGTTATTTAATTCATGTTCTAAAATATCTTAGTAAAAAGTTAATAGATTTTCTTCTTTTTCTTTAATACAAGATTTGTAACTTTTTTTTACAATTATGTTCAACTATTGTTTTAAGTGAAACTAAAATCATAAAATTCATTATAAGAATTTTTTAGAACCTCAACATTGTAGGGCCTAAAGCTAATGCTTTACTGGCTTCACCCTTGACCCACCTCTAACCACTACTCAATCGTGAAAAAGTTGGATCAATTATGGAACTTTGCAACCATATGAATTGTCAAATCTACCTCAAGAAGATTGTTGTTTGTTGTTCATGCAACATGCATTTTGAGAACCAAGAAGAAATACTGTCTAACCTTGTTGCTATTGGAGAGGAGATGGTGAAAAAATGTGGTAGTTTTCCTCTAGCAGCCAAGACTCTCAGATGTACTTTATTGTGCTTCAAGAGAGAAAAAAGTGAACGGGAACATATGAAAATTCTATTTTGTTTGCCTTGAGATTGAGTTACCATCACCTTCCACCTGAATTGAGACAATGCTTTGCTTATTGTGAGTATTATTCCCAAAGGACACCAAAATGGAAAACAAAAAGTTAAAATCTCTCTTTGGATGGCACATGACTTTCTTTTATGGAGGAAATAATTTAGAGCTAGAGGATGTGGGTAATGAAGTATATATGGAATGAATTATAATGAAGGGAAGGGTAAAAAATACCTATTTACTTTCATAAATTGGATAAGTTAGTTCCGGGTTAAATTATGAGATCAAATATATCTCTGTCGTTATCAAAGTATTCAAATATATCCTTTTTTTAATGATTTTCCATGTAGACTAATAATTGGGTGAGGTGGACACCATATGACACTCCACCTATCATATATACAGGGGCGGATTTACGTTGAAGTGAGGGGGTTCACCCGAACCCCCTCTACCGAAAAATTACATTATATATACATAAGCCAAATTTTGAATTATACGGCTATAATGACTTTAATGAACCCCCTCAACACAACTGTAAGGCGTAGCTCAATGGTTAAGGGGGATCACTTTAATGCTAAAGTCGCAGGTTTGATTCCCCCTTGGAGCTGTTGTTTTTAGCCCATTTAATTCATTTGTGTGTATGTAATATTTACTTACAACTTATGTATTTTCTTTTTTTTCTAAGGATAAATATTGGGTCTCAAATATTTTGTATAAAATTTTTACATAGTTGGAACGAAAAGTATTTCAATATAATATTTTTTGATGCTCAAAGTACTAGTTTAAAATTATAGGTAGATTTATATAATTTTCAATTCCCCCCTTTCAAAAATAAAAAACATACTATGCATATCTCTTTTTATACGTTTTATGCCACATTTGTTCAAAATAATTTCATATATTTGACTAGTTTTATATAGTATAAAAAAAATTTGAATTTCTCAACTTTTTTAGATTATTTTATCGAATTACATAGTTCGTTTTTTTGAATTATAATTTACATTCAACATGTTAATATTGAAGTTGTTCAATAATTTTTATTTTTATTTTGAAGTACTAAATATATATTATAATATAATAATTCAATGCTTACACATTTTTAAGAACCTTTTTTTTTGTAGAGGTTTAATTTGAAAAAGAAAAATTATAAATAAAATAAAACTGCAAAATGAAAGTAAGAAAAAAGTATAATATTTTGTAAGAAGGCTCGCAAAGCAAAGCTGAGAAGAAATGCTAAAAGGGCATGATAAGGAAGGTTAAAGTTTAACGGATATCTATTTTATTTTTATAATATAATTTCTTATACGCTTACTTCTTTATATATCGAACCTCCTGAACAAAAATTCTAGATCCGCCACTGCTATATATATATATATATATATGTGTGTTCTTGTTCATTAAAATCTTATTAGTTTCCTTCAACATATTTCCAACAATACCCAATTTCAAAACCCTCTTAGTACCTTCAACACAACCATCTTTTCCAATTAACAACCAACATTCAACGACGCTAACTCCGGATGAAGAAGGAAAAAATGTTGAAATTGGGTTTTGAAATTATAAGGAGGTTCGTAAAAGAGGAGAAAATGGCAAAGTGTAGGTGGGTCATAAATTTGGTCTAAATTTGCTGGTTAATCATCAAAACTTTTTGCCGACCTTTTTGGGAGATTCTGATTATTCAAATTTGTGTCTTGAAGACTCAAACTTATGAGATTGTTTTGAATATATATTGTTATTATCGTAATCTTATGTATTAGTCTTCTTTTTATGGCTGGTTAAATTGATAAAAAATAAAAAAAATTAATGAAAAGGAATATATATATATATATATATATTATTTGGCGTTGAGGTGGAATGCCACATTGCGTCCATCTTATTCAATTGTTAGTCTACATGGAAAATCATTAAAAGGAGGGGTATATTTGCGTACTTTGATAACAACAGGGGTATATTTGACCTCATAGTTTAACCAGAGACAAACTTAGCTAATTTATGAAAATAAAGAGTATTTTTTTTACTCTTTTTCCTATAATGAAACTTCATTAATGTCTTCCTGAAAAATAATAATTGAGTGAAAAGGGACAGAATTCATAAACTTTTTCAGCCTTTAAGTTGATGCGTTGAATCTCTAAATTTCAGTTATTGCTTTAATAACCTATTTATAACCTTCAACCTTGTCTTTGGAAAGTGTCAGTTTAAACCAAACATTGCTGTCCTTCAAAAAAAAGTTAGCACAAATAGTTTTGCTACTTTGCTTTAACAACCTATTTATAACCTTCAACCTTGTGTTTGGAAAGTGTCAGTTTAAACCAAACATTGCTATCCTTCAAAAACAAGTTAGCACAAATAGTTTTGCTACTTTGCTTTTAACTATATGTACTTCAATATTTTCGAAATCTCCATCTTTTATACTTGAAATTGTAGGTCACATTATCTTCTAATTTGGTAGTGGCAGCACTTAAAATAAGTGTTGAAAAAATGGCTGCATTTTCGTGTACTAGATGCAATAGAGAGATTATTATGTTGATAATTCCAAAGTCCTATTTTAAAGTACAAAAGGTAAAATAATGGAAGTGAGGGCGAAGATACATATACATTTGAAAATGGATGAAACGAATTCATATTGATTGAAAATATCTCATATTTTGAGAAAAAAATGACCTTCAATGAGGTTTTCAATATTTGAGAGGATTCTTTTAGTGAAACTTAAAGCATCATAAATTAGGGGTAATTATATCTACCACTATTATTCAATTAATGAATAAATTGAACTAGTACTAACGAGTGCACTTTTTGTTGATACAATATTTCTAATTTATATAAATTCTTAAAGTTGCGCTTATAAAACTTTTCTTTAACGTTATTGGATAATTGATTTTCTTTACAGAAAAAATAAATACAATAATGACTTCTAACCAGATGATATCATTGGAGTAGATTTGTATATTTTTGTTTATATTTTCGATGACGTTAGTAAATTGTAGTGGCGTTGATTACTTAACATAAGCAGAATGCCAATACAATGTTCCATCAAAGGTTTTAGAGAGCAGAAGTAGAGATGGAGTACTAGAATTCAAATGTAACTCCAAAATATTTTATGATGAGAGTCATCCTGAGCCTGAGATCTCTATTTGGAAACCCTTGGATAATGTATCATGCTCTACCCCGTAGATTATTTTGCATATTTATTCTTTTGCTTTGAGAATAACTTTGTAATCTCATTTCAATGAAAATAAAATTACTTGATGTAAACATTTGAAACTACTCTGCCTCAAACGTACTTGCACGTTTAGTGCATAATTTAGTTATGTAATTGATAATTTCAGCTTAAGTTTAAGTGTGGTTCTATATTTTATCTCTAAAATTTACATTTAAGTGCACATTGCATGACAGTAATTTATGTGACAATGAAGGAAACACTTGCTTGGAATGCCAATTACGAAGAAAAGGACTGAAAAATATTCATTTTCTCCCTAGATTAATAAGCGATATTGGTTGTGGCTCTGTGCTCACTATGTTATTGCTGCAAAGTCGGATTGACGAGCAGTATTTTCTTTTTCTAGAAACTGGACTCACAGGCCTTCCATTTGATAGGCAATTCTGCCTCTTAACTCTCCTAATCTTAGGAGTTGTATCAATTTAAAGTCTGACCATAAAAAAGGTCACTTGAAACTATTTCCACAAAAGTGAAACTTCCAGTCTGGCTTCGGTTCCCTTGTACACTTAGGGGTCGTTTGGTAGAGTGTATAATAATAATGCAAAACATAGTGTATTAGTAATGCTTGTATTAGTTATACCTAGGGCTGGGCATATTTTGGTTAAAACCGAAAAAAATGAAAAATCGAACCGAAATTTAAATTTGGTTTCGATTTTTCGGTTTTTCGGCTCGGTTTCGATTTTTAATTTATAAATTTTGATTCGATTTCGATTTTTAATTTACAAATTTCGGTTATACGGTTCGGTTTCGATTTTTTGAAAAATAAAATTCGGTTAAACCGAAAATCCGAAATCCAAAATTATATTAATAACATATATATATATATATTATTAATTTATTTTATATATAATATAATATATTTAATATATAAATAATAAATTAATAAATATATAATAATTTTTTTATAACCCTAATTTTCTAAACCTAAAACATATCAGATATATCTTCATTCTTCAGTTCTTCACAGCAGCCGTTTCTAAACCTATTTTTCTATACAAATTGCAATCGCCAATCAGTCAAGGACTCAAGGACACCGGAGGCGGGCGATGGACCGCCGGTGACAACAACGATGAAGACTCCCTTTCTTTACTACGAGTCTACGACACTGGAGGCGGCGATTTGTGACGGGTGTAACTGGTGTTTGTGTTTTGTAACCAGTGAGTCGGTGACTGACTAGCTGAGTTATTCAAAATATCGACCGGTGGCAGGCGACATTCCGGCAATCAGACCCTTTTTTCGATTATTTATTCCGGCGATTAGTCAGCCTTCAAATATGTCTAATGTTCGTATTTTTTTATTGATTATTTTCATTTAACTTGATACTTAAGGATAAAGGCTTAGAGCTAATAAATAAATTATTTTGTTTTCGCAGATTGGAAGTAGGGTAAGTGAAGATGGAGCATCTAATGAAAATATTTCAATTTCATCTCCAAATGAAGTTGAAACTGCGGTTGAAGATGAACAATCAAAAAAAAGAAAGCTCATGGAACCAAAGGCAAAATGTTGGCAGTGGTTTGACAAAATTATTGATGAAAAAACCGGAGCTCAGAAAGCAAAATGTAAGTATGGTGGAAAAATTTATGTTGTTGCTTTAAGTTCTAGTGGTACTTCAACAATGAATAATCACATGTTAAAATTATATCCTTACCGCCCTAATTGCCCTAATGTTGGTGTGAAAGAGAAAGACAGTCAAACAAAATTAGCTTTTCTACCATCTTCTACGGATGAAAAGGGAGGGGCATTGGGTACTTGGACATTTGATCATGGACGAAGTAGGAAAGCTTTAGCTCAAATGATAGTTGTTGATGAGTTGCCGTTTAGTTTTGTTGAAAAAGAAGGTTTTAGAAATTTCATGAGAGTCACAGCCCCGCACTTTCATATTCCTTCTCGTAGAACCTTGACAAGAGATTTTTATCAGTTCTACAATGAAGAGAAACAAGTTTTGAAAAAGGTTTTCAAAGAAGTACGTCCAAAAGTTTGTCTTACGACCGATACTTGGACGTCTATACAAAAGATTAACTACATGTGCCTAACAGCTCACTTTATAGATACAAATTGGAAATTGCATAAAAGAGTGATAAATTTGTCCAATTTCTAGTCATAAAGGTGTTGATATGACTGCTTCCATTACTAATTGTTTGCTTGAATGGGGTTTGGATACACTTTTTAGTATTACAGTTGATAATGCTAGTTCCAATGATGTTACAATGATAGAAATGTCTAAACAATTAAGTAACTGGGGAACTAACATAATGGAGGGTCAACATCTTCATGTGAGGTGTATGACACATATTCTTAATCTTATTGTGCAAGATGGGTTGAAGGAAATTGATAAGTTTGTCAAGCGAGTGAGACAAGCTGTGAAGTATGTTAAACAATCTGCCGCGCGAGTTAAAAAGTTCAAAGAATGTTGTGAATCTCAATTGATAACTTGTAAGAAATCTTTATGTTTAGATGTTCCTACTCGATGAAACTCTACATACTTGATGCTTGAAACAGCACAACATTTTGAGCTTGCATTTGAAAGATATAGTTTTTATGATAATGGTTTCTTGGATTATCTCCGTACCTCTTCTTGTGAAGATGGAAGTAAGGAAGGAGCCTTTGTAAGTGAGGATTGGGAAAATGTGAGGACAATGGTAAAATTTTTGAAAACTTTTTATGATCTTACTTTGAAAGTTTCTGGTTCAAAATATGTTACTACAAATGTACACTTTGTAGAAATTACTAAGCTTGATCTGATTTTGAAAGAGATGATAGAAAATGAAGATTCTAATTTGAAAAAAATGGCATCAAATATGAGGGAAAAGTTTAGAAAGTATTGGGGTACTCCAGAGAAAATGAACAAAATGATCTTTATTTCATCTGTGTTGGATCCCCGCAACAAACTTGAATATGTTCCTTTTGCAATTGTGGACATGTTTGGAAAAGAAATTAGGGACAAGTTGTCCGATTCAGTGGAGTCATACATGAAAGCCTTGTTTGAGCATTATGTTAAGAAATCAAAACACTCTTCATCTTCATCATTTTCTTCTTATTCTGGGAATTCTTCATCTATAAGTGGTTATGGAAACTTTCAAAGAAAAGAAATAATGAGAACAAAACAACAATTTGAGAAGCATAAAGAAATTAGTGGAGGTTCAAGCAATAAATCTGAGTTGAAAAAATATCTTGCTGAAGAAATTGAGCCAGATTTGGAACAATTTGATATATTATGTTGGTGGAAAGTTAATGAACCTAGATTTCCCATTCTCGCCGAGATGGCTCGTGATGTGTTAGCCATTCCCGTTTCCAGTGTCGCATCTGAATGTGCATTTAGCACTGGAGGTCGGGTTATTGATCCCTTTAGGTGTTCATTAACTCCTAAACTAGTGCAATCTCTTATTTATCTTCAAGATTGGCTTAGAAATGAATCTACTCCAATTAATAACGAGGAAGTTATAGAGTATCTTGAGCAACTTGAAGTTGGTAAGAATTTTATAATTTTCTATTCATTATATTAAAAAAAAAATCTTAGTTATATTGCACATCAACTAACAAGTGTCTTATATTTTTTTAGAAATGACTTGTAGCGGCACTGATTCTAGCATTGTTGATGTGTAGTTGTCAATAAGAAAATGTGAATTGTAGGTAGGTTTGTTTTTGGGTTCTTCTTCTACTACTTCTACTATTTTCTTGATTTAATAAGTTATGGACTATAGGTTTTTTTCTCTCAGTTGTACACTTCTTAGGATGTGGATGATCTGTAATGTATTGTATTGTGTTTTGCTGATCAGTAGAAGTTTTACGAGTCATTTGATGAAGTGTTCGATGGAAAATGGATTGTGTCTAAAGAGGAGTATTCAAGTGAGTTTATGGCATTTTCTATTTAACATGGTAGTTTATTGCATTTGCTTTATTTTACATTTGGGAAACTATTAAGCAGTTTTTGGAATGGAAATCAAAGCTAATCCTGAGACACAGGCTCTGGCAGCACTTGCCTGTTTAGCAGGGGATTTTGTTCTCCAATGGAGATAAAATCTAGCAAGACGTCTGGCTGGGGTGTGAACCTTGTTCATCAAACTGTATTCGAATTACTAATGTGAATAGTAACAAGTACTCTATGTGTGCTTATCCTGCCGATCCTCTCTAGGAGATTGACTTGAAGAATCATAAATGGGGTAATTATTTTGTTTGTGGTTACAAAGGTTTCTATGAGTATGCAAAGTTGAAAGGGATAGATATTGGTGAACCTGTTGGACTTGATGTTATTCTTACTCAGAGCAGATGTTTTCTTGTGTTATGATTTGGTCAAGTGGTGTGGTTGACGGATGAAGTATTCCTAAGCTCATTTTCCTGACGGAAAATTTGAAAATTTGGAATGGCAATGGGGTGGTGACCAATCATCATCTCTTAACTTGTTTTGCTATCTTTACAGTTTAATCAAAGGTCCAGTTTTAATTCTGGTACTGATTTCTCCATTTAAAGTTTGGAAGACATTTATAAATGCACTTACCATGGGTAGAGTTGACACAACATGGACCCAAGCTGAGCTGTTTGAATGATTTTCTAGTGCTACCATATTCCTGAGACCTTATAGGGGCAGATAATCTGTGGGCAAATAATTTTAGGTTCAACTTTAACCATCTTGCACTTTGAAAAGTTTTATATGGTTGCTTTTACTGCTTTCTTGTCATATTATACTACCTGGAACCTGATTTTTGTAGTCCCTCTTCAATTGTGTACTCAGAAAGGCTTGTTGTTGATTGGTAATATATATATATATATATATATATATATATATATATATATATTATATATATACTTGTGATCTCTCTATGCTTAATAATCGTTGGATCTACTCGAAATCCTAACTGGAAAAAATTGGAATCCTTGTAAAAACTATTGTTTCCCATCTTCAATTAGAATGACAATTTGGAGTGGATGGATATTGTTATTTTGTATTGTTCTTGCACTTGGTTAGTTAAAGTGAAATGTCCGATATTTTTTACCCCTCTTATTCTGATAATTAACGTCCTATAGATTAAGCCATGTTGTTCTCTGTTCTTTATTGGAAGTGTATGTGTAGTTGATTAAGCCTTGTTGTTCTCTCTCTGTTGTTTATTTGAAGAGTATTCAGATATTTTGAACAACAATATCTAACTTGAGAAAACATTTGATCCGTGTTTGCTCTCCAGATTTGTTCCCAACCTTTTGTTAGGTTCAACACTTGGCATTGGAGTTATCTTGGGTGCAACAATGTCAACAAGGGAAAGGAGTATCATCTACCTTAATTGCATGGTTTATTCTGGTTTTACAGTGTTCTGTTGCATGGTTATCAATCTTTGTTTTACCATTGATAGCGACACAACTCATTCTATGTTTAATGTAAGCAGTACATTTGCCCTTTCTTTAGAAGAATGGTACTTTACATTAACTTTAGTTAAATTGATGTAATAATTTGCACTCTAGGTTTATAGGTTCTCAATGACTCTCCTTTCAATGTTTTGTTTTAGTCAAAAGTAAGGTTCTCTTAATCCCTTTCAGTGTTAGTTGGTTTAAGTTAGTGTTGCTTTTCTATTCTGCTGGTGAGCAGGTTATCTTTACCATTCTTGTTCTATGATTATCTCCTAAGCTAAATCCAATGCTAGTTTGTTGCGTTGATAAGTTTAGGTCGTGCACGGTCTGTGACAACTCTACAACAAAATGGCGTTATGTATTATGATTATTTCATTTCGTTTCATTTATGTTGAAACCGAAATAAAAAAAACAAAATAATCGAACCAAATTTGTAGAAACCGAACCAAACCGATTTTATTTCGATTTGGTTATGATTGTCATTTTTGTTAATTCGAAAATCGATAAACCGAAGCCGATATGAAACAATCAGACTGAACCGACCGAACGCCCACCCCTAGTTATACCTGTGTTAGTTATGCTTGTATTTTTCTTATGCAGTATTTGGTTTGATGTATTAAAAATAATATATGTTGTATAATTTTTATAAAAAATATTTTGTATGACTAAAATACCCTCTCCACTTTCTTTCCTAAACCAACGAATTTTACTTCATTGTCCATCAATTCCTCAAACAGTTTATATCCATTCCCTTTCCATAAAAAATGTTTGTATGACAAACTTTGATTTTGCAATTCCTCATACAGAAGATAGTTGGAACATGAGGGAATTAAACAATTTTTATGCACAACTTTAGAAAATCACCAAAAATAGTCATGATTTTACAGATTAGCATGAAAAATTAAGCAACAAAAAATTCAAAAACAATCTTCAAAAACAAAGAATCCAATTTCACATTCAATTTCCCAATAACAGAACATTTAATTCTAGTGTAGAAGCACAAGCAATGTCTAATTATATGAAAAGAAGAAGAAGATGCGGTGAAAATTTTTCATATTTTTTCATGGCAGTGTAGAGAAGAGAAGACAAAGTACAAGAACAAAGGTAAAATACAAGGAAAATGAATATTCTAGTAGAGATTTGAGGAAAAATTTAGTCATTGAATTTTTCTTTTTCATAGTTGAAAGCTACAGCAAAGAACCGTGGAAAAAAGATTTGTGGGAAATGTTTTAGTAGAGCTTTGAGGGGTAAATTTGTCATTTACTAATTAATACATGTGTTGAAATACTTGGTATTACTAATACATAGGAAATGATGAGTATTAATAACACACCCCTTAATACACAATAGTGTATAACTAATGCAAGTATTAGTTATGCATAGTCTAAAAAATGATACCAAACATGGTATTATTAATACACAAAGAATAATGCATGTATTATATTTTTAGTACACTCTACCAAACGACCCCTTAAGTTGATAGGATCACATATAACCCAAATCATTCAAGTTCAAGTAATTTCATCGAGATCAACTTAGCCATAAACGTGTCATGGACTACGGGGTATTACAAAATCTGTGCGCCTTTTGCTTGTGAATGTATTTCACCATGACTCTGCTAATCTAGAAAGCAGGACAAGTTCACTGTCTCCTCACAAACTCAACTCTTCCAACCCACCCCCCCCCCCCCCCCTTCTTCTTCCTACCCGGCTACATCCCCAATTCCCACTCCATCTCACCCTAAAAGTGTTGTGTCAAATTACATATAAATGCTCTTGGAACAAATACCTTTTGAGTACTTACCAAACGCTAAAAAAACAAGAACCCACTTTTTTTCATGAAAACATTTTCCTTCATATACCAGACACCCAAAAGCATTTCTTTTTTGAATATCTGCTACAGGAGCATGTTGTTGTCCACTGTGTTATTGACGAGATCATCAGATTCGCCTATCTAGAAATATGTAAAGAACAGATGAATTACATTCTCCACACAGCACAAGAAACGATGATTACTATGGTTCTACCAATCTTAAAATTGCAGAAGATACCCATTACGAAAGTTAACTGTATATCAAGTAAGACACTTTAGTGAGTCGAGTATTTCACCTAGTGATGTCCGAATTCACAGCCTATTGAACCAAATACAGAACAGGTGACAAGGTAATCAGCAGCCCTATACCTTGCATTCCTTCATTTGCCAAGAATTTTCTGCAGAATGTCGAAAAGGCTTCCATGTTCATGTTCTTCCAGAATCAACAAAGATCAAGTCAACAACAGGGACCATCTGAAGAAATAACCATGGCAACCACAAAAGACCTGTGGCATTTGCAAACAACCAACTAGACGAGAGCAACTGCAGACATTCCGTAGTATTTAGTGATGACCTGAACCATGTCTTACCCCTTAGCCATAGTAGATGAAGGGGAAAATCTCATGATGAAGCTAGAAAGCGACCAAATACAAATCACCCCAAGAAATTGAAGGACATTAAGAAGTGTGCTCAATGAGCCATTTATTGCCATGTTTTGTGCAGTCATCTCTGCTCCTCTTACTGTCAAAGAAAGGGCTGTTACTAGATGTGCTGCCCTATTCAGCTGATGCAGTCTGTAAACCTGTAAAATTGTGCCAAAGAGTGGCAAATAACCTCATCACCTACCACAAAACTTCCTTTGGAGGTGTTTTTTGAGAAAAAAAAAATTGCTTATGAGGATCTTTGCTTTGGGAAGTGTTTAACATATTTAATCAGAAAGGGGAAGCATAAGATTCTTTCAAGACAGTGGGAAGCAGTGTAAAGTCGCTCAATCATCTTACTGACTATTGGATAAACTATCCATGCTTTTGGAGAGACATATTATGAAGTTATTTGGTGATTAAAACAGAACGGTTATCAGAAACAATCTAAGCAGAAAAAAAAGAAGTCTGATGTCCAAAGATACTAGTATAACATTATAGTTGGGGTGCAGGTAAAAGTGAGACAGTTTTTTGTAAGGAAAAAAAATTCTTGTGCTAGTGTAGTCTATCTTATTTGGTGAATCCACTCAATTTTTTTTCCATTAGAACAACAAATGTACATGGGTAATAAAAGCTTGATAGAGCTTACCGAGTCAACTTAGTTAAGTTTGAGAAATGAAAACTTACGGTGGTAGAATGTTTAAAGGAACTTTAAAAAAAAAATTCATATCAATTGAAATATTTGGAAGGGTTTAAACGTCCAGACAGTAGAAAATTAAGTTTGAAGGGCTGGAAAAATTTCAATGGAACACAAGGGAGGGTTTTGGAGGACGGTGGCCCTATTCCTGATAACATTTCAAGTAAAACCATAATGGAGCTACAATACAACAAAAATCACAATGGCTAGTGCTCAGTGTTCCCTCTCTGCATAATCATTCAAAGTGAAATTACTAAGTCGATTTAGTCCTTACCTGAAAAACAATGGGGATAACAGACCATGAAGGTGAGTCAATATATCTTGCATACTGCTCAAAAGAAAATTGCACAATAATACCAACAAGGTAGGGGGCAAGAGTAGCAGAAGCTGCAGGACCCGTCCATGGCCAGACAAACCCCATGGTCACCATTGGAATTATTAGACTAAGTACTAGTACAAAAATTGAAGATATTCTATATCCGAGTGGTGGGGTAATTCTCCTGTCAGAAGATACTAGCTCAAGCGGTCTCCTTAAACGATCTATTAAGAGAAGAAACACTGCTGCTCCACAGTAAAAGATAGCCTCTGTGAAGAACAAGATGAGGAAATCTGCATGCCAAGAACACAGTTTATTTAGCAAAACTGCAATGAAACGACTGCTTGTTTTGACTTAAGGAACAGATTCGCATGAGCATTAAACAACAACAATGCAAATATGATAGACAGTTCAGCCACATAACATACACCTGATTGTGACAGAGTATGTGGTTCACTATAACTTACAAGGTCCTTCTCTCTCTTATAGTTATTGTAAAGAAATGGATCTTGGGTCTAACTCATCACCAAAAGCAAGCTCAAAGGAGTAAATTGCCCAAGCCATATAAGGAGACCA
Source organism: Capsicum pubescens (assembly GCA_030864215.1). Lineage (NCBI taxonomy): Eukaryota > Viridiplantae > Streptophyta > Magnoliopsida > Solanales > Solanaceae > Capsicum > Capsicum pubescens. The sequence continues at coordinate 310,102,051 of CM061538.1, read as the reverse complement.
ATTACCCATCCCATATCCGATGTGAAACTCTAAACACTCCCCGCGCGGCCAGACCTCATAAATTGCAGCGTGGACAATATAATATGAGGGCCCAACATCTGTGAATGACGAATTGAGACGGACATGGTTCTAATACAGTATAAAGATATAAATATTGGGCCTAACTCAACCCCAAACTAGCTCAAAGGGAGGAGGATTGCCTAAGCCATATAAGGAGACCAAATGATTACCCATCCCATATCCGATGTGGGACTCTCTAACAGTTTGGCATACAAATCATTGGGTCGGTGGACACAAGCTATCCTACTAACACAAATTTGGACGTGTGTCTATTTAATTTGTTATTCTACTGGCAACAGAAATATGATGCTGCAATCAGAAGGATTACGGTAGCTTCTTTTTTTTTTTTTTTTTCTTGAGGGGTGGGAAGTGCTCTTCTTTGGGGAGCTTAAGCAAATTCGTTGACAAACTAAATGAAAAAAATATAACTATGTTATAGCATAAGTTTTGCCTACCAGTTAATAAAGAGTCCTCAAATATAGTTGATAAAATCCTACGCAAGTAAAGCGAGGGAAAGATGAAAGAGGCAACAAGGACAGCTGGGCCAACAAACCACAGTAGAATGTTCTGGTTCTTTGCAGCAGCGGATACAAGGATTTTCTCCTCCCTTCTGTAAGGATGATTGTAGAATGATAGTATGCCAGGCTTACCACCAGCACCTTCAAGTTGGGCATTTGAACTACTGACAGAGGCAATGTATTCAACACTAGAATGTTCACTTTCTTGCTCAGAACCATCTTCCTCAAGCTCGCTGTTGGATAACTGGTCCTCTGCATTGGCAAAGTAACTGACTTTTCTCCTACTCGAACTTCTCAGCACCTTTAGCTTTTCAAGCTTGAAATGATGTGACCTAACAACTTGTGATGGAAGAAGAGCAAAGCAAGGGAAAAAAGGAAAAAAAAAAGAGAAGGGAACAAAGTTACAGCAAGTCATCCTACAGAAGTTTAGTGTTCACTTTGAGGGACTTGCTATTATTAACACAACAAGAATAACTTAATGTTTCAAATAATAATTTACTTCACCAAGAGTCACGAAACGAACCAAGTACTAACATTTGCCACATTCTCCATCTTACAAAAAGAATAAGAGATTCAAGGGAGGAAATGCAACTTTAACTTTTTTTACGTCTGGATAAAGGAAATGCAACTTAAAAACTTATATCAGATAATAAAGAGGGAAATTGCTCAATTGCATCATAAACAAGAATTTTAATTTTGAGAGAACTTTGCAATTTGACTAACTACCTTTAGCATTTATTAGACGTTCGGGGACAAATCTCTGCATGCAGATTACTCTTGGTCTTGTACTCACCTGGATGGTAAGGCATGGAATCAAACAAGCATTCTACAAGAGATTACATAGATCACCACATAATGGTGCCAGAGGAAAAGATCAAGAAAATGCATTTTAACTTAAGTATGCCAATCGTAAAGAGTCCTTCAAGAACCCAAAAGGACAAGACGAACCGTCTGATCATTTGACTAAGGATAATTCAGCTCAGTGCTTCCATTGTCCAAGTAAAGACTAAAGAGACGTGCTAATAATATTATATGTATTATAGGGAACCTAGGACAAACAATTTGTTGTGTATTCAAGAGGGAAGCAGAGATTGTTCCATATAATATAGGGAAAAGGGTCAAAAGTACTCCTCTTCTACTTTTGTTTATTAGTTAACTTTTCCCTTCGTTATACTATTGAGCTATGTATATTCCTAATGTTACTAAACTTAACAAAATTTACCCCTAAATTGATCAAAAAGACCCAATTTCACTTTAATTACCCAATACCTTCTTGGTAGGGGAGCCTTGGAGTAACTGGTAAAGTTGTTACCAGTTAATTGGAAACAGTCTTTGACAGAAATGCAAGGTAAGGTTGCGTACAATACACTCTTGTGGTGGGGCTCTTCCCCAGACCCTTGTGATAGCATAAGCTTTAGTGCACCGGACTTCCCTTTTTACCCATTACCCTCTTTGTGGTCGTATGATTGTTGGGAAAGAGTTATACACCGATAATTAATCCCGAGATTAGTTATCCCACTATGTATATGGGATAATTTATTCATCACTATGGTGTAAATAGTGGATAAATAATCTCAATACTAACTAATACCTCACACCAAACATGGATAAAATAATCCTTTATTTTATCACTGGACTAGATATCCTTGTACCTCACACCAAACAACCCCTTAAATTTTAAACCGACCCAAATCCACTAAACGAATTAAGCACATATACTCCCTCTATTTCATTTTAATTCGCCCTCTTACGATAAAATGTTGTTTCAATTTACTTATCCAATTTATGAAATCAAGTTATCGTGTACTTCTAACACTAACCCTATCATTAAATGACTACATAAAACTCAAACTTATAAGGTCAATTTAGCAAACTAAACCTCTAATTAATATTTAGTGCTAAGTCAACGAAGGGCAAGTAAAATGGAATGGAAGGAGTAGAGGAGACTATCGGTTTTGTCCTTGAATCTAACAACGGGATACAACAACGTGAATTTAGTCGTCCAAACAAATAGTGATAACCGTTAGAAATCCACATTGAAATGGGAGTTAGTTGATAAAACTCCAAAATTTACAAAACAAAATGAAAATATTCAGTTATTATTACCGGAATAGGAAGTTCGACGGTGAGTGAGCCAAAGCTTTTCATGCCGGAAAATATGGACACAAATTTGAAAACTAGGAAAAATGAGTGTTCAATTTTTCAAAGTACAGACAAGTCACGTTGATATTTTAAAATAGGAAAATTGCAAGGCAGAAGAACAAACAGTTGGAAGAAAAAAAAAATATCTTGAAAAGAAAAGCTTTAGGGTTAAAAGTGCTGAAAGAGGGACGAAACTAGTTGGTGAGTAATGGGTAATGGGTAATTAAAGTGAAATTGGTATTTTTGATCAATTTGGGGATAAATTTGTTTAGTGGTAATTAAGGGCAGTTTTTTCAATAATAATAAGGCACTAATTTCATGAGATATTGTCACCTTTCACGGGCAATAAACACCTAATTTTATTTATTAAGACTAAAAAGAATAATAAAAAATTATCTAGTATTTATCTTTAAAAAATAAATTTGAATCCTTACTCAACCTTGAATCATTAGGCCATACTAGAGGTGGCGAATGGATGGATTGGATTATTTTTTTTAATTAATACTACCAGACTGAGTGTCTAGCGGTCTTTTCTTAATAATAAAATCCTCAATGTGAATAAGTATAAGGGGGCTAGACCTTACCTTACCAATCTTAATGAGGTAACAAAACCCCTACTAATTAACCAGCATGAAGAAAATAAGAGTTAGAGAAAACTAGGTATCCTATGATCATCACATAATTTATAATACTTTCTATGATGATATTACTGATTAGGACACTTACATAATGCCAAAAGATAAACATTAAGAAGAAAGTTGAGTTATCATCCTCAAACTTCCTTTTATGCATATATGATCTAAAGAAGATAGTTTGCCCGTCTAATGTAAAGAAGATAGTTTGCCCGTCTAATGTAACTTGAAGTATTTTTCCCATGTTTTCTTCTTCAAGTCTATCCAAAAGCACTTGATAGTTCATCACTTCTTTGATTTATTGAATTTTATTGAAGTTGTTGACACTGTCATATAATTTTGCTTAGTAAGTCGCATCGGCAGGTGCCTTGGAATAAATTCTTCAGTAACCTTACCATCCCAACTATGTTGCCTTCCATGTGTCTTCTTTTTGTTCTTGTTGCTTCCACTTCTTTGTTGCCTTGGTGAGAGATCCCTATCCTAGCTACTTTTTCAAAACATTTATCCAACTCTTCCTCCTCCTCCTCAGAAATGTCCTCATCACTAGCAAAAGCATTAAGTTCCTTCTCAGAAAGGTCTTCATCACTAGCAAAAGCATTAAGTTGTGACGCTAAAGCTTTTGACTCCTTCTTCTTTGCGGTCGCACTTTTAGGCACAAATGTTATAGCTTCTGGACTTAATCTGCTATTCAAAGAAGAAGGTGGAACTCGCTCTTCTTCATCAACCAAATCCGCCCACCTAGAAGCACTTATCTCCCCTTGTGTTTCCTTAACAATAATCAACTTATTTATGACTTTAGCTTGAGAGATTGATGTCATATCTTTCTCTATGTAATGCTCATTTTGGACAATGGCTCAAAAATATTTTTAGTTGATAAAATTAAATTAGGATTGACACATCTAGTAGTATTTTTGTTCCAACTTGGAGAATTACTTTGACTTATCGAAGAACCAATATGACTACCAAGTGTTTTCTTGTGTGCATAAGGTTCCAATTTTCAGATGCATTCTCTTCATTGTTAGAATTTTTCGCTTGCAAGTCAACAGGTTTTGAAGCTGCAATAATTTTCACGCTCTCGTGTTGCACAACAGAAATTTTTTCCTGTACAACGTTGCACTCTGCAATTCTTTTACCATCTGCAACAGTCTTTTCGCAACCACCTGAAATATCCATCTGTTGCTGCTGCAATATCTCTTCAACAAGAATTATAGGACTCTGAATTTTTTATTTTATTAAGTGCCGAACTCGGCAAAATAGAAAACTTCTTCTCAACCTGACCAACAACCTCTTTCTCAACATAACCAGCAACCTCTTTTTCTATGCTCTGCTCAATGCCATTAGTATTAGTTCCACTAGTAACAAGATCACTTTGAACACCTAAAGTCATAATTTGATTACCATCATTTGTACCTGCAACAATTGGTAAAGAATTATCCTTATTCGAATTAATATTCCCGACCAATTATTGCCCCATCTTCTGAAGTTTTTCAATAACTTTTTGTCCAATTTTCTTAGCATTCAAAAAATCACGTGCATATCCCTTTAATTGTTCCATATTGTTGCCTTCAGAATCAGGTTGCATAAGTGCGACATCTCGCCCATCTTCATCACCCAAACGATCACCTTGCGACATTATCTTTCCCGTCAAGAAATGACATTTGTTTTTCTCATGCCCTTGATGTTTACAACGAGTGTAATACAATGGAAGATTATCATAGACAATTTTTTGATAATGTTCAATAATTTTGTCCTCTTCCTTCTCCATAAATTATAGCCTTACACAATTTGGATGCTTTTCAAGTAGGTCTATGATTACCTTTACCCTAGCAGTACTTGGCCTAGTGCGATTTTGTGTTGCTTTATCCACTGTAATAGGCTTTCCTGTGGCTGCAACAAATCGACAATAGGGACCTCCTCGCAAAGAGCTCTATAGGTAATTCTGGTAATGAAATCCATACCAAGGTTTTAGGTGTTTCCTCCTTCGGGATGAACGATGGCGTCCATAGGAAAATTCTGAACAAGTACTCTTCTCCGCCAAACTTAAAATATCCATATGAACTTATCAAAACCTGTAAAAAGTCGTCATATTGATCGAACTTGATCAAAAAGTGACGAAAATCAAATTGTACAATATTACAACTTCCTTTAACATCAAGTTGCTTTGGTAAAAGCTTTCATAACTCGGATAACACTGGTATTCCATATGTGTAATACCCCGTATTTTTTCTAGTTTAAATTCATTCCTAGAATGTTAAGGGATAGCTTTCAAAATGAATAATATTTATTGCATGTGGAATTTCCAAGATTTTGACTTTTCATTGTGTGGGAAGTTGAATAAGTTTTTTATCGATACCAAATTCGCCTAAATTCGACACTCGGTGAAGGAGTTATGGCATTTTTAAGTTGACGGTGTGTCACCTGAACTCTCAGTCGTGGAGCTAAGCAAATCGGCAGTGGTCAAATTCCAGTGAGACTCCGTGATCCCACCGCATCGCGGAGGAGTCCCATTTCACATTTGTCAATTTCCAGCAAGCCTACGCGATAGTGGCGCGTCGCGCCAGTGGCCAAAATGACAAAATTATAGGGCACCGTGATAGCTCCGTATCACGGAGAAAGCCAAGTTCCCAGTCGTCCTTTTTCCAGTGAGCCACCGCGATTGTGGCGCGTTGCGGTGGCCACCCAAATAAAAAAAAAGCTACGTTTTCAGTTCCATCCAGAAGTTTAAAGAGGGAATTTTGGTCAATTTTCAAGTCCCCAATCCATCCAAACATAAGATTTAAGCCTATTCTAAGCACTTTAGGCTTATATTCATCAATTTTCTCTCAAACAAAAACCCTAGAGTTCAAAGCTCCTTCTCCAAGAAATCAAATTCCACCATGGTTTCTCCAAGAAAGCTTAAGATTGAGGATTCCCAAGGCAAGATAATCAAGAATCCATCTTCAAAAACTCAAATAGGAATCAATAATTCGAGCTTCTTCATCTAATCATCAATCAAGGTACTCTTTTCATCTTTGTGCCCAAAACTTATTTTAAATTACAAAGTTATTTGATTTTATATGATTTTCTATGGAATTGAAACTAGGGTTCATACCAAATGTTGCCATTTACAGGATTATGAGATTTCAAGTGAATTATAAGTTGAATTACATGTTTATGTTCATATTTTCATGCTTAATTCAGAAATTTCCAGATTTGAGATGAATTATCATTGACTTTATTATCGAGCATGATTACTATGATATTTTGACATGAGTTTGATACATGGGTTTTAAGCCCCAAGTTTATATGTTGAGATTTTGAGAAAGATGATGCTTTAAGCATCCTATTATCAGATTATTTCACAGATTTTCAGTAAATCTTTGATCTTTTGATCATCAGATTAGCTATGGAATCTACTTTACAGATTATTACAGATTACAGAACTCAAAACATCTTTCTTTATAGATTTACTCAGATAATTGCATAATTGGTCTTAGATAAACCCTTATGCTAGTTTTATAGTGGATTTCCAACAGAATGAGTGTAGCAAATAATAAAGGAGTAGTATTTAGCATCAAGTGGAAAGTGTGGGTTTAGCGTATCCTACTTTCACATAACTACGTAGACAATGTAGGTATAAATTATCAGATTATTCTCATTTCTATATGGATGACAGACTTAGCTTGTGATCGATCACATGGGTAGGTTATACTCTCTGGCAAGAGTATGACGTCTCTCCCGAATGTGAGGTTTCTTCCTTAGGAGAACGAGATGTTGGACTCCATGTAGCTCACATGGTTTATGTTGGTTAAGAGAACCTCCCTTGCAAAACAGTTTTTCCCTATAATAAGCTTTTCAGAATAGTTTTAAAGTATCTCCCTTCAGATAAAGTATTTTTCCTACAGTTTTAAAGCTTTCAAACTACAGATTCTAGAACAGAAAGAGTAACAGAAAAGCTTTCAGAAAAACTAAGTGTTAAGGCTCACAAAGTTTACTCAGATTATGCTTTATAGAAAGATATTAACTACAGTTTTCAGCTTTCAGCTTTCAGATTTAGAGTGAGTCCTTTCTACACTTAGACAGTATGATTTAAAGGGAGAATACAAGTACAACTTTTAGAACTAAATATTATGACTTACTAGATTTATAAAGCATGATTTTCTTTTCATGATTATTATTTTCAGCATTTCAAATATTTCAGCTTATGTGAGTCATTTACATTTAGCATGCATTGTTTTACAAATTATGATGATGAGATGATGTTTTTTTCTTATGCATTCACCCCCATATACTCAGTACATCCTCAAAATACTGATCCACATATATGTCTATGTGCTACATTGTCTCATAATGTAGGTATCAGCTCAGTTGTAGCACATATACTATATTCAGATAGTTTGCAGATTCCAGCCAGCAGATGATGAGTCCTCCTATTTCTGGGACTTTAGCTAGATGTTATTGATTTACTTTATTTTCTTATTCATATGTATTGATTAGTGATAGTTGGAGTAGCGTCCCAACTATCTATAGTCAGTATAGTAAAGGCTTCACCTATGTCAGTTAGAGTCAGTTATGTATTTTCAGTCCCTCTTTCAGACTTTATCAGAATGTAAAAGGTGTATGGATATTGTATTTTTCCCAGATTCCATCATTATTATGTTTTCGCACAGTAAACTCGGTCATTTTATGTGTCTTAAATAGTTTCTCATGAGTTATGCCAGTATAAGGGTTAGCTTGGTCTCACTTGTGGTCCTAAGCACCGTGTGACGTCTCGGGATAGATTTTCGGGGTGTTACAATATGCAAATTTGATAATCACTGCTTGATGTAAACCTTCTTCCCTAGAAAATTGCTCTCTTACCTCCATAGTAAATCTCAACGTAGATTCTCCATGAATATACTTAATGGATTTTAGTACAGTTTTTAACAAATGATTGGTTGTTTGTTATGGTTTAGGGTTGCTAAGTAGGACGTTTTTGTATTAGGATTGACATTTGTCTCTCCCACAGCCACAGGCTGGGGAGAGGATGAAGCAGCCATGAACTTCTTCTTCTTCAAGTTGTCATAGAAAGAGAGAGGGAATGGGAAGAGCGGCGTTTAGGGTTTTTCAGGGATCGAATTGAATTTAGATGAATTGAGCTTAAATGGATGTGAAAATTATCTTAAATATACTTATTAGATTATTTATTAATAACAACATTTTTCAATAATTATTGGATTAAAGAAATAATTGTAATTTATAGCAACTTTCAAAAAAAATATTTTTTGAATAATAAAAAATTATTTTTTAATAATTAATATTCACATTATCTCCTTATTTATATCTTTTAATATTTATCTCTCTTCATTAAATCTTTTGATAATTATAGCAAGTGTTATTGTTGGTATCAATAAATCTCTCTCTTTTTCTTATTTTATTAATTAACTTATAAAATTTGTTGTTAAATTAAGGAGCAAAATATAGTAAAGATATTTTTTTACGTGGATACACGATATTTGACTTTTGTTAACTTTATTAATTAAGTTACTATTTCAATACGTACGCTATTTTTTATTATCACTTTACTGATAAAAGATTTCTCAGCCATTAGTTTGCTCTCTTTATCATAAATTAATATTTTCTCTTCTTTTTCCTGAACGATATATGTCTTGCGTATGAAGTTGGGTTTTCCGTCATATATTTCTTCTTTGAATGAGTATAGAAATTGAACATATTACTCAGAATTTTTCTTAGAATTTCCGTGTATGAAACCTGTAAAAAATCAATATGAAATATCAATATTTCACTCAAGGTTTATAAAATAGTTTCTTACATGTTATATTTACATGGAATGAGTATAATAATTGCAGAAGTTGGTTAGAAATTGAGTTTCACCAAATATTATATGTTATTATTTATTTTACTGTATGAAATAGATATACAAACTTGTATTTTTTGAATTATGAAATTCTAGTTAGGTGATACCAATTTACATACTCATTTCATTACAACATAAAGTGGATAAATTATTTACAAAACTCTCAATAACACATGTTATCAAAGACTCAATCTTTGAAAACTGCTTGATATCAATTTAGATATTATTTTCATAAAATGTGAAACAACTAATCACACTATATGGGACAACTATTTATATACCTCTTGAATACAATGCAGTGCAGTGCAGTGCAGTGCAGTGCAGTGCAGTACAGTGCAATGCAATGCAAATGCAATACAATACAATACAATACAATACAATATAATACAATCAATGTATTGCATTCAAGAGGTATACAAGCCTCCGTAGAGAAAACAACCTCCTAAATTTGATTGCATCCTCGAAGTATACAAGCTTCAAGTACCGGCCAGTAAATTTCTATACAAATATGTGGTGTATTGTTAAATAAATAAAGCACCACATACACTAGAAAATATATGTTATTTTTGGAAGATTTTGATTAAAACAGTATATTCAGAAAAAGAAAAAGAATGATGATGAAGATGAAAAAGAAACGGGTTTGTTTAAAAAGAAAGCAAAAAGGGTTAAAGAGAGATTTAGGGTGTGATTGGTATCGATTATTAGCTTTTAACTATTTTTAAGGAAGAAATATTAATTTTTAATTATATCAAATCTGTATTTTCCTTTTTTGTGTTAATTTTTATCTATTTTTTTAAAAACAAAAATACCTTTTTAAAAAATATAAGTTGATATAACTTGAAAACTAAAAAGTTTTACTATAAATTGCAAGAAACAATCTAATCTTATATATTTATGTTTTTTCCCCTAAATGAATTGGGTTGCAATCCACTCATATAATATATGAACAGATATAGATTCAGTCAAATATGAATCAGATAAAAATGATTCCATCCCACTTTTAACTCCTAAAATAAAAGATTTAAAACTTCTATATAAATATCAACTTAATTTCTCCATCTCCTCCCCTACCCCCTCAAAAAAAAATTATTTTTTTTTTAATTTTTCTACCCCCACCATCCTCCCCCCCCCCAAGAAAAAGATTATTTTTATTTTTATTTTTTTAAAAAAAAGTTAAAAAATCAAAAGTATTTGCACCCCCAACCCTAACTCACCACCACCACCACCAATACCCTACCACCACCACCCCCCCCCCCCAATTTTTTATTTTTCAAAAAACAAAACTTTTTTAAAAAAGGAAAAAACTAATCAATTCAAAAAAAATTGCACCCCCACCCCACCCAAAAAAAAAAAGAAAATATATTTTTTTCAAAATATAAATTGTTTTAGAAAAAAGAAAAAAACTAAAAAATTAAAAATAAATGACCCCCCCCCACCCCAACACCACCACCATAAACACCTGCCCGCCCCCCACCCTCCAATTTTCTTGTAAATCAAATAATTTTTAAAAAGAGATTAAAAATTTCAAAAAAAAAAAAGTTGTCCCCTTCCTCATCCCACTCCCTCCACCCGCACCCCCTAATTTTTATTAAAAAATTTAAAAAATAATTTTAAAACTATTTTTTTAAGAAAAAATATTTCTGCTCTCCCCTTACCCTAACTCCAACCACCGTAGCCCACCCTACCCCTATCCTTAATTTTCTTTTTCTTAAAAAATAAATAAATTCTTATAGTGCAATTAGAAATTTAAGCATATGTGGGTGATTTCTATGTTTAAATGGGTACCCATATTTTACCCATTTTATCCATATTTGTATGAGCTTTTAAAATAAGTTAAAGTTCATATTTACTCATTTAAAATATGAGTGATCCGACTCCATAAATATGGGTTAAATGGACTCCTCTTATTAATATGGACTGAAATTGTCATCCCTAAGTCACACCCTTGATAACTAATAAACAAAAGTAAAGGAGTCTTTTGACCTTTTTCCCTGATATACATACACATACAACAACATGAATGTATGTATATATAAATGAGACACACGAAAAATATTTTTCTTCATACCGAATACACCATATATGTAAATTTTTTTCATTAAAGCGATATAAATGACAACACATAGCAGTACTTATTGCCTATTTATCACTTTACATGAAAAAAGAATAAAAACCAAATAATGTATTATGCTAACAATTTTTGCAGATCGATTGCTACTTGTTGAAATGTAATACCCCAATCATTCCTTAAGCCTAAATCTGTCTTTTGAGTGGATAGGGGTGGCTTCCAAAGTGATTGATGTTTATATTATGTTGTATTTCTCTAATTTCTACTTTCTATCATGTATAACATTGAATAAGCTTTCCATTGATACCAATTTCATCAAAATCCGACATCGGACGAGGAAGTTATGGCCGTTTTACTGAGCATTGTCGGAATCACCAAGTTTGACGGTCGATCTGGTGGACCGTTAAGTCCTTGGAGGACCGTCAGTTGTCCCGTCAAGCCAAGGCAGTAACCCCTTTTTTCTGTCCATAGTGCGACGACCAAAATGGTGGGCCGCTAAAACCTTGACTGACCGCCAAGTCGAGGCAGAATGTATCATTTCTGACCCCCGAGTGATGGACGATCTGGTGGACCATCAGTTCCCTGACGAATCATTACTTCGACCATCACGTCGAGGTAGAATGTCCCAGTTTTTGCACTTGAGTGACGGACGATCTAGTGGACCGTTAGTTGCTCTGATGGACCGTCAGTTCGACCGTCACAGACCCCGATCAACAATTTTCAACTCTTTTTAAAAGGGCATTTTGGTCATTTCCACACCCTTTTGGTCTTATATATATCCGAGTAGAGAAGAGCCATTCATTTTCTCTTCAATCTCTTCTAAGAAATATCTAGAGAACTAGGGTTTCTCTTTTCCAAATCCAAATCATCTCCAAGAAATTCAAGAATCTTACATAGATTTCTCCAAGTTGTTCAAGAATTAAGTTTCCCAAGTCAAAGACATCAAGAATCTTAGCCTAAAAGTGCGAGAAATAAGTTCCAATCAAGTCTCTTATTCTCAAGTTTATAATCCAAGGTATGTGGGGCTTGAACAAGAATATCCTTTCATTCTTGTGCCCAAAGATTTAATTTTTAATATTTGTTTCCATGAAATTGCAAAGTGGGTTTACACTCAAACTACTTTATAAATGATTTTATGAGATTTGAGTTGTTTAATTTTGATATACATGATTATTTCATCATCTTATTTCTTAAATTGAAAACTTACGCCATGAACTGTACATTGCTACTATGAATTGATGACTTCTAAGTGATAAATGATAAGAGTCATGATTTTAAGATTTTCCATGAGAAGTTGATTATTGAATATATATATCGATTTGATCTTGAGAGTCAAGGATGAGTCCTATGATGTTTCCTTGACGCTTTTGATATTTGAAATGATTTGATAAGCAAGCGTACTTGATGTTGAGAAAGATTCTTTTGATTTTGAGTCGAGTTAGGAATCCACAGTTGTATATGATTTACAGATGAGATATAATTATGTTTGGGTCTCTATGATAGACCCATGAGTTGATATTGATTAAGGTGGATTTCCTAATGCGTTCTGAGCTGAGTCTGGGAGGAGGATTTAGCACCGAGCGGGAAATGTGGTATTTCCCCAAAACTACGTGCCACCATAAGATTGATATTGATAATTGTGGGCCAGAGGACGAGTATGGGATTGTGATAATAGAATTGAGGTTGTACTCCCTGGCAAGAGTACGACGCTCCCGCCAATGTGGGGTTCTCTTCTTAGGAGGGTAAAATGTTGGACTCCATGCGGCTCACATGGTTTAGTTTATATCGGTTATAAGAAACTCCCAAGTCCATAATGATCTAAGTTCCTTTAGTTACCAAGTCAGTCTAAGTCATGAGTCAAAGAGTTTGAGTTGAGTCCAATGATTTATGAGATTTATGAAACATGTGTTATTATTGATCATCTACGGAGATTATGTTTCAGGAAATTCAAGCGAAGAGAGTCATTATTGTCAGCATGCATGATTTTATTTTATATTTATAATATTATTTAAAAATATTGCATACACCCCAACATACTCAGTACATTCCCAAGAACTGATTCCCATACTCTTCTGTGTTCTATATTTCCTCGTTATGTAGGTTCAGGTGCTCAGTATCAGCAGCGATAGTGATCTTTGAGTACCTTCATCTACATTTCTGCAGTTGGTGAGTCCTCATGGTTCGAGGACCTATGTCCCTGATTTTATCTTATTAATAGATGGTTGTTGCCTTTCAGTTCAGTACGAGTCAGTTGGGGGATCTGTCCCAATGGCTCCTCAGTCTTATGTAGTAGAGGCTTTGTCAGACTAGAGTACCAGTATGTACAGAACTTCAGTATTTTGATTGTACAGGACAGTATCTTTTTATATTCCAATATGTTCATGGCATGATTATTCTTTCTTACTCTAGCTCGATTTTCGTCGTAGTGAGTTCTGAAAATGATGACTGGCTTAGAGGGTTAGCTTGAGGCCACGTGTGACGTTAATCACCATGTGACGTCTCGGGATAGGTTCTTGGGGTGTTACATGAAAACATGGAAGAAGCAGAAGCTAAGAACAGAGGAGGGAATATAAGTTAAGGAGGAAGAGGAAAGTATTTGTTATTAAACCAAAATTGAATGAATGTTTACATCCATCTACCACTACATATACAGCATAACTGACTCAACTTACACTAATAATTAAGACTGCTCATCTACTACTAACAGTGCAACTAATTCTGTAACTAGCTCCTAATCAGACAGTTAATATTGCTTTTATATTTGACTCACTCTTTTAACATCTAACCACTTTTTACACATTTAGCCACAACCAATACTCTCAGCACTCCCCCTCAAGCTAGTAGTAATGAAATCATTGAACACTCCTAAGCTTGGATAACAACCATTCATGTTGTGGCCTGATCAATCCACATTGAATTTTTTCTCTAATGAAATGATAATAGATTTCTATGTGCTTTGTCCTCTAATGATAAACTAGATTTGCAGCTATTTGTAGAGCTGTTTTTCTATCAAAAAAGAAATCCACTGGTAGATTAACTTTTTCTTCTAGTTTTCTGAGCAAACCTATTATCCATACAATCTCTGAGACTATTGATGTCATACTTCTATATTTTGCCTCTGCTGAACTTCTTGAAATATAGTGGATTGTTTCTTGGACTTCCAAGCTACTAAATTGTCTCTATGCTTCACTAAGAAATCAATCCCTAACCTTCTTATATTAGGACATGCTCCCCAATTAGTATCATAAATACTTGCAGATTATTAGATTGTCTGTTGCTCATAAGAATTTCAAGTCCTGGTTGGTTCTTGATATATCTTACAATTCTCTAGTCTACTTTCATATGTGACTTCTTTGGTTGTTGTATATATTGACTTAGTGTCTTCACTTCATATCATATGTCTGGTCTGATGAGTGTTAAATATAATGGTTTCCCAATATGTTTCTGATAAGTTTCTTTATCTATCAGTTCCTCACCACCATCTAAACCACTGATTTTATCATGCTCCACTAAGGTTATTTTTTTGTTCATATCTAGTGGAATTCTTGTAGGTTTTGCTCCACTCAATCCCATATTATTAATTAGATCCAAGTCATACTTTCTATGATTTACAAATATACCTTTGTCTGACCTGTTGAACTCCAAGACTAAGAAAAACTCCAAGGTGCCTACATCTTTAAACATAAAAGCTTGCTGAAGTTTGTTCTTTGGGTTCTTTTTGAGAGACAAGTTATTCCCAGCTACCAACATGTCATCTACATATATCAATATTACCATAATACCTGTTTGTTCTTTCATAATGAACAAGGAATGATCAAAACCACTCTAAATAAAACCAGACTTGATCAAGGCTTCTAATAACTTCACATTCCACTTTCTACTTGCCTGTTTCAACCCATATAGGGATTTGAGAAACATGCATGCATGTCCTGTCTCTTTTCGCTTGAAAAATCCCTTAGAAAGGGTAAATAAGACTTCATCACAAAGATCACCTTGTAAGAAGGCATTGTAAACATCCATTTGATGGATATGCCAACCTGCTTGAGCGACAATAGACAAAATAGACCTGATACTCATCTATTTTCACCTCAGAAGAAAAGGTTTCTTGATACTCCAAACCTTCCTTCTGATTTTTCACTACCTGAGACTATCCCCTAGTTGAGACAACGGTGCTTACAACCACAAGTGATCATAAGTTAACCTATGAGCTGGTACCCACTGCTAGCACTGAGTAAAATAGTAATACAACACATGTATAGAAGATAAGTTGATAAGATACTATAAATTTGAATATTGAAATACGTAGAAATAATATATCTGAAATATCTGGTGATAATACTAGAAACTAAACTGTCTGACTAAAAAAATTGATAATACTAAAAATTGAATGAACGCCTAACTGTCTGACTGACTATCTATCTGAAAGCCTCTAAACATCATAAGGAGTTGATGGGACGAACCCCCAACAAACTCCGAGTGACTGAACATAAGGGAAATACGGAAATAACCGAGAAAACATATCATATCATTGATGGATAAGGACTCACCACTACTACTGCTGAGTAACACTTAGCTGTCTAAGAACGATTGAGAAACTGAGCGTTCGAACCTATGTTATAAGACAACATAGCGCAAAGAAAAGTATGCGATCAATACTTTGAATGTACTAGTACGTGATATAAGGACCGACTGAAATGCATGAGATAACTGAGAATGAATGCATGAACATGTAATATATGAGAGTGCAAGACTAGGCATAAATATGTTTCTGAGATAATATGAAAGACTGAGTTCTGTATGACTGAATAACTGAAAATACATATGCTTTGGTCAAAAAAATCTGACCTGAGATATATTAAATACTGATTGAGACTATGGGAGCTATCATGTAACCGACATGCCCCAATCTGAGCTAATCGGGGTCCAACTTGTAACCCCAGTTGGAAGGGTGTCGGTACTGTATCATGGGTACTAACACATAGTTGTATGGATCCATTGAATTGGTGTCTCGAAGGACTAAGAAGTCACCCAACACTAGCAGGTGCTCTCATGAGATATGCGTCAACCCTCAACTGGCAGGAAGACATCTCAAACCTATGATGGCTACGTAGTTCTCAAACTCAAGTACTACTACTAAAGGTCACACTCTCTACTGGCAGGTGAGCTCCCATCCCTAGGTTCTCTCGGTGCTAAATTTTTCTCCCAACTAAACTGACATTAGTACTAAATTGAACTAAGTTAACTGAATATTATTTCTGATTGTGCTCATTATGATCGTAAATATCTGAGTATAAGGATAAGATTCATGGCTTAACTAACTTATTACTTAAAATCTAAAATCATGTAAAACATATAGGTATAGAGTGTTCATAACCCACCAGCACTAAATGATCAAAAAATACGATATCAAATCTTAAAAATTATAGCATGGAATCATGATTCAAAGACCCAAAATATAAAATTTTCCCTAAATAAGTGAAAAGCATGAACTTGAACATGAAAACAACATGATTACATGGCTAAATTCATAATTTGGGGATTTAACATGAAATCAATGAAATATGACATGGAAATTTGCAACTCAAAATATGAAATAACTTGATTCACATGGAAACACAAGTATACATGGCTTGTATTTGAGTTACTAAAAGGTTCATGAAATTCATGAGTTTTATGGATGATTTCATAAAGTAGGATGAGATTTATACCTTTAAATAAAAATAGGGTTGTTGGGTTCAATGGGTGAAAGGGGCCCATTGATAAATACCCCACATACCTAAAGTAGAAGCCTTGGGGAAATTTCTTGAAGTTGTTCTTGTTCTTGAACAAACCCTAATTGCTTGGGGAAAAGAAACAAATCGCTCTTTTGATTTATTTTTTATGAATTGATGTTTAATGTTGTGAGTTGGGGGTTTAGGCCCTTTTATACCACCCTTTGTGAAGCCAAAACGACATGGGTTTGGCTTTTAAGGGAGTGGGGAAAGACATAAAATCCCCTGGAAAAATATGCAGTAGATATGAGTCGACCTTACGACTCGTATGTTAGGGTACGACTGGTCCTTAGATTCGTAAGTCGGATAGACTAAAAAATGGTATACACTAGTCATCATACGAGTGGAACTTACTACTCGTACCATAGAATACGACTTGTATCTATGACTCGTATCTTGGACAGAACCTCAAGGAGTCTACACTGATGTCCTTACGACTTGGGGTTCATACGACTCGTACTCCTCTTAACGACTAGTATTCACCATCTCGTACCCCAAACAGAATGCAGCTCACCTCACACTGACTTGGGTATCACTTACCATATACGACTCGTACTTCACTTGATGACTCCTAGGGTCAACTCATACCTAGAACAGAATGTCAACTCAAACACACTATCTTGGATACGGTTATAACATATGACATGTACGAGTCTATAACACCTGAAGAATGAGTCGTAAGCTATCTAGAGACCATGAAAGTACAGGTTAATACATGATTATACCCTTTAGAAACCAGTCTAGCCTTAGATCTCTCCATATAACTACTAAATTTGAACTTCACTTTAAACACCTATTTTCAAGCTTTAGCCCTTTTACCAGGTGGTAAAAGAAATAACTCCTGTGTTCCATTATTCTGTACTACTTTTATTTCATCCGACATAGAAGCAACCCATCTTGGATCTTGAACAACTTTATAATATGTAGTAGGTTCTTTAATGCTAGAAGAAAGTATGAGACAAGACTTATAAGATGGAGATAGGTTATGATAGGAGATGTAATTTGCCATCGGATATGTACACTATGAATAGAGAACTTAGTAATAAAATCATTCATCCAAGTTGGATCTTTACTTTGTCTGAAGGACTTTCTTATCGATACCACTTGTAATACCCCGAAGTTTTCTAACTAATTTCGTCTCAAGAATGTCAAGTATTAGCTTCTAAACTGAATGATGTTTATTGAATTTTTAATATTTTCACTTTTTTTTATGTGGAAAATTCAATAAGCTTTCCATCAATATAAGATTCGCCCAAATCCGATAATCGGGTGAGAAGTTATGACTATTTCAAGTTCCCGTCATAAAACAGCGCCATATTAGTCAGTGGCACGCTGCGCCATAAGAGAAAATGTCAATTATCAAATTCTAGTAGGGGTCCGCGATAGTGGCGCATCGTGACAAACTTCCAGATCACACAGGAAGTGGTAACGCGATGGATCCGCGTCGCGTCATCCCTCAGTTTCCCAATTGTCAAATTCCAGTGACACGACGCGATAGCACTGCATCGCGCCAAGGGTCTAGTTTGGGAAATTTTCATTGAAATTACAAGACGTACTCAGGGTTAAAAGGGTAAATTTCCCACCCTTATTTAAGCCCTCTTAACATGAGATTCAGCTATTTGGAACCCAAAATATACTCTCTTCTCTCAAAAACCTCCCAAGAACAACCTAGAGCTTTTCATAGAAGATTCAAAATCAAGAATTTCCTCCATCAATCTTCGTGTATTTACGAACCAAGGTATGTCAAGTGTTCATTCATGAATTCCTTTCATCCATGAAGCCCAAGAATCCAATTTTAAATTATAAATTGTGATGTTTATGTTGTGGAGTGATTTATGCCATGTTTATGCTGTTGTATGGTTCCTAAGTTAGGATATTTAATATATTTTCATGAAATTATGTTAATGTATGGATTGAAATCGATGAAATTGAGTTGAATGAAGGAATTTTGATGGATTAGATTAATGTCCATGCCTAAGCCTATAGTTATGCATGCTAGGTATTCGATAAAATGCCTAAGGGAATAAAAATTATGCCTTATGACTCAATAGAACCCAAATAATGAATCCATGCTTAACTCTTATGTTTAAAATGGTTTCCATGCTATCATTGTGAAATGTATATGTTGTCGGAATGCCCATGATATTAGAATAGGAGATTATGATATGATTATAAGCATTCCCGTCCATGTTAGATAGTATGATAACCGTGTACTTCATGAAATCCCCAACTTATTATGTTATGTATTGTTGATGTTGGTCATGCATTCAAGGATGTCATGCCTTGTCAGTTTCCCTCTATCGAGTCCTGGGGGTACTTGTACCCAACAAGTTAGATGTATGCCTAGAGCTAGTGTCATGTTTTCACAATATCCTCAGTCAAGCCATGATCCATAGAATTCAGTTAGTCATGTGACTCAGGAAATCTCAGTAAATCTCAATCAGTTATCAGATCTCAGTAACATTCCGTCAGTCAACGAAATTCAGTTAATTCATGTAACGCCCCGATTTTTCTGAACCGGAACGCTACACGATGCTCATGATCCCAAAGGACCACAAGCTAACCCATGACTGATATCTGTACCTGTAACTGCATAATATACATATAGAATGTGGAAACATGAACAAAGAGGGCGTAAGGTTCAATCTTGAATAATAAAATATCTAAAATAAGGTGGTATCACAGTACCAAAACAAAACTGAAAATACTAAAGTCTAAATCTGAAAACTCTATAATCGTCTGAAAGCCTCTAAACTGTCTGAATAAGGAGTTGAAGGAACATGTCTCCAACTAACTCCCTAAACTGAAAATAAACTGAAATACTGGAATAATAAATGTAACGATCATGTCCTCGAAAGATGAGGACTCACTACTTATTGAACTGCTATTGCTGATCTGGAATCTACACCTCAAAACCCATGGTGTAACATAAAAAGAAAGCACCATAGCGCAAATGCATCAGTACAACTAAAGTACTGAGTATACGTGAGGGTAGGCTAAATACATGGGGTTTATATGCATGAACATGCTGACTAATATGAATGTGAGAATACATACATACATATATACGTAACTGCTACTGAACCCGTGGAGATACTGACTACTTGAGTTTGAACTCTGACAACATGAGTTTCGTGATACTGAGATACTGAATGATTGATAATCATGGATGACTGTATCTAACAGTCCTAATTCTGGGGAAAACTATCTGAGTTCCAAACTGTATCTGAACATCTAAGTCTGAGATCAGTCCTAGCTAACGAGTGATCTCTGAAACTGATAATGAGAATACTCGACTGAATCTGAGATTGAGATCAAACATGTCTGCCGGGTGACCTCTAGATCTAATAATAAGCATCTGAATATGGGACCAATCCTATCTGACGGGATGGTCCAGGAATTAATGGAACTATCTGAGTTCCTTACTGAGATCGATGACTGTATCTGATAGTCCTGATTCCTGATTTCTACTCTAAAGACTGATATTGAAACTGTAACTGTAACTGTGACTGTGGGAGGTAGTAACCTAATCGACATACCCCGATACTGTACTGGTGGGGTCCAATCTTTGCCCTTATTGGAAGGGTGTCAATACCGTGCCACGGGTAGAGACCTCTACTATGGTCAAGCCTCTCTGACGGGTGACCCTGAACAGGAAATCAAGCCTAAGGCAATATAATAGTTAAGTATAGCCTTAATCTGACGGGTGACTCCTGTCCTGCACTGGATACGCAATTTTGGAGTACAAGGATTTGCTGTTAACGACTCTGTCTTTATAACGGGAAAACCGTCATCCCTGCACTCGCTCGGTGCTAGTTCCTACTCCCAACTGAAAGACTCTAAAAAGATTAACTGCGTTGAACTGACTAACTGAACTGAACTGATTTATAAACTGATTAACTGAGCTAATAATATTTTCTTAGCTGAAATAAGCTGAATTCACTGAGTTCCGTTGACTGACGGAAAATTTACTTGAGATCTGAGGTCTGTCTGAGAGTACTGAAACTACTGGGACTACTGAACTACTGAGATTTCTGAGTTTTTCTGAGTCACGTGACTAACTGAAATCTATGGAGCATAGCTTGACTGAGGATGTCTTGAAACATGACACTAGCTCTAGGCACACAACTATAGTTTTCGGGTACAAGTACCCCCAGGACTCGATGGAAGGAAACTGACACACATGACTGACTTGATCATAAGAGTAGAGTCCATAATTCATAATATCATAAGTAAGGATTTCATAATAAGAATGATTCTCAACAAACTATCACATGATCGGGAATGCACACAACATGTATATACTTGCATGGATTCAATAACATGGTCATTCCATATCACAACAATATCATGAGCATCTCATACAACATCTTCAATTCAAGACAATAGCATGGGGATCACGTTGAACATAAACTTAGAACATGGAATAGTCATTTAGGACTTATTATGTCATAAAAGCCTGATTTCTATTCCCTTAGGTATTTTCACAAACACCTTACATGCACATCTTAGGCATAGGTGGATTCATCAAGATTACAAATATTCAACCACCAATTTCACATATTTATACATTAAATACCACCATATCCTCAAACAAAACATACAAAGATCCCATCTTAGGCATCATCAAACTCCAACCACATGAACATCAACCACCAACAACATAAACATCATAATACATAATTTAGAAGATGGTTCTTGAGCTTCATGGACGAAAGGAGTCCATGAATCAACTCACGCATACCTTAGAAGGAAGATTCTTGATGATTGATGGAGGAATTTTCTTGAAATTGGATCTTCAAGCTTAATTATGCAACCCTAGTTGTTTTTCTCCTATGGTGCTCTTGGATAATGAACTTTGAGATGTTAATAGGGTTGTAATGTGTTTAGAAGTAATAAATTTCGTGAGGTTAGGTTTAGGGACATGTAAGGAGTGTTAAAAGACTTAAATACCCTCAAAATAACTCAAAAAACTAAGTATTTTCGTGGATGAAATCATACATAGGCGTCGCATATGCTATCGCCTATATTTACATAGGCGCCGCATATGATATCGCCTATATCTACATATGCACCGCATATGCTATTGCCTATGTTTACATAGGTGCCGCATATGCTATCGCCTATGTTTACATAGGCACCGCATATGCTATCGCATTGCTTTCTAGTGGCCATGTGCGATTGGTTAGGCGACATACTCTACTTCGTAAAGCCATAACTCCTAACTCGGGTGTTGGATTTTGATGAAATTGGTATCGTTGGAAAGCTAATTTGATTATCTATAATTTGGTGGGTATAAATATGCAGAAATACCACATTAACATCGAGTTATACTCATTCAAATATGACCCTTACGAAATCGAGCACTAAAACTTGATGGATTCAAAAACTCTTAGCTTGTATTACCTTAAGTGACTCATATGAACATGCTTAACGCATAATAAGCTATATTATCTCTAGTATACTCATTGTAAGTCATGTACTCCAGTATGAATCACAGGATAAAAGATTTCATATGTAGGAAAAATGGTTCGTCTCCTAGCTTAGAAACATGCGGGGTATTACAATTCAGTCCACTTTAGTTCAATTTTTCATGCTCAGTGTCTATTCAGATGGGAGTAGGAATTAGCATCGAGTGAATCCAAGGATGGGGACTCACCTATTATATGAGGGTGTGATTCTTAGAAGCAATCCTTGCATTCCAGAATTATATAGCCAGCATAGGTTGAGACATCATAGCCTGTTATATGAGGGTAGATGAGGTGGCTTAACCTATTATATGAGGGTTCCTACCATTCTCTCTAGAGTTACCTATTATATGAGGGTTACTCACAGATTATCCTTACCAGTGGCGCGGTATTGATACCCTTCCAACTGGGGTAACAGATTGGACCCCAACTCAGCCATAATGGCATATTAGGGGCATGTCAGTTAGATGACTACTTCCCACAGTCTCAGTTACAGAATCAGAACTATCAGATACAGTTATTTAGTCTCAGTAATAAAACTCAGATAGTTCTATAGAATTCAGGACTATTAGATACAGTCAACTCAGAACAGTACAAAACTCAGCTTGTTCCAGCAGATTCGGGACTGTCAGATACAGTCACTCATGTTATTAGTTATATCAGTCATCAGAACTTAGTTATCAGTTATATTAGTTATCAGTAAATTCATGTTATCGCGATCTCAGATATAGTTATTATGTATTCATACATGCATTCTTACATTCATGTTATTCAGTCAGTTAGTATAGTGCATGCATGTGAACCCTTTTCATTCAGCCTACCTCATATGTATACCAGTACATTCAAAGTACTGACACATTTGCGCTATGGTTCTTATACCATAGGTTCAGAAGCACGAGCTCCAGAACATCAGTAGATTCCAGATATTAACAGTCAGTCAGCAGTGAGTCCTCATTCTCCGAGGATGATATGATTTGTTATTTCATTAATTCAGTTTTAGCTTTTAGTAGATGGATTTAGTTAGGGACATGTCCCATCAACTTCTTATTCCGACAACTCAGTCAGTTAGAGGCTTTTCAGACAATCATGTTCAGTTAGTTATTTCAATTATTTTGGGTATTTCATACCCCATCCAGATGTTATATTTTATCAGATATTATGTTACAGTTTTGAACCTTATGGCCTTTCAATTCATGTTTCCGCATTTATATAGTATATCATGCAATATACAGACACAAATATTAGTCATGGATTAGCTTATGGTCTTTTGGGGTCATGAGCATCGTGTAGCATTTTGGGTACCAGATTTGGGGTGTTACACCACTGGCGTCACATCAGTGTATAATGATGGTGTAGATACTACATGTTTTGAAACTTCCACATGATGTTCAACAGAAACTTCAACATATTGTTCAGAGGTATCATGATGCTCAGTTGTAACTTCAACATGATACTCAGTAATATGGTGATCAGGTATCAGGTCAGATAATGGATCAATAAAGGAGGAATCATATGTGTCTCTATCTATGTTAAGACTAAAAATTATAAGGTGTAGCCTTGACAGATGGACTCAAAAAAGAATGATAAAAAGGGAAAATGTGCTCCCTAAATAAAACATCTCTTGAAATAAAAAAAAATTATGTTGTATATTGTAAAACTGGTAATTTATAGTCTCAGAGTATCCCATGTGGATTGCCTCAATAGACCTAGTATCAAGCTTATGTGTTGGTGTTAACTGTTTAACAAAACATAGGCACCCCAAAGTTCTAATGTGAGCTAGTGAATATGGCTTACCATGGAAAATTTCATATGGTGTTTTACCTCCCAATACTAAATATGGAAGTTTATTGATCAAGTAAACAACTCCTAAAGCACAGTGCCTCCAAAATTATAATTGTGTGAATCATTCAAATCTTATACCTCTTGTTAACTCAAGTATATGACCATGCTTTCTCTTTATCATCCCATTTTGTTGAGGTGTGTAAGTACATGTTCTTTGATGTATAATTCCATGAGACTAAAAAAATTTAAGACATGCATCATTGATAAATTCACCACCATTATCTGATCTAGCTATTTTCATTATTTCATTAAACCGATTTTGCACCATTACATAGAATTGTTGTAAAACAAACACAATATCACTTTTGACTTTTAACCAAAAAAATAAGTCATTCTAGAAAAATCATCAACCATAGTCAGAAAAAATTTGTACCCCTCAACTGTAGCCATTTTGAAGGGACCCCATCCATATATCTAGGTGTAGTGACTGAAAAATATGTGAACTTTTACTGTAGCTGAAAGGAAAAGAAGACCTGACTTGTCTAGCTAGTGGATAAATCCTACAATTCTCTATGACTGTCCTATAATCCTTATCTCTAAGATTTAAAAATTGCTTTAAATCCCCAACTGTTGCATGTCCCATCCTCCTATGCCATAATTCTGCTTCCTCATTTGTTTTTCCTGCCTAACAACCTATTCTCTTGTGGTATGTATTTTTAGGAGAAACTTTAGAAGGAAGTGGGTAAAGTTCACTTGTTTCTTTACTAACCCCCTTCAGCTTTCCACTAGTAAGGTCCTAAAAGATGAAAAATCAAGATAGAATGCAATTGAACAATGTAATTACCTGGTCATCTTGGACACTGACAATAAGTTATATTTAAACTTCAAAATATACAACACATTCTTAAGAATGTCTCCATTATTTAGGACACATTACCCTAAATGTGTGACGAGTCACTTATCCATTAGGTAACTGTACCTTTTGAGAGAACGAATCCTTAATAACTTCTTTATCTTTCAACAATCTTAAGTCTGATGCCATAATTATTAGTTGCACCACCGTATATTATCCATTTCTTAGGTTCCTGATGTGTCATAAAAGAACAAGATATACTTTCCATATATTTTGTTTTTTTCTACTACATTCTCTTGATATAATGATTTCATGATTTGAAGGAGCTGGAGTAAATGAAGGAGCAATATTTGATCCATTATCCATGAATGCATGAGTATTATCTTTCGCCCCATTACTTTCTCCCTTTTCTACTTTGTCATAATTCTTGGTGTATGCATTTCCATTTCTACTATCTCTTAAATGTTGTTGCTCATGATAATTAAGCTGATATGAAAATCCTTAATTACTGTAATAAGGATTCTTGTTATCCTCTATAGTAACATTATGAGCATTATACTTTGTTCTGTTCCTAGTGTGAAAATTTGAGGGATATTCATTCAATCTATAGCAATCGTCTTTGATATATCCTTGTAAATGATAGTGATCGCAAAACTGATCTTAAAGCTTCTTCTTCTGATAATATCCTTGAAATCCTCCATTTGTTTGGAAGTTTCCTATTGTATGAGAATTTCCTCTTCCTTGAAAATTTTCTCTACCATAATAACTAACTCTATTTTAAAAATTTCTTCTTCCTCTAATTTGACCTCCTCTAGCTCCCATCATGGCTGAGAATTCATTTTTCATTGTGTTTACAGATGAATCTGACATAATCCTCTATCTTTCTCTATCTATTACTAGTGAATAAGCTTGATTTAGGGTTGGAATTGGATACATCAACAAAATTTGACCCCTAATTTGTTCATATGTTTCATTTAGCCCCATTAAAAATTACATCATTCTAAGCATGCTCATATGTTCAGCAAATTCTTAGCTTTTGCACAAACCAGGTGGTGGAATTAAACATTCAAATTCATAACCAATAACTTCTCAGATTTGAGTAATATTCAAATAATAACTTTGTACCTTATGTCATTGTAGCGATTCTTTTGTGCAGTTGATAAAAACCGTGATCCATTAACTTTGTCAAATTGTTCCTTCAGATCAGCCCATACATCCACTGTTGTTGTTTCATAAATAATTTACTATATAAATTTTTTGATACTGATCCCACGATCTAGCTCAAAACAACTGTATTGCATCTTTCCTATAAATTCTCATTCATAGGGTGATATTATTTCTTGCATGTGACATCAATGAACCCTAAGTTGTTTTCCCCCAAAGACCAACTTCATAGAACGACTCCATATCATATAATTCTCTGATCCAATGACCTGAATTGAGATAATTGAAGCTCTCGATGTATCCGATGGATAAATGAAGAACGGATGATTGTGATCTATTTTGTCTGTTGCCATTGTTTCTATTTAGTTTGAACTGTCCAAGTTAGTTAGAATAGCTATGATACTATGTTGAAAACATGGAATAAGCAGAGGCTAAGAACAGAGGAATGAATATAAGCTGAGAAGGAAGAGGAAAATATCTATTATTGAATCAAAATTAAATAAATGTTTACATCCATCTACCACTACATATTCAACACAACTGACTCAACTTACACAAATGATTAAGACTGTAAATCCACTACTAAAAGTGCAACTAACTCTGTAACTAACTCCTAATCAGACAGTTAATAATATTTTTTATATTTTACTCACTCTTGTAATATTTAACCATTTTTTACATATTTACCACAACCTATACTCTCAACACTACAAGATCTACTAAATTAAGATATTTAAAATCATAAGTTTTAAATGATACTCTTAGTATATGTTTAATGACATTTTAGGTTATTTTTTATATTTCTACTTATTTTCACTGTTAGAGCTTTTTCATAACTTTCCTAAGTCATTTATGACTTGTTGGGGCTAACAGTTCAGTTACCGGACAGTTTGTTTGACTTTTAGAATCAATTTCCTGTTTAGAAGTCTTCGTTCTAAATGGCCACCGGGAAAAAACTTCCGTAAAATAATCTCATATGTAAATTCTAATTGCTCCAACAGCTTTAGAATATTAATTTTAGGCTAGGTAGACCTTTGGTTTGGGTTCCGAGGCACTGGAGATCATTTCAACCTATTGATCGAAAAGTTGAAAAAATAAAAATATGAGTGTGGTACCTACATTTGATAGAAATGACCTTGGGTAAAATTTTTAAGTATGCCATCACGTTTGGAACATCAAATTTAGTTTGGTTACATAGTTTGTTTGCCTATATAGTGTTTCGGATGAATTTCGAGGACTTGACAGAAACTTTTGAAGAATTTCCAAGTTTAACTGTCAACTGATACAACTGTGATCGTCATCCTTAGGTTGCGATCGTTGTGGTGTGATTTCACATAGGTGTCATAATCACAACATGTCGTTCAAACCACAAGATGCCGTGATCACGATTTGCCAGTTACGATAGTGACTCCTGATTACCTGGTCTGGGTATAATAGGTCCCCCTTATAGTACAATTTTTCTCATTTTTCATTTGTCACTTGAGAGGAAAAAACTAAAGAGTGAGAACTCTTAATATTGAAGATTGTGGGTGACTTGAGTGCTTGTTTAACATCTATTTTCGCGATTATATTTTGATTCAAGGTAAAAATTCACTCTTTTCTTGGTGAAATTTCTTGATTTATTGCTCAAAACTCCAAAACCTTTAAGGCTTGATTTTAGCCACAATTTGGCTTAGTTTTTCACCTCTTTTTGTGTGAAAAATGATTCCATGAGCTTGATATTAGATTGGATTGATTTTGAAATTGCATTTTGTGTAAGCAGAACCCACATGGAGTTTTTGTATGATTTTTAAACCCGAACCACAATGGTGCAGTATGGGTATCGTTATGTTTGTAACGATGAGTAGATTGTATTTTTGATAGCTTGACATCTTAAAGAGGCTTCTCGAATGGAAAAAAAATGAAGGTTTAACGATTTGTTGAGCTTTCTTCGATGACGAGGTAAGCTAGATTTATCCCTTGTTAGATTAAGCTATGTCATAGTATATTTATGATATCTTGTTTGATTGGGATGGGTTTTAGGTATTGGATTGATGATATTCAAGACTTGAGATTAGTTGGACCATTTAAGTTATTTGAAATCGTAAGAGATGAAATACTTAGTTTGTTGCCTTGAACCTTAGCGAATTAGACTTCATTACACATGTTTAGAATGAGAATACCCTAAAATTATTCAAACTAGGTAAAATGCTCTAGTTGCTCATGTTTAGGGTAAGTTAACCTTAGTTGCTTACACTAATGAAGATTGACTTAGTTCCATTGGACTTAGTTAAATTGCTTGAGTAAAATCTCTACCTTATGGTTGATTGTGACTTGCTATATATCTAAGAATAAATTTAGATACCTTAGCTTAGTCCGGAATAGAAATTGATTTAGAATGTATTTCGGAGATTTAGAAGTGGGCTCTTTGACCCTACCCTAAGTCAAGATTGATGATTAGTTCTCTTGAAATCCTTATACGTTTGTTGAAAACTTAGAAATGTTTGTTGATGACATATTGAGAAACTTGTCACTTAATGGTTATGGTGATGATGACATATGAAGTAAGCTTATGCATTATTTTACTAGATTATTGATTATGTTATGATGAACTATTGACTATGCTATAGAATGATCCAGTGATTATGTTATTGATTAAGCCATTGATTAGGCTACTTTTTGGGCCATCAATTATGCAATTACTCATGCTTATGATCACACTCAATAATTATACAAGTAATCATGCTAGAAATTATTTTTATTGATGATATTAGAAACTACGATGTAAAGATGCTAAAAGTCATGCTTATGATTATATGAGAATTTATACTATTATTTATACTTGAAATTATGTTGTTTATTGATTTTGTCATCGATTATGATGATATATTAATATCCCGACAAAGCTGGAGAATATTGTCATGATATATTGATACTCAGAAAGGTCAACGAATATTGTGACAATATATTGATACCCGACAAGTTCGGGGGATATTGCAATGATATATTGATACACGACAAGGCTAGAGGATATTGTGATGATATATTGATACCTAGCAAGGCCGAAAGATATTGTGATGACATATTGATATTTGGTAAGGCCAGAGAATATTGCGATGATATATTGATACCCAGTAAGGACGAAGAATATTGTGATGATATATTAATACCCGTCAAGGCCGGAGAATATTGCGATGATATATAAATACTCGGCAAGATCGGAGGACATTATGATGATGCATCGATACCCAGTAATTACATAGGATATTTATGATGATATATATCCGGTAAGGTCAGAGGATGATTATGATGATGCATTGATATCTGGAAAGGCCGAAGGATGATTATTGATGTGCCTATGTGTACATCTACCAGTTCGAGTGCGGCTATGCCTTATGTACGGCAATTATATGCTTATATATTATATAAAATTTGGGTATGTTGTTGCTATTAGAGATATCGATTTTAGTCCAAAAGTGATAAATGTTTATAAAGTGGTATAATTGACGATTAGCACTAAATAAAGATTAGTGGTGGATATTGTTTAAGTGGATAATAATGACTAGTTGATAAATGAGGATTAGTTGGTAAATAATGATCATTTAATGAATGATGATTAGTTGATAAAAGATGGTTATTTGATAGATGTTGATTAGTGGACATGTGGTAAATAGTTGATAAATAATAACTAGAGTTTATATGATGACTAGTTGTCAAATGGATTAGTTAATAAGAGATGGCTAGCTAATAAAATATTGACTATTGAATATTAGTGATAAGTTTATTAAATAATGGTAGCATCATGGAGTGTGGGTATATTGTTAAGTATTAGTAAATTGCGAAATATTGATAAATGACCGATTGATGATAAATGTGGAATGATGGTTAAATGATGATGAAATTTAGTCATAATATTGGTTGACTTTTTATTTCTTCTCTTAAGTGTACTCTCCAGTCTTATGGGAGGCTATGATGAGTTCTTTACTTTCTGCATCAATTGGCATATGGGAGCAAATTTTGTAGTTATGTTTGCTCGTGTTGATGTTCTATGATTCGTCATTTTCCTGAATTGTTTACTTATTATGTTCGAGTGATGATTGTCAGGTGTTGTTGCCTTATGTTATATTGTTATTTTGGTTTATAGTACTTATTGTGTACAAAGATGTTAGAGATGATTCAGGTTCATTTTTGTACTTTGACTTAGCTATGTTATATTGCATTTTATCATACCTATATCATGATTTAGCTCAATCAGCCGATGATACCTACTGAGTACCCATTGTTTTGGTACTCATACTATACTTATTTTGGTGTACGTCTGAGTACTAGCTGTCACTATTGATCGTTGTTCGTGCGACGACTGATTTCCAGAGATAGGATAAGCTTTTGGAGTTCAAGTCGCCTATTTTTCTTCTATATTTTATATTCAGTCTTTAGTCATCGAGACAGATGTATTGACTACTCTAGACTTTTGAGTTGTATTGATACTATTAGATGCTCCTGTACTGGCTCTACCAGGTCATGTGATTGATATCTTGTATTGACAGTTTATTCTATCTAGAACTTTTGTTATTTATAAATTGTGTTCTTAAAATTTCGCCTATGTTGGGCATTTTCCATCGAATTAACCCATTGTGTTAGCTCTGGTTATGGTTTGACTTACCAATTGGTGGAATTAAGTAGATGTCATGATGATTCGTAAATCGGGCCGTGACAATATGTCAAAAGTTTTTCTCTTTTAAAAAAACTTCATGCTTAATCAAACTAAACATGATAGAAAAAAATATCTAAATATATGTTCTTTGATTGCTTAATGCAAGTTATAGCAATACTTTTTAGATTACAACTTATAATAATTTTTTAATGAAATAAAAAAATATGATTTGCTTTTACTAAAATATAAAAATACAACTTACTAATAAGAAAAAAACTATTTCATACCCATAAAAATAGATGTCAGTTAAGATCAAGATATCAATCATCCCCAATTTTCTCTCTGAAATCGGTTTCTTTTTTCTTTATCATACCGAATAAGCATCTTCTCCTTCAACAATTCCATTCTTCATCTTATTTCTTTGAAAATTTCATTTTCTTCTTATTTCTTCAAAATTTCTCAAATGATTTTAGTGTTTGAGTTGAAAACTTCTATTAAAATATCAATTTTGCTATTTTATTTGATTCCAAAATTATTCTAAAGGCTATACAATTTTCTAAAAAATGAATGGTGATAGTTTACATTCAATAATGATATTGCATGGAGAAAGATGAGATGTCACAAGTAATTTATGATATTAAAATTACATAAACATATACGCATATATATTTTACCATCAGAAGTTTCAAGCGGTTGATGGATCATCACTTTTGCGTTTGTCATATAATACCTCTTTCCTTGTTGTCATAGGCTAAGAGAGACGCATCAATTTGAACCATATTGTGTTACTGTTATTTTTATTTATTTTTATTTAAAATTTTTTGTTATTTTAAATTCAATTCTTTACAAAATCATTGATTACATTCTTATTACGTACTTAATTTTTTTTTAAAATCTGGTACTTCATAAGTCTTTCTTATTCTAATAGTTTTATATTTATTTCTAGATTTTTTAAATCTTCTTAAAATCAAATTTAGCTGATTTAGAATTCTTAAACTAATGAAAAAAGTATGACTTCTAATATGGAAAGATTTTACCATAAATATATTTAATTAATTTTCAACTCTTAAATAGTAAAAAAAATAGTAAAATTCTGATGACTTCTAATAAGAAAAGATTTTTTGGGTAGAAAATAAATTTTATTTATTTAACAAGGAGCCAGTCCTGCTGGCTCAGTCGTTACAAAAGTCGTAGCATCTATAGTATTTACAACCTGATCAATGCTAGGAGTAGGAGCATTCATAGCTATTATATTACATATAGCTGAGTGATCTGACAAGGTCTTCACTCTTCTAGGTATTAAATCTCCTTGTTTGTTGGAATCAAAATATCCCATAGGGATGGTTGAGATTTCGAAAAAAGCATCATTGATTTCGAGGAGGTGCCATCAAAATCAGTAGTAGAAGATACTAGGGCGTCTGTTATTCTATATTGTTCCCTATATGCATAGAAAACCCGAGATTATGCACTGCGTGGAGAAGACACCTACAATGAAAAAAGATTGGTGGATGTTGGCATGATGTGTCATCTACCAAGTAAAGTACAAGTTGAAGCAAATCAACATTTATTTCCATTAGAATCAAATGATAACCGCGTGCTAGTTTGAGACCTAAACATAGATCCTCAGCTTCGGCCTCAAGGGCTTTTGAGCTACAGGTCGTGCTTCTAAAACCAAGGACCCTATACCCCATCTAATTTCTAAACACCCTTCCTATAATTGAAAGCCGTGTTGTAGCATCAAAGGAACAATCGGTATTAAGCTTTGATGTTAGAGTTTGCAGGGGGATTCCATTTAACATACATTGTAGCTAATGACTTGGTGGGTTTTGGATTTGATGTCAAAAACCAAAATTCTCCTACAAGTTGGGAGATATCTAATATTGTAGGATTGGAAGGATGCCCCTGAAAGATGAATTTATTTTGCACAACCCAAATAGACTAAAAACAAAAAGGTACAAATATTTTTATCGGGACATCATAAATATGACACCTTGGAAGTAGTTGCAGGAAGCTATGTAGCCACGAAGAAGGGCTAGCCGAATTGGCTAAGAGATTGTTTATGTCGTTATTAAAGCTGATGGATGACTAAAGATATTCCACTTTGGAGCAACGGAGTATAAGATGGGACACAGTTTTAATTTTACCAGTTTGACATAATCTGCGGAAGGGGTTATCTAGAACCTTAATATGATACAAGTAGCTCGCAGTTGGGAGCCTATCCCAAAGCAGCAACCAAGGAAATTGCTTGATTTTTGGAGGCAGTGTAAGTCTCCAAATCCATCCGAAACTTGACTGACTAGGCAAAGCCGTAATCGAGTTATGGATCTGGATGCAGTGATCATCAGTAAGTGCGGAGAAGCATGACTTAGCCGTGAATTGCCCCGAGTCAGTGAGGCCCCAAGTGATGCGATCAGAAAATCCCATTTCAGTAGAGATGTGGATGGCCTCAATGATGGACGTAACTGTGGGAGGAGAACGAACGACAAGGAATCAAACGACCATTTATTGGCGTGTCTAAAGTGGCTAACGGTCAGCTTCATTTCATGGTTGGGAAGAGGGCCCTGAATTAGGCTCCGAAGAGTAGTATTAGGCTTAATCCATGGGTCGTGAAAAAAATTAATGGGTTTCCCTATTCCCGGGTGCCATTTAATCCCAACCTTACAGTACTCCCAACTTTTGAGTTTTTTCCAACTGGGGGAGCCAGTAGTGCGGTATCTAGGAATAGCTCCGTTGTAGGCCTGTAAATACTTGTTTTGAATGATAGTGCCCCAGAGGGTATTTTTTGGAGTGAAAGATAAAAGAAAAGGTTTTACTCTAAATATATTTAATTAATTTTTAATTTTTAATATTAAAAAAAAATAATAAAAAGATGATTTTATCTAATACAAAGACTTTTAATGAAGAAGAAAAAGTTTAAACAATATTTCTAAGCCCCCACCCACATATATATATATATTATAGATTATATTATTTTTTTTTAAAAAAAACATATGCATGGTAATAAAAAAAAAGTATTCAGGTAAGAGATCATAATATTTAACACTTCTAAGATAATTAGAATTTCACCTTATATATAAAAAAAAATATCTACAATTCTATTTAAGTGTTTATTTGATCAAATTTTACTATAAAGATATGTGTAATTCTTCTACTTCCACATTTTCTTCTTATTCTTCTTATTTTTGTTTTGATTTTGGTTGATGATTAATTAAAGTTTCTTCTTGGATTCCTTAGGATTTTTAGCATTCTTCGTTATATGAATTCTCTTTTAAACTTTTGCTTATATGCAATTATTTTAATTGTGAATAAATCATGGGATTTAGTGTATCATCATTATGTTTATTAATAGACTTTAATGGTTGTCTTATTATTTTTTTTAGTACAGGCTCTAATGGTTATTGAACATACAAAATATGATCAAACAGTCTTTTTAGAGGTGGTTTTAGTTTTTATTATCTATTTAAATAACTTTCTCTAATAGACAATGTTTTGCAACTTGCAAACATGTTTTTTAAACCAAAGTGGTATTTCAAAATTGGGACATACCTCCTTTCTGCTATCTGTTTTTTCGTTTTTCTTTGTATATAAGCCAAAATTAAAGCCTTCCGGTGGAGTCATTTATTTTAAAATTAACTTTCTAATAATTTTATTTTATTGTATATACTTTTATTGATTGATTCGAGACATACGTGTAAAAAACATTTCTAGCATTTAAAAAATGAGGACTCTATTGTACTAAATCCCTTATATTCATTGTTTACAGAAAGTGAATATATAATTTTGGTAAGTAATACCTTGTTAAATATAAATAGAAAATGTAAGTGAACTTGGCTAAACATAATTATCCCTTTTAAATATATTTAATTTTTATTATTTTATATTTTTGCATTAATTCAAAAACTGATAACTTTCTATATTTTTATATATTTAATTATTTTTATTTAAATTATCTTTATTCTTGCATTAATTCAAAGACTAATAACCTCTTTTATTTTTTATATATTAAATTATTTTTATAATATTTACTTAATATTATTCTTTTTCAACAATTTATGTCACATCTCAAATTTCGTGGGCGTTATAGGTGATTACTTAATTCACAAAATTGAATTAAAATCTATAAATATTTAAATACTTATTATTTTAACATATTATCTAATGTTATTTATATAATTTTCTAAAGTCATCTACGCATACATACATACGTACGTACGTATGTATATGTATGTATGTATGTATGTATGTATGTATGTATGTATATATATGCAGAATGCATTTGTGTTTTTAATATACGAAACATTCTTGTTTAGTGTTGTATATTTTAAAAATTAAGAAGTCCTAATATATATAGTAAGAAAGAAAAATTATTTTAAATATTAAGGAGTTTTGAAATATATTATAAGAGAAAAATATAGGTAAATGCAAATTAATCCTAAAAATATAGGATTCTCAAGTTGATAAAATTGATATTGTTATGCAATTGGGACTTTCCTAATTAGGGGTGTGCAAAAATCGAACCAAACCGATAAAAATGCTATTGGTTTATTATTATTGGGTTTACGATTTTTTAATAATTTTATAAAAAATAATTATTGGGTTATTGGTTCGGTTCGATTTTTTCTTATTGGGTTATTGGGTAAACCGATAACCCAATAAGAATATCAATCTCTCTCTCTCTCTCTCTCTCTCTCTCTCTATATATATATATATATATATATATATATATATATATATATATATATATATATATATATATATATATATGACTTATTATATATTTCTCTTAATTTCTCTTTAATTTCTACAAATTAACAAATCAATTATTTCAATTATACAAACTCTAAATTTCTCCTAACATTTAGTTCAAACTTGAAGATTCCTTTAAATTAAAACACATCATGTAGGATTTTTGGTTGCAACTAAGATTCAATTTTTTTCATGTTAGTTACTACTATTTCTAGTTTGTGAGTATTTTCTTATCGGTTAAACCGAAAATCGGACCGTTAAGGACTAAAAACCGATAAAAATATCTTATTGATTTGGTTATTGGTTTAGCATATTTAAAAATCAAAAACCGATAAACCGAACCGAAAATATATAAAATCAAACCAAACCGACTGATGCACACCCTATTCCTAATTATTGGGAATCATATATATGAGTTTTTTTGTATAAGAAAAGCCAAGAAGGTCATTTTATTTAAATTAAAGAAAACATACAAAGTTGAACCAACAAAGTAAAACATACACGCTTGAAAAAGGTAAAAAATGATATGTGAGTTTATATTTTGAATTCATATTAATTATTTTAATATTGATAAATAATTTATGAAATAAAAATTGCCATATTTAGATCATTTTTTTATTCAAGGAAAAGGTTTTGGACTTCTAAATTAATTAAAATTTTACTTTATATATATAAAAAATTTCTACAATTCTATTTAAATAATATCTTCTACTATAATTTTCTTCTTATTTTGATTATTGTGGAAGTTGTATTCTTTAGTGATAAATTTAAAGATTGTATATAAATTATACTTAATCAACAATTGACAATGGCTTATCCCCTTCTAACAATTTTTGTGTTTCTCTTTTAGTTGAAAATTTCTCATCGAAAAATTAGACAAGGCAATTGTGGTGCCACAGAATGAAGTAGCTCTAAAAATCATATGTTTATCTTGCCTAAAAATTAAGATTTATATTATGAGAATGGTAATTCTTTTTTTTTTGCCTCGAGTTTTACTCCTTTCAGAGGTATCCATAGTTTTATGCAATTTTTTAAGGTAATAGCATATATATTGGGTTAAAAGAAAAGAACACTTTGATCTCCATTTGATTTTGGAATTTTTATCTTTTTGTTTTTTAATTTTCTACTTAAACTACATACAAATTTGTCTTGAATTCTTTTCTATTTTGAATTATGAATACAAAGACTTCTATGATAACAGTTAAGGGGTGCCCAACAGTTAATTTATAGTTCGATTTTATGTATTATCAGTTCGATTTATTAATTTTAATTTCTAAACATGCTAAATTGATAATCAAATCAATAAAATATTCCTTATCGATTTGGGTCCTTAACTGTTCGATTTTTGAGTTAATCAATAAAACAATGCTCATTTATATATACGTTATGAAAATGTTCATACAGTCAAAGATTTTGATATTAATTTATACGAAAATAATTTGACACTACGTTTATGCAGTATAAATTTATACTATTTTAATTTTCATTTCATAATTTTATTATTAATTAACATAACACACATACAAAATATGTACACTTGGACTAATTATATGAAAGTGTTGCTACAACTTACAATAAACATTCTAATAAGTAGTATATACAAGATAATTTTTACTTAATTCAGTGACCCGACACTCATCCGAATTCTACTGCTCTTCCTACAACTCTTGTACATAAATTGAGTCAGCTGACTCTCAATTCACACCCCCATTTACTATATTAAAAATACATTTTAATTTTATTTGACATTTTTAGTATATTAAAAAATATATATATATTTTTTAAAATAACTTATCCAAAACATCAGTTACATAATTGTGAAACTATTTTTCAAGACATAAGACTATATATCAATTAATATGATATTATGATAAAATATTAATGTTAGTCATTCTTTCTTAGGAAGCATGTAACAATAAGTAAAAGTAAATTGGGGGATTGATTAATTAATTAATAGATCACGCCATTATATTTACCCGTCTGTGTCTATGAAAAACTAGATGAGCATGACCAGTGTTCGAACGGACCCAACATTAAGATATTTTTACTATATACGTTAATTTAAATTGATATCAATTTGAATTATGAATAAAACATGAATATACAAAACATATTAACTACTTGATAGTATTTTTTAAGGCCAATTCTCACAAGATAATTATGTATAATAAATAACAAAATGTGATGCATTTTAAAGTTTAGATTTTTAATCATATGACTGAAATTTGCTACATTAAATAGAAAATATGAGACTAAAATTGATACATAACACTTGACACTTGTTGTATAAAATAGAAAATAATCATTGAAAAAAATGAAGGGTTATCTAGTCATTGCATATTACATCACATGTGGGTTGCAATTAATAACTCAAAACTGCATTGTATTCCTCTATTAAGCTGACATAAACATACATAAACATCATTTGCTTTCATTTTCTTTTTCGCTTTTATTTGTCAACTTGTTCTTTGAAGTTAAATTAAATTAATATTTAAAATTTGAATTTTAAGTGTTTCAAAAATTATATATATAAAAAAAATTATAAGTTACCATTCTTCATATTAATTTAAGTTATTTGACTTTGAGAACACGATAAAACATACTTATGTAGATGTTTTATCGAACTTTGCTTTTGTATATGTTTCATCCATTGAAACGTAGGAGTCGCTTATTAGAGTGTATAAAAATAATGCAAAATAGAATGTTTTTATAATGTTTGCGTTAATAATGTTTGTATTAGTAATACTGATATTATTTATGCTATATTATTTCTTATACGCTGTTTGGTATACTAAATTATAACTTGACTTTTCAATCTTGATATATTTAAACAAAAATTTTTTAAAAAAGAAGATGAAATTCCATATACATTCTATGATTCATCCGGAATCTAGCATGGGCTTAATATATATTATTTTTTTGTCTCAATTTATGTGACACAAATAGAATTTAGATAATCAATCATACTTTTAATACGTTTTTAGATATTTTAAGTTGTTAACTATTATAATTTATAATATTTTTTAATGTAATTTTCAAATAATATACGTTACTCTCTTTGTCCAAACTTTTGTGACATTGATGGTCAATTGTATGTTTAAAATAATTTAAGTTTTTAATTATTGTGATTTACAATATTTTTCTTCTATTTCAATTTAAATGGCACTAATATAATTTTGAGAGTCAAAAAAATATTTTATATCATTTAATTTTTTTAAGTTGTAAATTATTGTGATTTATAGTATTTTTTACGTATTTTTTTAAAATATATAACAACTTAAAATATTTTTAGATATTTTAAGTTATTAATTATTGTAATTTATAATACTTTTTATGTAATTTTTAAATAATATATGTTACTTTCCTTGTTCAGAGTTTTGTGCCATTGATAGTCAATTATATTTTTTAAATAATTTATATTTTTTAAATAATTTATATTTTTAATTATTGTGACTTATAATATTTTTTCCATTTCAATTTAAGTGGCACAATGCTTAGATGACCATAATAATTAATTAGAAGTGATATAGTAATATCACGATTGAAGCAGCGAAGTAGACATACGGTCTTGGATCAAAACAAACGCGCTTGTTAAGCATAGTCATGATTTTTTCAATCTACCTGTATATTCAGCAAATAAATAGCCCGTTCTTTTTATCAACATGTATGGTCTTGGATCATCAATAATGATTTTTCTTTAGACTTTGTATACTTGATCGACCCACTTGGTTCTATTATGTCAATATTAATCACTATTGTTGAGATTTACTATATCAAATACTTGAGAAAAAAATTTAAGTGAACCTCACACAAGACGTCAAGTTAATTTAAAACATCAAGATTTAATTTATCATTTTATATCTATTTTATTTTTAATTAAATAGTATTAATTTTTTAATACTTAAATAACTTATAATAATTAATTAGGGGTGATATTTAGTAAAACTATGGTTGAAGCAGCTGAAGCAGATAAGACATAAATGTTCATTTTACTTTTTTTTATTAAATATTATTAATTTTTGAATACAAAAATGACTTATAATAATTAATTATGGGTAATATAGTAAAATCTCGGTTGAAGCAGCTGAAACAGACATGTCATAAATATCTATTTAAATTTTTTTAATTAAATATCATTAATTTTTCAATATATAAATAATTTATAATAATTAATTAAGGGTGATATAGTAAAATTACGATTGAAACAGCTGAAATAGACATGTCATAAATATCTATTTTTCTTTTTTAGTTAAATATTATTATTTCTTTAATACATAAATGACTTACAATGATTAATTAAGGACAATATAATAAAATCACGGTTGAATCAGGTGAAGCGGACAATACAAGAAGGTATGTCGAACCCTCTCTTCTATATATCAGAAAAAAATTTAAATTAGGTAAAATTGTAGTAACAAATAAGGAAAAAAGTAAATTATATGTTTGATATGAAATATAAATAAAGAATAAAATTTATTTAATTATATCAATTATAATTAATTAATATAATAAATTATCATCTAATTAATCAATTTACTTAAATATGATAGATTTGAAACAATTTTATGCATCCTAAACAAAAGTATTAATGAGAAGAATATTTTCAAGAAACAACAAAGATAAGTTAAAATGAAAAATAAATGGAAGATAGAGGGCCCACATATGTGGAAATATATGCAAGAGACTAAAGGTCCACCTGTAATGGCATTTAAGTAAATTTCTTACATGACGTTGATGGTAATTAAAGAAAAAAAGAATGAGTTTTTTATTAAAATTTTTGATGAGGTTCAAAAAACAAAACATAAAAAATTATCAAATTGAACTTATAATTTATCTTAAAAATCTTAATACCCGCAAGTTTGAATTTAAAAATAAAAAATTGACATGTTAAATCTTCTCTTCTAATATATAGAAAAGAAAATAGAATAATCACTATTCTAAAATTTCATACGCAAGAGAAATTTAAAATTCCGCAATAATGGCTATTTCCCATCTACTGGAAGAGTGGACTGGACTCTTATCCAACTCTCTTAGATTAACTGGAATAACGCACTTGACCTTGACGATAATGTTGAAACTCCAAGTTGGGTCGAGAATACAAAACACAAATATAATATGATATTATATGAATAGGGCCTTCAGATTTCTCATTTGCTTCATACTAATGAAGTTGATGATAATTCATTGCTGATTTATCATGTTTACAAACTGATAAAACTAACTAATAATATATAAAATTTACCAAGCTGGTCAACGCTCCTAGTGAGAGTAGACTGTAGACATCATTGAAGGCTCTTTTAAGAATGGAGCCAGGAAGACTAAAAGACTAACTTGTAATCATTCCTTTATTTTTTTCCTTATATAGAGCTCAATTGATATTTTATATGACTTATCCAATAATCACAGTAAATATATCCTTCAAGATTAAAAGAATCAATTTTCCTTGCATAATTTTGAGTTTGGAGCTAAAATGACACTTTTTTCGGCTTAGGAGCCAAAACGGATAATACTTTAATTTATTTTACAAAATGGACAGTTTGTCCATATTTGGACAAATCACTACTTAACATTGTTTGTTAAACGTTTGAGATGAAAAAATTATTAATACGGTTTGCCCAAAAATGGGCAAACTATATTTCATAATTTTATTTTTTTTGTAATATAGTGAATTGCATGCTTGTTATTCCTGAAAAGATTCACTCCTGAGAGATTTACAGTCTGCTTGTTATTCCTGAAAATACGCTTATACAGTGAACATTTTGTCACTTCAGTACAACTTTTTCACTTATAAGTGTATTGTTGTTAATTCGCTCTATTTTATCTCATTCATCACGATCGAGCAACATTTATTATTCATGAAAAACTTTCTTATAAGGATAAAAATAATGAGTAACACCGTTAGGGTTAGTTTATTTTGGGGTGGAGAAGTTTTGTACGAAGATGGTTCAGTTAGATATAGTCTTCTTACGAAAGCGGTTCAAGTGTTTTCAATGACACTTAAATATGATCGTCTTGTTAGTCTTTTTCGGAGTATAACTAAGGTACATGATTCTGAACTTTCTATTCTTATCACTGCCCGATATCCCACATCAAATATGGGTACTGGTCATATAATTTTCGAGGAGACTCGAATTTGGAATGATGACGCATAAAAACTTCCAATGGTTTTTTTTCCTGTTCTCCATTCCATTTCCTTTTCAAAACGCGATTTTCCTGCTCAGTTTCATTAAGTCCTTCAAAATTTTTGATCGAAAAAGTAGCGGTAGCTTTTTAAAAACCGACCACGAGTGGTCGGTTTTTTTAAAAATATATATTCATTTTTAAAATTCATTATTATTTTATTTAAATTGAAAAAATAATTTTAGGAAAAAAAAACGACCACAAGGGGTCGGTTTTTTACAAAATTAATTTTATTAATTTTAATAAAAATCGACCACGTGTAGTCGGTTATTTAATAAATAAATTAATTAATTTAATTTAAAACCGACCATAAGCAGTCAGTTTTTTATAAAATTAATTTATTAATTTAAATAAAAACCGACCACATGTGGTAGGTTATTTAACAAATTAAGTAATTAATTTAATAAAAAATCGACCACATGTGGCCGGTTTTTATTTAAATTAATAAATTAATTTTATAAAAAACCGACCACAAGTGGTCGGTTTTATGCAAAAAATATAGAAAAACCTACCACTTGTGGTTGATTTTTCTAGAAATTAAAAATAAAATAAAAATGAAAACCCAAATACTGCATGCAACCACAACAATATACAATAGTAACCAAAATGAAAATACAACACCAACAAAAAAAATAAATGAAAAATTTTAAAAGTGTACAACATATACAAAATGTCCAACAAAGGTGAGTACGAAAAAACTACAACAATAGTTTCAAACAACAAAATGTCTAAATTTAAAGTACAAGACATACAAAAATAAAAAAAAACTAACAATCCTCGTCATCGAATTCATCCTTGTCTTCCATATCATCATTCGCGTTGAAATCATCCGGGGGCCTAGACCTTTTGCCGCCCGAACTGCATCACCAGGACACGGAGGAATAACTTCCTCAGTCTGAATGAAAGAACTGAACTGCTGCTGCAGCATCCTGATTTGTGATGTTGTTGACTCCTCCGTCTTCTTCTGCCTTGCACTTTGTTCAGTATACCTCTCTCTCTGTTCAGCAAGCTCTTCAGTGAGTTGAGAAATCATATTTTGTAGTCTTACAATGGTTTCTGCATCAACAGAAGAGCTACAGTATGCAGGGCCGGACGAACACCTAATATTATCGCCAAAATATTTAGTGTGGCATCCGTAGAAATGGCCTCTATTTGTAAGACCCGAAGATTTTGTCCATAACTCATTCCATACATACTGGGGTATTGGGTCACCCTGACTTTCAGGAGGCAGACTACTATGATACTCATCAACAAGACGCCTAAATTCATCCTATATTCAAGGTAAAGTTAATACTAGCAGTCAAAAAATACTAAAGTAGTTATAATTGAATAATATCAACTTTGAGAAAAAGATTCATATGTTTAAAATTTGTTTCTTACGTGGACATCTTTTGGACGAGGTTCAACCCAGACATCTTCATCAGTTGGGTTCTTTTTCTTTCTCAGATGAGTCTCCTCGAAAATCTCATTAGTTGGTAGTTCCCTACCCTTTTCTTTTTCCTGCATATGAAAAAATTATCAATGTTCAAATAATAAAAAAATTTAAATAGAAACAAAGAATTAAAACTGTAAAGGTTACATACCAATTTTTCCTTCACAACAAGAGTACTTCTGGCAT
This sequence comes from Capsicum pubescens, assembly GCA_030864215.1. Lineage (NCBI taxonomy): Eukaryota > Viridiplantae > Streptophyta > Magnoliopsida > Solanales > Solanaceae > Capsicum > Capsicum pubescens. The sequence continues at coordinate 310,058,580 of CM061538.1, read as the reverse complement.
CTGCAGCATGTAGGGAGCCACCCTTGGATGATGCTCGGGCTCTCTTTCATTTTTTCCTCAACAATTGGTATTCTGGGCTATTCCAGTGGTGTTGATACAGTGGCCATAAAGGTTCAGGAATCCACTTAGGTTTTACCGATTTCTTTCGAGCATAATCCAAGAGATCATTAAATCTGCCTCTACATCTTTTGAAAAAGTTCTTCTTTATAAGAAATTGATTTGCATCATCCCACCAGTAAAATTTCTACAACCAAAATATAATAGTCAATCTTGTGTTCTAACAAATTATTAATAAGTAGTTGCTAAGTTAAATCCTTACCTTAAATTCTTCAAACATTCTCTCCCTGTCAAGTTCTGGAACCCTTTGCCAGCTGGTCCAATAGCCGTTGAAGTGCCGACTAATATACTGGAGCTCTAACAACACGAGATATAGACAAGAATATTTTATTACTATATAAATCATGGAAAAGTGGAAAAAACAAACTTAAACAGTATATTACATATCAATTTTAAATAAGAAACATAAAGGTAAATATATAGTACAAAGCAAAAGGACATCAATTCATAATAAAATTAACCTATACAACTAATCCTCCTCTTCTGAAGACTCTCCACTAAGCCATTCACCCTCTTCGAAGGTTTTCTCATGTCCTACCTACTCAACCTCTTCTTCCGCAATATTAACTTCTTCAAAAATATTTTTTGGGTGATTCAAACCATCCACTAATTCAACGTCCACTAGCTGGTGATCAATCTGCATTTCATTTTGATACGAAGTCTCCAGCATATTCTCAACTTCTACCCGCCCTATAGTCCTTGTTTTAATTACAGCCCACCAATCAGACTTGTCATTGCGCAACAAATAAGGAGCATAAAATATTTTTTTACCATTTTGAGCTAGAACAAATGGATCGTAAATAGGATACGACTTATTGTGCTTCACTTCAATGATGTTATGCTCCTTATGTACTCTTGTGCCTGCTGTGCTTGGATCAAACCACTTACATCAAAAGAGGAATTTTTTTTATTGGAAAACCTGCATACTCCAATTTTAAGATCTCGTGTATGATGCCAAAGTAATCAACATCACCATCACCATCACACTTAACCCAAACACCACTATTATTTGTTTTCCTTGACCTGGAGAGTTGTTCGGTGGAAAAATTAAACCCATTTACTTTGTATTGGGACATTGCATTAGCTTCGACTGGATCCAAATAAATATCTCTCAAGAGATTATTGTATGCGGCTGCATTTGGTGAATGGTGTACCTAAAAATATCATACATATATATATATTTTAGTTGAGGAATGTGCAAATGTTTAAACTTTGTAAAAATATTAATACACTGACGAACGTCATTTTTAAACCATGATACAAAGGATGCATACACTTGATTTTCATGGAATTGAGTCTTAAATGAACTGAACATCCAACATGGGATACACAATTAGTTTCTTTAAGGGAATGAGTAAACAAACAAGATATGTTAAAATTTGAATCTCCTTACTTTAGAAAGGGCTCAATTACGGGGCAATTCAGCAAGATATACAAAGTTGCTGATTTGCGCTCCGTGGGAGTGAGCCGGCGAGGTATGTTTTTTATAGACTTACAACCAGATTGATTGAAAATTGATATCGGTTGTAAATGAGGCTCATTCACATCGTCCTGATGACGATTCTATCGATTTCTTGAACAAGCAACTTCATCACGAAAGTAGTATGAACAAAATTGAGAAATTTCTCTTGCAAGATATGCCTCAACTATAGAGCCTTTCACCCTATGTTTGTTTTTGGGACCCCTTTTCATTTTTTCAATTGCCTTGTACAATCTTAAGGTTAGATGTTTACTATATTTAAAAAAGATATGTATGTATTTAAATATATTGCAAATGCTTACCGTTCAAATAAATACATCCACCTAGTTTGAACTGGACCTCCTAGCCGAGCTTCATGCACAAGGTGAATGGGAAGATGTTCCATCACATCGAAGAACGCTGGCGGAAAAATCTTCTCCAGCTTGTTGGTGATAACAACAATATTACTTTCCATTTGCGCCATATTTTATTCTGTTAATGTGGGGGCACATAAGTCTTTGAAGAACAAACTGATCTCTGCTATTGGTTTTCATATGTTTTTAGGTAAACCAATAAAAGCAATTGGAAGTAATTGCTCCATGAAAACATGACAATCTTGACTTTTCATTCCATGCATGATTCCTTGTGTCTATCAACCCTCTTTCCCAAATTTGAGGCATATCCATCGGGCATCTTCAAACTTTGAACCCACTCACATATTTGACGCTTTTAGTCCAACTTGAATGTAAAACTAGCCTTGGGCTTAAGAACATTGCCATTGGGCCCCTGCTGTAAGTGTAATTCTCTGCGGTTGCAATATTCTGGTAAGTCAAGTCTGGCCTTAGGATTATCCATTGTTTTGCCGGTGACATCCATAACTGTGTTGAACAAGTTATCAAAGTAGTTCTTCTCAGTATGCATGGCACCAACATTATTTCTAAGTAAATTATCTGGCCAATATTCTAACTCCCAAAATATACTTTGCTTAGTCCAGTTATGCGAAACACCATATCCATCAAGCCTGTACAGTCGTTCCTCGCTGGCTTTAGGCAAATCTTGAACTATTTCTCAGATGTCATGACCAGACAGCATTGGAGGTGGACCATCATATTTCCTTCTATTCCTTCTGAAGGCATTCTTGAGTCTCCTAAATTCATGATCAGGTGGCAAAAAACAACGATGACAATCAAACTATGAATTTTTCTTGCCATGTCTCAATGTGAAAGATTTTGTTTTTTCTATGCAGTATGGACAAACCAGCTTTCCAGTGGTCATCCAACCCGACAACATTCCATAAGCAGGAAAATCTTTAATAGTCCACATTAGATATGTGTGCAGATTAAAATTCTGTTTAAGAGTGATGTCCCATGCTTCAACCCCTTCATGCTATAAAATCTGAAGTTCATCTATCAAAGGTTGCAAGTACACATCTATTCCACTTTTTGGATTACGCGGGCCAGGAATAACACAATTCATAAATACATAGAGATTAGTCATCAATATTTCAGGAGGAAAATTATAAGGAGTGATAAATACAGGCCAACATGAATATGGTGCACCACCAACTGAAAAAGGAGAGAACCCATCCGCACATAATCCCAATCGAATGTTTCGTGGCTCAGCTTCAAAATCTGGATAAGTTGCATTAAAATACTTCCAAGCCTCTCCATCAGATGGATGCCACAAAACACCAAGGGGCCTTCTATTTTCACTATGCCATCTAATATGAGGAGCTGAGCTGTAGGAAGTATACAACCTCTTCAACCTTGGTATAAGAGGTAAATAATGCATTGCCTTAATAGCAATTTGCTTCCCAGTAGAACCACACTTATATCTAGGGTGCTGATAAAACTTACAAAACTCTAGGTTAGCATCTCCCTTAAAGTATAACATGTAGCCATTTTCACAACAATCAATTCTAACTGAGGAGAGACCTAACTTTGACACCAATCTTTTTGCCTTATAGAAAGAATCAAGAATCTCCAAGACGGGGTGAACTAACTCTCTAATAAAGTCTATAATTGAGTCCATTCCTCCTTCCGTAATATTTCAGTCAGATTTAATACTTAATAATCTAACAACAACAATCAAACAAGAGTGCGAACACCCATAAAAAAAAAGATGACTAGCAGCTTGCAATTCTTCGTAGAAATTGCCCGCTTCGCTATTAGGAACATCTTCAACATTTTCCCTAAAGTCAACCCCGTGTTGCATCCCAAATGTATCGTGCACCATTTCTGTCATCGTAATATCTTGATATTCATTATGACCTGTAGACCTACTACTTTCTCCAACAACAAAATTATTTTGCACAACATCACCATGAATACCACTCAATCTTAAAAAGTCCTCGTGAAACCCCTTTCTATAAAGATGTTCGTTTACATCTTCTTCACTTAGAAGATTTATATCATCACACCTAACACAAGGACACCGAATAACCCCAAAACGTGTCCAAACATCAAATGTCTTAGCATGTTCAACAAATCTTTTGACACCTTCAACAAATTCCTCCCTAATACCCATTCTATTATCATTGTTCCGATGATATATCCAGCTATAATAAGGTTCCATCTACGCAATCAATAAGATTCAATGAATTAGATCAAACCATTTTAAAGTAAGTAAGTCACCTAAACCAACTAAGTCTCAAAACAAAATCAAATTCAAAACAAAGAAATCCCCTTTAAAGACCCTACACTTAACCATTTTCAACCAACTAAGTCTCAAAATAAAACCACATTCAAATAAAAAAAATCCCTTTTAAAGTCCCTACACTTGACCATTTTCAACCAACTAAGTCTCAAAACAAAACAATATTCAAAACAAAAAAATACCTTTTAAAGTCCCTACACTTAACCATTTTCAACCAACTAAGTCTCAAAACAAAACAACATTCAAAACAAAGAAATCTCCTTTAAAGTCCTTACACTTAACCATTTTCAACCAACTAAGTCTCAAAACAAAACCACATTCAAAACAAAAAAAATCCCTTTTAAAGTCTCTACACTTAACTATTTTCAACCAACTAAGTCTCAAAACAAAACAACATACAAAACAAAAAAATCCCTTTTAAAGTTCCTACACTTAACCATTTTCAACCAACTAAGTCTCAAAACAAAACAACATTCAAAATAAAAAATCCTTTTTAAAGTCCCTACACTTAACTATTTTCAACCAACTAAGTCTCAAAATAAAACAACATTCAAAACAAAAAAATCCCTTTTAAAGTCCCTACACTTACCCATTTTCAACCAACTAAGTCTCAAAACAAAACAACATTCAAAACAAAAAATCCCTTTTAAAGTCCCTACATTTAACCATTTTCAACCAACTAAGTCTCAAAACAAAACAAGATTCAAAACAAAAAAAATCCCTTTTAAAGTCCCTACACTTAACCATTTTCAACCAAGTCTCAAAACAAAACAAAATTCAAAACAAAAAAATCCTTTTAAAGTCCCTACACTTAACCATTTTCAACTAACTAAGTCTCAAAACAAAACCACATTCAAAACAAAGAAATTCCCTTTAAAGTCCCTAAACTTAACCATTTTCAATCAACTAAGTCTCAAAACAAAACCACATTTGAAAAAAAATTCCTTTTAAAGTCCCTACACTTAACCATTTTCAACCAACTAAGTCTCAAAACAAAACAACATTCAAAACAAAAAATCTCTTTTAAAGTCCCTACACTTGACCATTTTCAACCTTCTAAGTCTCAAAACAAAACAACATTCAAAACGAAAAATCCCTTTTAAAGTCCCTACATTTAACCATTTTCAACCAACTAAGTGTCAAAACAAAACAACATTCAAAACAAAAAATTCCTTTTAAAGTCCCTACACTTAACTATTTTCAACCAACTAAGTCTCAAAACAAAACCACATTCAAAATAAAAAAATCCCTTTTAAAGTCCCTACACTCAACAATTTTCAACCAATTAAGTCACTTGCCAAACTGCGTTCAAAACAAAGAAATTCCCTTTAAAGTCCCTAAACTTAACCATTTTCAACCAACTAACTCTCAAAACTAAACAACATTCAAAACAAAAAAAATCCCTTTTAAAGTCCCTACACTTAACCAACTAAGTATCAAATCTTCACCACATTCAAAACACAAAATCCCCTTCAAAATCCCTAAACTTAACCATTTTCAAGCAACTAAGTCCCTACACATTCAAGATCAAGTTCACAATACAATTTTCAAGCAACAACAAGACCAACAAGATGTCAAGAACAATGCTAGTGAATCGTACAAGGCCACACACGGCTTCACTAGACTTCAATACGAACAATGAAAGAAAGATAACAACAATAGTGAATCACACAAGGCCCCACACGGCTTCACTATGTCAACATACCTTTGATATTTTCCTTAATTTCTTGATATTTTAAAATGGCAGCTTCAATCTGCTTATAGATTCTCTCACGGGAAGCTGCAATATCGAAAATGATGAGCTTAGCAAATTAAAAGATACACTACTACAATTTTCTCCAAAATACCCATCTACTCTATGCAAGATATTACTCATTTACAAAATTATCTTTAGTAAATGATGTCAATATTTTAAAAAGCTTACAAATGAACAATTCATAAGATTGGAGATGTCATATTAAAATATACAATTAAGACTATACTAATAAAATACAACTTAAGTATACTTCTACAAATATTCTTGAAGTTTCCTTTTTATAATTTATGTATTAGTCCTAATTACCAAAGGAAAAAATAAAGAAAAAGAAATGGGAAAAACTAAAATATAGTAGTTTATCCCCAATTTCTCCATTTTCAACCAAAACATAAGAACTAGGGTTTCAAAAATCAAATTGAAGTGAAGTGTTAACTCAAGATTCATCCAATTCTGCATATTTTTCGTAATATTCTCAACATTCTTCACTCAATTGCCACTCAATTTCAAGCTATCAACATACTACTATTGCCACTGATTTGGAGTACACAAACATATACAAAAAAAACTAGGGAAAGGAGAAATGACGAACCTTATCAACGCCAACTGATTTGGAGAAACCAAAAATTGCAACGAAAATTCGAAATTTAGGAAACTGCTAGCGAGTGTTTGGGTTGAGAGTGGAAAATTTGAGTGTTTGTTCTTTTTTGGTGTTGTTTCTCGTTTGTTTTGTGGGTCTCTGCTATCAATTGGGAATTTTAATTAGTTGGGTGGGTCGGGTTAATTAGTAATAGTTCTTTTTTTTTAAATTAATAGAAAAAACGACCACGAGTAGTCGGTTTTCAGAAATAATATTGAAAACCGACCACGTGTGGTCGGTTTTTATATTTTTTTAATAAATTAAATTTTAATAAACTATAATTAATAAATTAAAATAAATTAATATTAAATTTTAATTAATTATTTTTTTAATAAATGCTATAATATTTATAACAATATCCAATTAATTTAATACAATATTTATATATATAAATCAGATAATTAGATAATTTTATCATCACATAAACACGAGTAGTATATTTCCTCCAACCCATAATAATATCAATTAATTTTGCAAATTACGATAAATTTTTGGTTCCTTAGTTGTATATTACAATATTATATATATATATATATATATATATATATACGTGTTAATCAAATAAATTATTGACATTTTACGTTATTACAACTTCAACAATATAAGTGTATCTACATTGACACAAAATAGTATATCTATTTCTTCAATAGTATGATATCAATGTATTATTCAAAATATATATTTTGATATATAGATTCAGTTATCGAGCTTTCGATTACTGCATATATCACTACATGAGATTAAATATCACATACACGATTTTTCTACCCCATAATATTATTCAACGTATTTCACATATACTTATATATAAAATTTTTAAGCGAAAAAACTTAAATTCACTGCCAAAATTTGGCGGTCGTTCAAAATTCAAATCAAATGATAAGTATATATCAGTTTCATGATTCAATTTTCTGTCTCCCTCCCCTACTTCCTCCCTCCCCCCCCCCCCCCCCCCATATACCTCGTAATACTTTCCTTACATTATTACAACTTCAACAATATACGTGTGTCTACATTATATTGACACAAAATAGTATATCTATTTCATCACTACACGAGATATACATATATATAAAATATATTCAATTGGCTATCAACATTCAAATACGTATACATCACATACCTGATTTTACTATCGCAGAATAATATACAACGTATTTCACAGAAACTCAGTTGAATTATCGATTTGTTTATCTTATGTCATTAATATATATACCTATATATACATACACACAGGTATATATATACCTATACATACACACACACATATATATATACACATTATCGACTATATCATTACGTACTATATACATCACATACGTACACGAGTATCTCATCCAATAATATAATGCGACATATTTCATATACGTACTATATACATCACATGCCCGATTTTACTATCCCATTGTATTTCACATATACTCAAATAAATTATCGGTTGATTTATTTTATTTCATTAATATACCATCGGTATATAATATGTATATGTTATATATATACATATACAAACACACACATATACACACTATCGACTATATCAAGTTCAAAATACGATATACGTATACAAGTATATTATCCAATAATATAATGCGATGTGTTTCTTATACATACTTAGATTAGTGATCGATTAATTATTTTGGATTAAGTTAATATATTAGGTTTCGATTATATATATAATTAGGTGTTACTTAAGATTATTTAATTTTTAATTGTTTTACTTTAAAAATCGGCCAGAAGTGGTCGGTTTTGTAAAAGTATTTTTTAATTATTTTTTATAAAAACCGACCACTAGTGGTCGATTTTTTAAAAGTATTTTTTAATTATTTTTTTTATAAAAACCGACCGCTAGTGGTCGGATGTTTTAAAAAAATAAAAAAATTATTTTAAAAAATCTATCACAAGTGGTTGGTTTTTATATATATTTTAAAACTTAATTTTAAAAAAAAACCGACCACGAGTGGTCGGTTTTATTATTTTTTTAAATTTTTATTTGTTAAATAGATGATAATTATTATTAAAATTATTTTAATAATTATTTTGATTTTTAAAATATAAATCCGACCACTTGTGGTCGTTTTTTTTTTTTAAACAAATTATAAAATAAAAAAATTCAAAAATCGACCACGTGTGGTCAGTTTTTTTCGACCACAAATTGTGGTCGGTTTTTGGTGATCGATTTTACCAGTTTTTTTAGTAGTGAATGTCCTAAGAAAATTTGTATCTTGTATGGCTTCGTTGAGATTTAATAGCGTGTCAAACTTCATAGTGTTCTGTGAAGTCGCGGTATCACCATCGAATGTGGGTCTCTTCAACCATGACAGAATGATGTTCGTTTCATTTATTGACAGACTTTCTACCCACCAAAAATAATTACATCCACCATTTTCCTAAAATAACAAAATAAGGAACAAGGTTAACATACACATATTTTTAATTGTACAACTTAATAATTTTACCTTCGAATGCGCACAACTCCAAAACTTACGATCGGGATTTCTTTGAGTCCTTGATATTTTTATTTTACAATATTCATTGCATTTATATATATCTGGTTCAATTAAAAATAAAGACGTTTCAGATTGTTGAGACATAATTATTAAGGGATTTAATATCAGTAGAATAATACGATAGCTGAATGAGATTAAATGGAGTGAATTAACAACAACACATTTATAAGTGAAAAAGTTGTATTGAAGTGACAAAAAGTTCATTGTATAAAAATATTTTCAGGTATAACAAGCAGGCTGCGAATCTCTCAGTAGTAAATCTTTTCAGGAATAACAAGTAGACAATTCACTGTATTACAAAAAAATTATGAAATGTGTTTTGCCCATTTTTGGGAAAACCGTATTAATAATTTTTTCACCCCAAACGTTTAACAAACGATGTTGGTTGTAGTTTTCCCAAAAATGGGCAAACTGTCCGTTTTGTAACATAAATTAAAGTACTGTCCGTTTTGACTCCTTAATCTGAAAAAATGTCCTTTTTAGCTCCGAACTCCATAATTTTATACTCCCATCGTTTCGTATTAGTTGGCCCCGGTAGATTTGGCACACCCATTAAGAAAAATATTTATTAAGGATCTATTTTACCAAATTAACCTTATTAATTATGCTTTGAAAATATAAATTTGAATATATACAATTTGTTTAGTCATTTAATGATAAGGTATTTTTGGAAGAACAAATTAAATTTTTCTTGATTTCATTAGTGGGACAACTAAATTAAAACAAATATCTTTAAAAAGAGGGCCAAACTTTTGAGTTAACTTGTCAAATGTTGAACACTCCATGTACCCCCATATATATGGAATTCATGTATTATACTGTACAAACAACTTATTAGGCTTAACTTTCTTCAAGCATATGTACACGTCAAGCTAAATAGAGAAAAAATATTCTCATTTTAGTTATTTATTTTTTATTTATTTTTCTAAATACAAAACTTAACTTTTTTCTCCATATTGTATAACTACCCTATTTTAGTTATTTGTTTTTAATTTAATTTTCTTATGTTTAAGGCAATGAGTGTAATTTCTCATAATTTTTCCATTTAGTAAACCTTTGATGTAATTTTTTATTTTTTGGTTAGAAAAAGATATTTGGTCTCATGAGTTTTACATAGTTCCATTTCTTTTTCCTTCTCAATTACAGAAAAAAAGAAAATCAATTGAGGAACATGTTTCATTATTGAGTTTAAGTTCTTTGTACCGCCAGTGCACAAAAAATTTAACACTATTAGCTAATTCGACCTGCTATTCCAGGTTACCCAATTATTCACGTAACAATTAAAAGAGAAAAAATTAGGTAACCTACAATAGCAAGTCAAGTTCACCTGATAGTGTAGAATATTTTCTACACTGATGGTGCACAAAAATAAAATATTTCATTATTATAAACCTTTAAGATATCATCAAATACATATATATGATTAAAACAAACAAACAAGTTGCCCCCCTCCCCTTACACTTGAAACCAATACATCTTTAAGACAATTTGGTGTACTAAAGCTCTCACTATGCGTATGATGCGGGAAAGGGCGTGACCACAAGGGTCTCTTGTATGCAACATTACCTTACATTTCTGGCGGAGGCTGTTTTTAGGTCTTAAACCCTGTAATACCCCACACTTTTCTTAGTCCCGTTTAGCTCCTAGTGTGTCAAGGGTCAACTTCAAAAGTATATAACTCTTGATACATATAGAATTTTCCATCTCTAGACCCACCAATGGGTATATAATCGAATTAGTTTTTCAATGATATCAATTTCCCCTCAATCCAATACTCGGTTGAGAAGTTATGGTGATTTTAGTGAAAATAGTAGGGCACCGCGATAAGCACCGCGTTGAGGTGAAGGACAAGTTTGTAATTGTTTGATTTTCAGTAAGGCATCGCGATTATCTCGCATCACGGTGAAGTTCAAGTTCCCATTCGTCCCTTTCCAGTAGCTTACCGCGATTAGCCTGTATCGCATTAAAATTCTCAATTGGACAGACACCGCATCGCGGTGGAGTGTAAAATGGTACTCGTCCTTTTTTCAGTGATGCAACGCAGTTTTTCCGCATCGCGCCAAAGCCTAAAATGGCAATTGCTTTTTTTCACGTGAGCTAACATGATAGCGGCGCGTCGCGGTGGTGTGTCAAATCGAAATTTTTCCAGTTTCGAGTAATTTTTATAAAGGGCAATCTAGTCATTTTTTCAAACCCCAATTCATGAAAAACATAAGATTTAACCTATCCTAAACACATTATACTCTTATTTCATCAACTTTCTCTCAAAGAAATCCTAGAACTTAAAGACTGAATCCCAAAGATATCCAAATTCCACCATTCTTTCTCCAAGAAAACCCAAGATTCAAGATTTCCAATTCAAGAACACCAAGAGTCAATATTCAAGATCATAAATAGGAACTCAAAGTTCAAGCTTTTTCATCTATTCATCAATTAAGGTATGTGGAATTTTGAACAAGGATAATTCTTTCATCCTTGTGCCCAAAATTAGTTTTTAATTACAAATTCACATGATTTTATATGAAGTTAAATTTAGGGTCCATACCCAAATATTTCTATTTGAAGATTGTGATATTTCAAGTGATTTGGATGTTGAATTGCATGTCTACTTTCGTATTTTTATGCGTATGACATTAATTTCCAGATTTAGACTTGAATTATCAATGCTTTCATTATTAAGCATGAACTTTATGATGATTTGACATGAAATTGATGCATGAATTAACAAGCCCTAGTTGAATATCGATATTTCAAGAGTGACAATGCTTTGAGAACCCTATGATTAGTTATTTTCAGATTTTGACCAAGATTTGATCTTTCAATCTCAGTTTAGATATGGAATTCACTTTACAGTTTTAGCTACAGTTTACAGTAAACAGATTCACAAGAGGTTTTCACTATAGAACCTTATAATAGTTTTAAAAGTAGATTTCCTACAGAATGAGCATACAAATTAAAGAAAGTAGTATTTAGCATAGAGCGGGAAGTATGGGTTTTGGGCATCCTACTTTCCTAGAACTACAAGCCAATGTAGGTACAAATTCAGTATTAACATTTCTATATGGATGAAAATTACATATGTGATCACTTAGCTTAAGTTATACTCCTTGGCAAGAGTATGGCACTTCTCCCCAACGTGATGTTTTCCCCTTAGGGGAACTAGACATTGGGCACTGTGATAGCTCACATAGTTTATGTCGGTTAGAAGAACCTCCCTACTAGTAAAAATAATAAAACAGCTTTTGAGATATTTTCCCTACAACTTGAAAACTTTACAAAATAGTTTTTTAAAGAATTCCCCTACAACCTAACAAAAAAGAATAACAGAATAACAGTTCAACTTTTAAAATTACATGTGATAGCTCACCAGATTTACACAATATGTTTTGTATCTATGATTTATGATTTTCCATTTTCAGCTATTCAAGCCAATGTGAGTCATTACATTTAGCATGCATATATTATTATTTTGGTAACATTGAGATATTATTTTACTTATGCATTCACCCCCACATGCTCAGTACATCTTCAAAGTACTAATCCACATCTATGTCTATGTGCTATATTATTTAATAATGTAGGTTCAGGTTCTCAATCTCAGCAGCATGAGTGATTTTGTGCATCTCTATCTACATCCCAACAGTTAGTGAGTCCTCATGATTTGAGGACCCATTTATCCAGATTTCCTTCTTTTATAGTAGTTGATTAGCTATTTTAGCTTAGTTCGAGTCAGTTGGAGCCTATCCCAATGGCTCCCTAGTTCTTAGTAGTAGAGGCTTATCAAACTACTAGCTATTATTTAGACCTTCAGTATTAGTTATTCAGATAGTACATTCAGATGATCTCAATTCAGTTTTGATATATTCAGTGTTTTTAATATTTTACTTGCTTAAGTTACCTTGATAGTGATGATAGGCGAATTTACACGCCTATAGCACTATATTTTGCCCATATTTTAGCCTAGTTTTGAGAACAAATTATATATTTCATGCACTTTTAGTCCATTTTCCTGTAAGTGAGCTAAAGAACATGATTAGCAAAGTTTCAGGTATAAATGATGCAGAATTCAGCATTTCATGGATAACTTTACGCCAAAGAAAGCTTCACGAAAGGAGAAAAGCCAATCTTGGACGCCAAGGACTAAAGATGGCGCATGGAAATTCTGTCCCGGGCTAAAATAACATTTCTGAAGACTTTGGGGACTAGCAGTAACTTATTAGGATTAGGATAATGATACATTAACCTAGTACAATTGGGTTAAGTATTACATTAGCTTGTTAGGATTAGGATAATGATACATTAACCTAGTACAATTGGGTTAAGTATTTCATTAGCTTAGTAGGATTTGGTTAAGCATTTTATTAGCTTAGTAGGAATAGGATATGGGTATTATAAATACCCTATCTTGCTAGAGATTTTAAGACATCTTCTTACATTCAATTCTATTCTATTCTACTTCTAAGACATTCTAGTTCTAAACAATCATTCTTCCATTAATTCTATTTTTCTTCTTCTATTCATCTATTCTTAAATTCCACAACAAGAGAAACGTTACTTTGCTAAGGGATTCACGCCTAACGCCTACCACACCATTACAAACGTGAAATCTTTATTGTGGTATAACAACAATGTCAATTGTGATTTCCTTTGCATTCATGGGTAACTAAACTTCTCTGTTGGGGTTATAGAAGCCGTATGAGATACTATCTATTGCTGTGAGTTTGTGAGTTCGTGACACGTATGCTGCTTATATCATTATTCTCTTCATCTTAATCTAAATTTTTTGTGGTTGCAAACGCAAGAATACGCTAGTATAACATTTAACTTGTTCGAAAGAAAGGTTATCTGTCGGGAAAAGAGATAATGTCAAGGTAGTAGGGTCCCATCCCCTATTAAAAAGTTAGTTCCGTAACTGGATTAACCTCTTGGAGAATTCGTACCGTTAGACACGCTTTAAGCTCGAAAGAGTTAAAGTGAAATAATCCTCGAATAGGTCGAAAGACGCCTGGATTTACCATCGAATACAATTCTCTATAAGCACATGCATGTCTGAATTCCGCACACTCATAGCCAATAGAGACGTATAACTCAGAAGGTGGACATAACCCCAACTCCTCAATTCTCATTGTTTACATATTACAAAACATTCGTTCTTTTACTTTGCTATTTTCTGCTTTACTCTCTTATTTTGGTTACATTACTTTCACAATACAATTCCCCCCTTTTTACGAGACTTGCACTAAAAGTCTAGTAATCGTTGCTTACTTGTTGACCAAGCTATTCCCTGAGGGATCGATACCCAACCCAGGTTGGGTTCTATATTTGCTAACGACCGCTTTACACTCCTACGAGAGCTGTAGTTTGAGCGTTATCAAAAATTGGCGCCGCTGCCGAGGAATACAAGTGTCAATTAAGTTCGTAATAATTACTAGACCCTTTGGTCAAAGATTCTCGTACTTTTACTTTTAGTTTTTGTTTTTGTTTACTGCAGGTTTTTTTTATTCAGTGCATGCCCCATACCCGAAGTTCTGGTCAACCGTTATTACCTATCAATCCTAAACCACAACGTATTCGCAGAATGGAGGCACAACACGCAATTGAAAGGATGGCTGCTCAACAGGAACAGGCGAGACTAGCTTCACTAGCCGCCGCTCAAGTGCATCAACAGAATATTGATAACCCTGGGCGAGCAACAAATCCTGACGATGAAGATCTAGGTGATGACGAGCTACTAAACCCTAGGCATGCCGCTGAGATCGCAACACCTGCCAACAGAAGAGATCGTCAAGCTAGGTTTAGGCCTGAACGCCAAGCTATGCAGCCAGCTTTTGACGATGATGATGATGATCTTGATGGAGCCGGAGCCACAGGAGCCATTATTCCTCCACCATTGGCACCCGGAGACAAGTTCAACATCACGAGCACCATGATTCAGTTATTGCAACTCAAGGGATTATTTGGTAGACTAGCAGGCGATGATCCGAATATGCATCTCATCAACTTTATTTCTACATACAAGTCGTTTGACAATCCTGGAGTTGGTCAGAATGCAATTCGGTTATGCTTATTTCCATTGTCTCTGTCTGGGGAGGCAATCTATGGTTGAATGGGCTGACTCCTGATTCTATTACAAATTGGAGGCAATTGAGAGACGCTTTCCTAGAAAGATTCTTTCCGCCATCCAAAAGAGCACAATTGAGAGATGAAATCAGCAACTTTCGTCAGCTTCCCACTGAAGCTCTTCATGAAACATGGGAGAGGTTCAAGACAAAGCTAGTGAGGTGCCCAAACCATCATATGACTAATGTTCACCTAATGGAGATATTATATAGAGCCCTAAATTCAATAACTAAACCAGTGGTGGATAATGCGGCTGGAGGATCCTTTATGGATCTCACCTTTGGTCAAGCAAGCAATATGTTAGATCGTATGACGAAACAAAGTAGAGCTTGGCATACCAGGGATTCTGAGGTAACAAGCCCCACTTTATCTATTGGCATGACTGCAGACCAAAGGAGAAGAGAAGAAGAACGTGATCAAGATATGGCGCACATGAAGACACAAGTGGATCTTCTTACAAAGCATCTATTATCAGGGAAGACCGGAAAAGTCAAAGCCATTGCATCAAAAGGAAGAGACAAATCTGATTCGGAAGAAGAAGCCAACTACTTAAACAATCAGGGGGTTTCTGAGGTAATACCCAAGGAAACCAAGGTCAAAACAATTATGATAAATATGGAAACATGGACCAAGGTAGTTGGAAGAACAAGAATGACAGTAGTGGTTTGTATGTTCCCCCTGGAAGACGTGACACCACCACATCTAGTTCTGGAAGTATGGAAGACATGATGGCTAAACTACTGAAAGGAGTGGAAGCAATGAGCGCAGGAGTAACGGAGGTAATAAATGATTTGTCCTCTATGAAGAAATTAGTTGATTCTCATTCCACTTCAATCAAGCAAATAGAGCAGCAATTGAGCCAACTTTCAGCAGCACTCAATCAAAGAAAGGCTGGTACTTTACCTAGCGATACTGTGCAAAACCCAAGGAATGATGGGTCATGCATGGCCATCACTACCCGAAGTGGTAAGGTGCTGGAAACTTCAGAAAAAAGCAAGCAAGTGGTTGACGAAGAAACGGAAATTGATGATAAGGCGAAAGGGGAAGATGCCGCAGCAGCCGATCCTAACGTCCTTAACGTCACTCCTCACGACGTGCAGCCTGGAAAAGCTGAAAAATGGAAGCAAGAGGAGAAGAAAGCCGTGGAGAGAATAATTCCATACCCACCACCACCTTTTCCCCAAAGATTGAAGAAGGTGGCGGATGGTACGAAGTTCAGCAAATTCATGACTATGTTAAAGCAGCTGACCATTAATGTTCCATTGGTGGAAGCACTTGAACAAATACCTGGGTATGCAAAATTTATGAAGGATCTTTTGACAAAGAAGTGGGCAGTAAGCTATGAGCCGGCAGATAATATTTATCATTGCAGTGCAATTGCCACAAGGTCC
Source organism: Capsicum pubescens (assembly GCA_030864215.1). Lineage (NCBI taxonomy): Eukaryota > Viridiplantae > Streptophyta > Magnoliopsida > Solanales > Solanaceae > Capsicum > Capsicum pubescens. Next base: position 310,041,938 of record CM061538.1, on the reverse strand, counting down.
TTAGTACAGAAGAAGGCAGACCCTAGTGCTTTCACTTTTCCTTGCACGGTTGGATCTATGAATTTTGCTAAGGCATTGTGCGATTTGGGAGCTAGCATCAATTTGATGCCACTATCCGTCTACAGAAAGTTGGGGTTGGGTGACCCTACTCCAACCAATATGCGGCTCGTGATGGCAGATAGGTCGGTAAAACGACCTGTGGGTATCTTGAATGATGTGTTGGTGAAGGTGTCTACCTTCATTTTTCCTGCAGACTTTGTGATTTTGGATTGCGAGGTGGATTCTGAAGTATCCATAATCTTGGGATGTCCTTTCCTTGCAACGGGTAGTGTTCTTATTGACATGAGAGCTAATGAGCTTTTATTTCGGTTGAATGACGAAGTGGTCCGCTTTGATATATGCAAAGAAATGAAGCAGCCCAGCGATATGAATGTGTTCTCTGTAGCTGATGTTCATCATGAGGATAAGAAAGCATTATCTGTAGAGAAACAACTTACTGTTGAGCCATTGTATGCTGCGCCACTGAATGTTGAGCATGAGGACAATGAAGATTATGAAGAACTTATGGGTGCTCTAACAGAAATAGAGTCCTATTCCCATACTCCTAAGCAACTGGACCGTGATCTTAAGAATCAACCGTCACCAACAGCGAAGACTTCCCTTGAAGATCCACCAATGCTAGAATCGAAAGAGCTCCCCGATTATCTAAGGTATGTGTTCTTGTAAAGTATAAATATACTTCCGATGAGTGCGGATGATTTAAGTAAACAGCACGTAGAGGCTCTCATCTCTGCTCTGAAGAGATACATGAGAGTTATGGGTTGGACTATTGATGATATAATTGGTATCTCTCCTGGGATAGGCATGCACAAGGGTCATCTCGAAGAAGATTGCATGCCTACAAGTAAGCCTCATTATCGTCTGAATCCATTCAGAAAACGATCAACCATCTATCTCGATGAAGTCTAAGTAATCGAGATAGCTATGTCGTGCCGCGACAATAAATCAAGCGCTAGATGGGAGGCAACCCATCGTTTATCGTTTTTCATTTTTTTGTCTTTCTCTCATTCTAGTACGTGTTTCGTTTTTGATAAATAAAAATCCAAAAATAAGAGTCGTGCCACGACCAAATATAAGGCGCTTGATGGGAGGCAACCCATCGTACTAATTGTTTTCATTGGTTTGAGAAAATGTAGGTGCAAGAGGTATAAAATGAGAAGATTGATTTCAAATGACGATTTGGACGTATTGCATGGTAAAGGTGGTGAGTTAGGAATGAAGATGCATAAGGCTATGGATTGAGCATTTGTCATGACAAAATAGGCATCAAGCAAGGCTAGGCCTAGGTAAAACTAGGCCACGAACAAGGCATGGCCTATACTATAGCCCAATGTCTCAGAATCTAGTGTGCTATAGCATAGGCGCCGCCCATGCTCAAGTATGCCATAGCATAGGCGTCGCCTATGCTAAAGCATTTGGTGTCTGAATCTCATAGTCCATGCTAAAGGCGCCGCCTATGGTCACTAAAGGCATTGCACTAGGCGCCGCCTATGCTCACCATAGGCTTTGCATTAGGCGCCGCCTATGCCAAGCATAGGCAAAGCTAAAGGCGCCGCCTATGGTCACTTTTTGTCTCCAAAACCGATTTTAAATGGGTCAAAACCCGACCCATTCTTTTCCTATATAAAGGAGACTTAGTCTTGAAACACAAACACATTGAAAACTTGACCTAGGCACCGCACATACTCTCCAAATCATCTCAAAACTTTTCTTTTTGCTCTCCCACTTCACAAGAACATCTCCAAAGGCTTCAATCACGTAAGTAATCTTTTGTTCTTCATCTATTTTTCGTAAGTGCTACGTTGCCATGTCTATTATGAATTGCTACATCTTGAAGAAATATTGGTGATGTTAATGTGTTTGAATTGTTGATACAAAACCAAGTGAGTGAACATGTACGTTAGGATACTCTTAACTTGTTTCCGACTTGAATTTGATTTTGATGCATTGTTATACTACTTGCGGAATTTCTATAGTCATGAACATTGCATAATCTTGTCACTAGAATGCTTACATGTTAGAATGTACCGTTCATCGGAATAAGACTTATAGTTGCCTACCGACATAGGAGATTGTGATTATTGATAGAAACTATACCATGATGTAATCCCTATGTAGAAGTCTTGATATACCTAACATGAAAGTATTGCAAAGATTGCAAGAAGTGTTACATATATGAATTTCTTGTTGGAATATAGACCCTAAAACGTATGTCGATGAAGTCTGAGTAATCGACCACTTTCACTTCACTAGTCTGTATCAACAAACTAAGTGTGGGGTGGTGCCACTACTACTTGTTTATAGATTGTATCCATCGAGATGATGCTAACATGAACATTGTTTTCAGTCTCAGGTACAATGGCACCCAAAGCAAGACAAGGCAAAGATAAGGCTACCACTTCACAAAAGGCAAGAAAAGAGGCCGAAAAGAGCAAGGAGAACCCTCCTCGCTGCAAATACCTCGACTCACTCTTGGAATTAAGTGGGATACTTATGAGGAACTTCTGAGGATTACGACTCTGATGATGATTCCGATGCAAGGGGCATGACCCCAGACATAGAGGATGAGTCTGACTAACCAGGTTCTTCTTATTTATTTTCCACTGAGGACAGTGTGTCCCGTCTAAGTGTGGGGTGCTGGTATTTGCATGCTATACTTCTCCATCCACATTTGCATTTATTTATGTTTGTTTGTAGTTAATTGTTTTTTTAGCTTAGCTTCGCATGAAATTATTCTAATAGGCAGCATGAGATTATGACAAGAGTTTGTGCTAAAATCATGACTATTGAGACATTTAGGCTCTAATTGTGACTCACTATGTGATATTGTTTGGTTTAATTCCTTCATCTGTTGGGTCAAGAGTCTATACTACTCCCAATAAAGTCGACCATGTGCCTTGTGTGTGTGTGAGATAATAGTATATTCTGTGCTTGTGGCTGATGCTAGAACTTGCCTGGTATGTATGTAAAGCGAAAATAAAGAGTGCAAGTCTAGGAGATGATTTAGGCATTTCTTTGGCAACCTATGATTATTTACCTTCTTTTTACCTACCCATGGACATCATCCTAGTTAAACCCTTTTGAGCCTTTAGCCTATTTTCTTTAACAAACCTCGTATGTAAGCCTAATCCATTTTTTTCAAGACCATAATTTGATCCAAATTCCTAAGTGCTTTAAAGTGAAAATGTCATGTGACAAAATAAGAAGAAATTGGGTGAGTATGATGCTTTAGAATGCATTGGTGCTTGAATGAGTTATGAAAAAGAAAGTGCTATCATAAGAGGTATGTTATCAAAAGAAAAATGAAAGGAAAACTGAAAAGTTAGTTATGTTTAAAATTGAAAAACAAAAGAGGAGAAAAAGAGTGGTAGAATAAAAGAAAGTAGAAAGGTTGTTTGAAAGAAAAGTGTTAATGATACAATGTGATGTATTAAAGCGCTTAGGAACATAGTCACTATTTCTGGCCAAAATAGTCCTACCCGTCCCTTAGCCTACATTACAACCATCAAAAGACCTATTTGATTCTAAGCTTAGCATTCTGACATTTAGTGGAGCATTACACTAAGGGCAAGCCTATGGTCATCAATTGCTTCATATGAATTCTTTGTGAGAGCGAGAGCAAGGATATTTTGATACCCATGTTTGAAAAATATGCTATACTTGTGAGTGATTATGGGTAATATATTGTGAGACACACATGGTTGATGAGTTTTGGGTAGTCGTGTATGATTCTTTGTGCCTTAACCTTTGAATATGAGTTGACCACCATCACGAGTCTATGCTAGAGGTTAAACTGTTTCTACTAATGATCGAAAAACTACTCTTTGTTGATAATTGTTGTGCTTGTCTTGACGAATATTTTGTGTTGTTGCTGTGAAACCCTAAGTTGATGTTTAGAGGGACATGATATTTTGTTCGAGGACGAACAAAGATTCAAGTGTGGGGTGTTGATGATAGGAGAATTTACACGCCTATAGCACTATATTTTGCCCATATTTTAGCCTAGTTTTGAGAACAAATTATATATTTCATGCACTTTTAGTCCATTTTCCTGTAAGTGAGCTATAGAACATGATTAGCAAAGTTTCAGGTATAAATGATGCAGAATTCAGCATTTCATGGATAACTTGACGCCAAAGAAAGCTTCACGAAAGGAGAAAAGCCAATCTTAGACGCCAAGGACTAAAGATGGCGCATGGAAATTCTGTCCCGGGCTAAAACAACATTTCTGAAGACTTTGGGGACTAGCAGTAACTTATTAGGATTAGGATAATGATACATTAACCTAGTACAATTGGGTTAAGTATTACATTAGCTTGTTAGGATTAGGATAATGATACATTAACCTAGTACAATTGGGTTAAGTATTTCATTAGCTTAGTAGGATTTGGTTAAGCATTTCATTAGCTTAGTAGGAATAGGATATGGGTATTATAAATACCCTATCTTGCTAGAGATTTTAAGACATCTTCTTTCATTCAATTCTATTCTATTCTACTTCTAAGACATTCTAGTTCTAAACAATCATTCTTCCATTAATTCTATTTTTCTTCTTCTATTCATCTATTCTTAAATTCCACAACAAGAGAAACATTACTTTGCTAAGGGATTCACGCCTAACGCCCACCACACCATTACAAACGTGAAATCTTTATTGTGGTATAGCAACAATGTCAATTGTGATTTCCTTTGCATTCATGGGTAACTAAACTTCTCTGTTGGGGTTATGGAAGCCGTATGAGATACTATCTATTGCTGTGAGTTTGTGAGTTCGTGACACGTATACTGCTTATATCATTATTCTCTTCATCTTAATCTAAATTCTTTATGGTTGCAAACGCAAGAATACACTAGTATAACATTTAACTTGTTCGAAAGAAATGTTATCTGTCGGGAAAAGAGATAATGTCAAGGTAGTAGGGTCCCATCCCCTATTAAAAAGTTAGTGTCGTAACTGGATTAACCTCTTGGAGAATTCGTACCGTTAGACACGCTTTAAGCTCGAAAGAGTTAAAGTGAAATAATCCTCGACTAGGTCGAAAGACACCTGGATTTACCATCGAATACAATTCTCTATAAGCACATGCATGTCTGAATTCCGCACACTCATAGCCAATAGATACGTATAACTCAGAAGGTGGACATAACCCCAACTCCTCAATTCTCATTGTTTACATATTACAAAACATTCGTTCTTTTACTTTGCTATTTTCTGCTTTACTCTCTTATTTTGGTTACATTACTTTCACAATACAATTCCCTCCTTTTTACGAGACTTGCACTAAAAGTCTAGTAATCGTTGCTTACTTGTTGACCAAGCTATTCCCTGAGGGATCGATACCCAACCCAGGTTGGGTTCTATATTTTCTAACGACCGCTTTACACTCCTACGAGAGCTATAGATTGAGCGTTATCAGATATTGGTTACAGGCTTAGTAGAAGGATTACAGGACTGGGTTGAGACTACTCGTATTCTTGAGCACCGTGTAACATCTCGAGAACAGTTTTCGGGGTGTTACAAACTTAGTATCAGAGCCTAAGGTTTAGAGAGTCCTAGGGAGTCAAACAAGCCGCATTACATAGAATCTTGATTATTGGTGTGAAGTGCGCCACATTTATGAGTAGGAGGCTACGGGATGTTTTAGGAAAATCATCTCATTTCTTTCATAATCCATCGTGCTTATAGCTATCTCTATCTGCTTTTAACTTATGATATTTTGTGACAGAATATGCCTCCTCATAGAGCTAACACCCACAGAAATAAGAACTATCCACCCCAGTCTGTTGATCCTCTGAATGAGAATGTGTCTCATGCTAAATTTCGGGCTGCCTTTCAGGCGTTGTCCCAAGCTGTGAGAGCAAACATTCAGGACAACCAATAGGCTATAGTCCTGCATGAGCAAGAGGGTGATTTAGCTGTGGACAGACTTCGTGACTTTATGAGGATGAATTCGCTTGAATTCCTTGGGTCAAAGATAGGTGAGGACCTACAATTGTATCTTGATGAGGTGAAAAAGATCACCAAAGTTATGCATGTTACTTAAGAGGAAAGTGTAGTGTTGGTATCCTATAGGATGAAGGATATTGTTTATGATTGGGTTGTTATGTGGAAGAAAGATAGGGGTGAGAATATAGCTCTTATGAGTTGGCAGGTATTTTAAGATCCATTTCTAGGTAGGTTCTTTCCACGTGAGTTATGGGAAACAAAGATTGAGGATTTTATGAACATGAGGCAGGGCTCAATGACAATGAAGGAGTACTATCTTAAGTTCAAACAATTATCTAAGTATGCTCCTGAGTTGATAACTGACACTAGATCTAGTATGAGTAAGTTTGTTACCGGAGTGTCTGGATTGGTAGTCAAAGAGTGTAGGACTACCATGCTTATTGGAGATATGGATCTTTCTATATTTATGACTCATGCCCAACAGATTGAGGAAGAAAAGTTTAAGGGAAGAGATAGAGGAAATAAGAAGTCTAGAATCGGGCAGTTTGAGTATGGTCAATCGAGGTTTGCTGGGGGAAATCGTTCACAGTTTTAGAGTCGCCCGCCTTTGCCAGTGCCATATTCAGGTAGTTCCCTCGTAGCCAGAACCAAGTAGGATCAGTGGGGTATGACTTTGATGTCCAAATCTCAGAATAGTGTGGGTGGAAGGCCTAGTTATCCTGGATGTGCTAAATGTGGTAAGAATCATCCTAGTGAGTGCCTGTTAGGTCTAAAAGGTTGTTTTGGATGTGGTAATTTAGGCCACGAAATCAAAGAGTGCCCGTATGCTAAGAAAGGAAGCAGGGATATTCGTCCCCAGGCTCAGGCTACTAGTACACCAGCTCCCTTAGGTCGCCCAGCCCCTCCTCAGGGTGCATCATCCAGTACCGGTGGTGGTTAATGCCAGAATTAGTTCTATGCTTTACCATCCCTCCAGGAGCAAGAGAGTTCACCAGATGTTATTATAGGTATGCTTTATGTCTTTCATTTTGATTCAAAGACGCTAAGTCTAAGGCTCCAACCATTCAGTCAGTTCGGGTAGTAAATGAATTTCCTAAAGTTTTTCCTGATGAATTGCCAAGGGTACCACCCAAAAGGGAAATAGAATTCAGAATTGATCTTCTTGTTGATACTCAACCTATCTCCATTCCTCTGTATTGTATGGCTCCTGCCGAGTTTAAAGAGTTGAAAGAGCAACTCAAAGACCTCTTAGATAAGGGTTTCATAAGGCCCAATATTTCTCCATGGGGTGCTTCCATCCTATTCATTTATAAGAAAGATGGTTCTCTGTGAATGTGCATTGACTATCGTCATCTGAATAAAGTCACAGTTAAAAACAAATACACTCTTCCTAGAATTGATGACTTATTTGATCAACTCCATGGTGCAAGTTATTTTTCCAAAATAGACCTTAGATCCGGCTATCATCAGCTTAGAGTAAGGGAATGTGATATCCCAAAGACAACTTTCAGAATTTATTATGGTCACTTTGAATTCTTAGTCATGTCTTTTGGGCTAACAAATAACCCAACAACCTTCATGGACTTGATGAATCGAGTATTCAAATAGTACTTAGATATGTTTGTCATAGTCTTTAACGATGATATCCTTGTCTATTTTCATAGTGAATATGATCATGCAGACCATCTTAGAATTGTGTTGCAAACTCTTAAAGATCACCAGTTGTTTGTCAAATTTAATAAGTGTGAATTTTGGCTAAGGTCAGTAGCTTTTCTTGGTCATATTATTTCCGGTGACGGCATTAGAGTTGATTCCCAAAAGACTGAAGCCATGAGAAACTGGCCAAGACCCATTTCTCCATCAGACATCAGAAGTTTCTTGGGTTTAGCTTTCTATTATAGACATTTTGTTGAGGGGTTTTCATCCATTGCATCTCCCATGACTAGATTGAATCATAAGAAAGTTAAGTTTCAGTGGTCAGATTCTTGTGAGAAGAGTTTTCAGGAGTTGAAGACTCGCCTCACTTTATCCCCAGTCTTAGCATTACTTAACGGTACAAATGGATTTTTTGTGTACTGTGATGCCTCTAGAATTGGTTTCGTTTGTGTTTTGATGTAGAGAGGTGAGGTCATAGCTTATTCGTCTATACAACTTAAGCCTCAAAAAAAGAACTATCCTACGAATGATCTTGAATTAGCTACTGTTGTGTTTTCTTTGAAAATATGGAGGCACTATCTTTATGGGGTGCATGTTGATGTATTTACGGACCACAAAAGTTTACAGTACGTGTTTACACAGAGAGAGTTGAATCTCCATTAGAGAAGATGGTTAGAATTGTTGAAAAATTATGACATGAGTGTTTTATATCATCCGGGTAAGGCCAATGTTGTGGCAGACGCCCTTAGTAGACTGTCTATGGGTAGTGTTGCTTATATAGAGAGTGATAAGAAGGAGTTAGTTTGGGAAGTTCATCAATTGGATATATTGGGTGTTCGTTTAATTGATTTGGCCGAGGGTAACGTTTGAGTTCAAAGTGGTGCAGAATCTTTCTTAGTTTCTAAGTGAAAAAGAAACAAGATCAGGATCCCATCCTAGTTAAGTTGAAGGAGTTGGTTAGAGATCAAAAGGTGGAGGTTTTCTCCCAAGGGGGAGATGGCGTGTCGAGATACCAGAGTAGATTACTTGCGTTGATAATTTGAGACAGCGGATTATGGCTGAAGCTTATGGTGCGCATTTCCATTCATCCTATTACTACTAGGATGTACCAAAATTTATGGGAGATCTATTGGTGGAGTGGTATGAAGAAGATATTGTAGAGTTCACAGCTATGTGTTCAGCTTGTCAGCAGGTTAAGGTAGAGCACTAAAGGCCTGGTGGCACTTTGCAAGAGTTTAGTATTCCCACTTAGAAGTGGGAAGAGGTGAACATGGATTTTGTAATAGGGTTACCTCTTTCGCGACGTCAGCATGATTTGATTTATGTTATTGTAGACAGGTTGACCAAGTCAGCCCATTTCCTGCCAGTTCATATGTCCTACTTAGCTGACGATTATGCTAAGCTGTACATTAGAGAGTTGGTTAGATTTCATGGAGTTCCTTCGTCGATCATTTCAGATAGGGGTACTCAGGTTACCTCTCACTTTTGGAAGGCCTTTTAGTAGGGTCTTGGTACCCAAGTTCATCTTAGTTCAACTTTTCATCCTCAGACAGATGATCAGGCAGAAAGGACCATTCAGACTCTAAAAGATATATTGAGGGCATGTGTGCTTGATTTCAAGGGTAGTTGGGATGAGCATTTCTCGTTTATTGAGTTCGCCTATAATAATAGTTGCCATGCTAGCATTCAGATGGCCCCATTTGAGGCTCTTTATGGGAGGATATTTAGATCACCTATCGGTTGGTTTGAAATGGGTGAGGCCACATTGATAGGGCCAGATGTGGTGATAGAAGCTATGGAGAAAGTCTAGTTGATCCGAGAAAGGTTGAAAATAGCCCGGAGTCGTCAGAAATCATATGTAGATGTGAGGAGAAGAGATCTAGAGTTTGAAGTTGGTGACTTAGTTTATTTGAAGGTTTCACCCATGAAAGGGGTAAAGAGATTTGGCAAAAAGGGGAAACTTAGTCCCCGCTATGTTGGTCCCTACAAGATATTGAGCCGTGTTGGGAAGGTGACATAGGAGCTTGAGTTGCCTGCAGACTTGTTATCCGTTCAACCTGTGTTCCATGTGTCCTTGTTAAGGAAATGTGTTGGCGATCCAGCGGTTGTATTACCTTTAGAATGCATGGATATTCATGATAGCCTCTCTTATGAAGAGATTCCAGTTGAGATAATTGATATCACCGGATTCGTAGACTAAGGAACAAAGAAGTTCCCTTGGTCAAAGTTCTTTGGCAGAATCAATTTATTGATGGAGCCACTTGGGAAGTAGAAGCAGACATGCGAACCAAGTATCCTCACCTCTTCGCTGCAAACTCAAATTCAGCCGAAGGTAACAGTCTTCCCTAATTCAATTTTGTTCCAAACTTAGTTTTAGATATATGATTATCTTCATGTAAACTCATGCATTCGCAGATTAGTTCAGTCACTCAGTATAATCTAGATTCAGTCATGCAGTTTGTTTCAGTTGTGCATGCCAGCATATAGCCTTAGTTCCTGAGTATCTTCAGCTTAACTAGTCTCATTCAAGGATGAATGTTCCCCAGGGGGAGATATTGTAATACCCCGCACTTTTCTTATTCCCATTTAGCTCTGAGTGTGTGAAGGGTCAACTTCAAAAGTATATAAATCTTGATACGTATAGAATTTTCCAGCTTTAGACCCACCAATGGGTAGATAATCAAATTAGTTTTTCAACGATACCAATTTTGCCTCAATTAGATACTCGGTTGAGAAGTTATGGTGATTTTAGTGAAAATTGTAGGGCACCGCGATAAGCACCGCATCACGGTGAAGGACAAATTCGCAATTGTATGATTTCCAGTAAGGCACCGCGATTATCCCGCGTCGCGATGAAGTTACAGTTCCCGTTCATCCCTTTCCAGTAGCTCACCGTGATTAGCCTATATCACATCAAAATTCTCAATTGGATAGACAACCCATTGTGGTGGAGTGCAAAATGACGCTTGTCCTTTTTTTAGTGACACAATGCGATTTCTTCGCATCGCCCCAGAGCCCAAAATGACAATTGTTTTTTTCCAGTGAGCTACCACGATTGCGTCGCATTGCGGTTGTGTGTCAAATCAGGATTTTTCCAATTTCGAGTAATCTTTATAAAGGGCAATCTAGTCATTTTTCCATGCCCCAATTCGTGAAAAACACAAGATTTAACCTATTCTAAGAACATTATACTCTTATTTCATCAACTTTCTCTCAAAGAAATACTAGAACTTAAAAACTTAATCCCCAAGAAATCTAAATTCCACCATTTTTTCTTCAAGAAAACACAAGATTCAAGATTTCCGATTCAAGAACACCAAGCGTCAATATTCAAGAGCACAAATAGGAACTCAAAGTTCAAGCTTTTTCATCTATTCATCAATTAAGGTATGTGGGGGTTTTGAACTAGGATAATTCTTTTATCCTTGTGCCCAAAATTAGTTTTTAATTACAAATTCACATGATTTTATATGAATTTAAATTTAGGGTTCATACCCCAATATTGCTATTTGAATATTATGAGATTTCAAGTGATTTGGTTGTTGAATTGCATGTCTACTCTCGTATTTTTATGCGTATGACATTAATTTCCAGATTTAGACTTGAATTATCAATGCCTTCATTATTAAGCATGAAATTTATAGTGACTTGACATGAAATTGATGCATGGGTTAACAAGCACTAGTTGAATATCGATATTTCAAGAATGACAATGCTTTGAGCGCTCTATGATTAGTTATTTTCAGATTTTGACCAAGATTTGATCTTTCAATCTCAGTTTAGATATGGAATCTACTTTACAGTTTTAGCTATAGTTTATAGTAAACAGATTCACAAGAGGTTTTCACTATAAACCCTTATAATAGTTTTAAAAGTGAATTTCCTACAGAATGAACATACAGATTAAAGGGAGTAGTATTTAGCACCGAGAGAAAAGTGTGGGTTTAGCGCATCCTACTTTTCTAGAACTATGAGCCAACATAGGTATAAATTCAGTAGTTCTATTTCTATATGGATGATAGTTACAAATGTGATAACTTAGCTTAGGTTATACTCCTTAACAAAAGTATGTCACCTCTCCCCAACGTAAGGTTTTTCCCTTAGAGAAACTAGACGTTGGATACTATGATAGCTCACATAGTGTATGTCGATCAGAAGAACCTCCCTACTAGTAAAAATAATAAAACAACTTTTGAGAGATTTTCCCTACAACTTGAAAACTTTACAGAACAGTTTTTGAAAGAATTTCCCTACAGACTAACAGAAAAGAATAACAGAATAATAGTTCAGCTTTTAAAATTACATGTGATAGCTCACCAGCTTTATACAGTATGTTTTGTATTTTTGATTGATGATTTTTTGTTTTCAGCTATTCAAGCCTATGTGAGTCATTACATTTAGCATGCATATATTATCAGTTTTGTAACATTGAGATATTATTTTACTTATGCATTCACCCCCACATGCTCAGTACATCCTCAAAGTACTGATCCACATATACATATATGTGCTACATTGTTTGATAATGTAGGTTCAGGTGCTCAGTCTCAGCAACATGAGTGATTTCGAGAATCTTCATCTATATCTCGATAGTTGGTGAGTCCTCATGTTTCAAGGACCCATTTATCTAGATTTCCTGCTTTCATAGTAGTTGATTAGCCATCTCAGCTTAGTTTGAGTCAGTTGGGGCCTGTCCCAATGGATCTCTAGTTCTTAGTAATAGAGGCTTGTCGGATTACTAGCTATTATTCTGACCTTCAGTATTAGTTATTCAGACAGTACATTCAGATGATGTCAGTTCATTTTTGATATAATTCAGTGTTTTTAATATTTTACTTGCTTAAGTTACCTTGAAAATGGTTGCAGACTTAGTAGAAGGCTTACAGGGTTGGCTTGAGACAACTCGTAGTCTTGAGCATCGTGGGACACCTCAAGACCCATTTTTGGGGCGTTACAAACGTTTGATCTTTTGGTCACATGACAACAACTTTACTAGTTACTCCAAAACTCTCCTTCTTGAAATAGTACACATCTTCTGGAACTTATAATAAGTACCATCTTCTACATTACTTCAAAATTTCATCCCCACTGTACTCGGGCAATATATAGGGTAGGATAAGACTTTTCCCTCCCTTGCCACAAGGTTATTTTGAAAAAGTTGCCAAATCTGGTGATCTTCACTGAGACCATTGTGAAAGCTGCATGCCAAAGTGGTGGCAAGAATGAATGATAAATATTTAAAATCACAATTGATTATAGTCGAATCATCTAAATTAACCTAGTGGCCTACTCCTTATCCTTAACTCAAAATTAATAGTTGGAGTAAGTAGCCTGTTCATATGACTTTGTATGAATGGACAATGTATAAATTGGCAAGTCCAAGTGACAAGAACTCGAGTTTGGTTGTGTGTATCATATTATGAGTCAGAATTTCAGATATCATACAAATACTTCTCAAAAAGTGGCATAAAATCAGCACCTAAACACACAGCCAAACTCAACTACTTGTCATCAGTTGAACTTTCCAATATATGCACTATCCCTTTGTGCATAGTATAAACAGGTCCCATATGAGCTAGTCTTCCCCATCCAAAATCTACTTAAAAAATAGGTAGTTTATTCTATCCATTAATCATAATATTAGGAATGGAAGGAGCAGGCCAAAGACTTAGATCAGATAACTAAATGTAATCAATTGCTTATCTTAAATATTCATCGTCCTTTCTTGCCGCCGCATCGTGAATTCTTTGGGCGGTTTTGGTCAATGACTCTGATTAAAGTTCGCCAAATATGGCGATTGGTGTGGTCATGAAGACCACGTTTCTTAAATACCCTAGTGGCAAAGGAGGAGAAATTTTTCTCCTACCCTCTGTGACAACTTGCAACTTTGTTAGTTGGTTGTCATCTAGGCCACGTGCTTTACACACGCAACGCCAGATATGGTTCGCAAGGACTTCATAAGTACTGCCCTTGTGCTCGAAAGTGGTCCTGATCTGGGTTAGTTGGTCACTTGTGACCTTAAACATGGCTATTGTAGCATTAACTTGATACTGTATGTTGTTTAGGCAAGGGGATGGATGATACTCGACATGTTTAAAGGTGGGCATCGGTGGGTTCCGTGCACGGAGGAGGGACTGATCGATGAACGGGGGGACTCCAATAGAGAGGCCCCGGGTGATTGTCGACCACGTGTTGATGAAATGAATGGATGAAATCCTATAAGATACTATGTGGCAAACTCCACAACCTAAGGAGGCTCCACTACACTTGAAAAGAGTAACCTAATAAAAAAATCACATGAATGACCAAATTAATTCCTCTTAAGAATGGTTCCAAGGGGACAACATAATGACTAGAAAGTTAGAAGGGAGATTTTGAAAAATAGACACTTTGAAAACCTATTTAAGCATTTTGACACAAGTCTTCAAAAATTAAGTATTTAGACACTAGGATGACATCATCACTTTTAACACACAATCCTAGCACACAAGTTTTAAACTTTACACTTTAGTCCTCCACCTCATCCAATTAATATTTAATATTTTTTACCATTTTTATATTTCCATCATTTTTCATATTTTCTAATTTTAATTAAAAAATTATCCAAGAAGCCACCAAAAAGAGCTCCCATTTTTCATCAATATTTTTTGATTTCGGCAAGTTTTCCGACCACTTTTTCGATAAAATCTTCCTCATCACAACTGAAAATCTCCATTCTTGGTCATTGCCTCCATTGTTGTTCCATCTTTTTTGAAAAAAATTACAAAAAATATTTTTTTCACCATTTTTACTAGCTTGAAAAGCTTTCCAAATCTACTTAATACCTCGTCATTAGATATATTTCAGTAGTTTAGAAGCCCTATAAATACATTTATCCATCCCAGAGCTAGGAGGGCATTGATTATATCCAAAATCCGTTCATTCTCATTTTTGTACAAAGGTTTTCATACCAGTCATCGACCAGTTATTGACCGTTATATTAATCTATTATCGATTAGTGTGGTTTATAATGGTAGTAGCTGAAATATTTATCGCGGGTGGTGATTATATGAGTGTGTGGAAGAAGGGTCCCAGAAATTGGAATTGGAAATTATCTAGCAAGGAGATAGTTACCATCCCCGCTGCGTCGCAATGGTTAGTACGATGACATGGTTCAAAGCTTAATTGAGAGTGGAGAATTAGATTACAAACAAAAAAATATTGTGATTAGATATCTAATGAATGGACGGGAGAAAATACATTCCACATTTGTAAAAAATAATCGGCATGTGTCTTTATACATATTGAATGTCGCTGCCGATGACTCTAGGCTATTATTGAGGATAAATGTCGTCCCAACGACTCCGACAATCCCGCCACCACACTCTTCTTTTCTATGATTTGGGTTAGGATAAGGAGAACCTTCACCATGAACTCCGACGTATCGTACGTTTATTACGACCGATCATGGAGAGGCTGAACATGGAGCCTGACGAGTTGATCACCCCCCCCACTGCCACCATCCCCTTAGTTTAGGATTTAATTTCTGTTGTAGTTCTAAGTTCATTGCAAAGAATATTTCATGATTAAGAATTTTGTAAGATGAAAGATTCTTTCTTTTGCCCTTTTTGCTCATATTTTGGTGTACATATTGTGTTAAAAGATGTTGCAATGAACTAATGAAATAAAGTATTTTGTGTTTGCTACATATTGTCTATATTGAATTTTACAATTTTGTTGTTGTTTGAAATTTTGCAATTTCTGTTAGAAGATGAATAAAACAGTTGTCAGACGTCAAAATTTATGGTCTATCATATATATATATATACACACACGAATTCATATATGCTAATGGATAATGAATCTGTTCTATGAGTGAACATCTACGTAATTGATGAATTCCACTATGCGGGTTGGTGAAATGGTAAACAAACATTAGAACATTGTAAATTTTTAATTAATTAATTAATTAAATAAAATTGAATTGAGGATCATCGATTTTGTCCATTGTAAATCATAGACTGAAAGGCTTGTCAATAATATACTGTATTGATTTATTGCCCTTAGTAGCATATTGTGAAAAAAGGAAATAATTAATTAATTAAAAAAATAAATAATTGAATTTTATGCAATTAAAGGAGCTTAAACAAGTAATGTGATTATATCAGAGTCCACGTAAATTGAAGAAGGTGATCAAAGATGTGTGAGGATGGATAGTGGATGAACAAATGAATTCCTCACAACATAATTGTGCTTTGGATAAACATTGCCGTAAGGATGCTGATTGTACAACCACTATCCATCCTCACACATCTTTGATCACCTTCTTAAATTTACGCGGACTCTCATACGATCACATGACTTATTTAAACTCATTTAATTGCATAAAATTCAATTTTTTTTTTATTAATTAAATAATCCTTTTCAAAATATGTGCTAGTTATGCTCTATAAATAGGTATCCTGGTCTAATTTGTTTATTATTGAAGTAGTCAATCGTTTATGCTAGACTATTCTTATTTATTTACTCGATCTGATATAGTTTAGCATAAATTGTGAACTACTTCCACAATTAAATAACTAGACGATGATACTTATTTATAGACCATGACTAGCACATAATTTGAAAAGGGAATAATTAATTAATAAAAAATAAATGATTGAAATTTATGCAATTAAAGGAGTTTAAGCAAGTCAAGTGATCGTATAAGAGTCCACGTAAATTGAAAGTGGTGATCAAAGATTTGAGGTGATGAGTTGTGGTTGAACAAATGAATTCTCACAACATATTTGTGCTTTGGGTAAGCATTACCCTGAGGATGTTGGTTCTAAACAACTATCCATGCTCACACATCTTTGATCACTTTTTTCAATTTACGTGGACTCTCATACTATCACATGACTTGTTTAAGCTTATTTAATTGCATAAAATTTATTTATTTATTTATTAATTAATTATTCTTTTTTTTTTTGCAATATGATATTAAGGGTAATAAACCAATACGGTATATTATTGACAAGACTTATAGTCTATGATTTACACTGGGCACAATCGATGACCCTTAAATCAATTTTATTTATTTAATTATTTATATTTTTGACTACGTACTATTTTTTTTTTATCGTTGCATCGACCCGTATCTATCTTAGCACTGACCGAGTGTCGATCTATACGATCCATCATCTCCCCAACGCATGAGAAGACATCGATTATATTTAAGGTCTATGAAAGAGGTCCAGCAGTAACAAAATTTAAATATTAAATTTTTTCAACAATAATAAAGTACATGTCAAATCACATCCAACGGTAATATCTCACTTCCTTTTTTGTCAAATCACTTCCTTTTTTCACTATTTTTTTACTATTTTCTTCTCAATTTCTGTTTTTTCTTCAGTAGTCATCTCCTCATCTTTTCCTTCTTCTTTTTCTTCTTTCTTATCTTGTTCATCCGCTATCTTCTCCTCTTCTGTTTCTTTTTTTTTTCGTCTCTTCTTTCACTTTTTCATCGTCTGCTACAAGGTCTCCAATCACTACGACTGCACATTTTTTGAGGTCTACTTGATGTCAGCTACAAGGGGGACAATCGACGAGCGCTGCATTATTTTGAAAGAATTATCAAAATTATACAAGTATATTAAATTGGAAGAACAAAAAAATTAGTTTACCTTGGCAAGGATAGGTTATGATCCACCTCTTCGTCCCCACCTAATTTTTAGTGGTCGATTTATCGATCACTGATATATTAAAATAAATGAGAAAATGTAGCAAAAATAATTATATATATAGTGGAACAAATCTGTAATGGTCGATTTATCAACCGTTGATCTATTAAAAAAATGGGGAAATGCAGCAAAAATAAATTTGCAGTGGTGGATCTATCGACTATTGGTCTATTAATAAAAATGGAAAAACGCCTCAGATCAAACATGAAAATAAAGTTTCAACTTCTCCAGATTTGACAGTGCAATTCACAACAACAAAAACTCCATTAAAATCGGTCCAATTCAGTATAAAAAATATAAAATCAATACACAATATAAATACAAAAATTTAAAATTTTTCTAGTCATTATCCGAAGCAAAACACGATTAAACATGCAGAATCGACAATATTAACTAAAAACACCCTTATTTTGACTAATTAAATGAAGAATAATGCAATTTTCATCAAGATCGAAGAACTCAACACAAAACAAAACTAAAAAAATATACAAAAATGGATCTAAAACTGATTGGGGAAGAATATTAAACTTACTTGAGCAATAGAAACTGAAATTTTTTGACTTAGGGAGCAAAACTCGAGCAAAACCTTTTTTTCTTCAAAAAATATGAAGAAAAAACGGAAGAAGAAGAGTATTTGAGGAGAGAGAATAGTTGTTGAATCTATTAAATAATTTTATTAAATATTTGAAGAAGTAATAAATATTGAAAAGGAACATATTGTATTTTTTACAAAATTATATTTTATCTCCAACTTTTAAAAATGTTAAAGAGCCCATGACCCCACAACCCTACCCCACTTTTTAATTTTTCCAATCCCTAACCCTAAAAAATAAATGAAAAAGAAATTTGATGTCTATTCTTCAAATTAAGTTTTCAAAGTGGGCACTCTTCCAAATACTCTTTTGAGGGGACGGAGAGGGGGATACAGTGAGATTCAAATGCCACCCACTAGGATGACATTAAATAAAGAAAAGGCCAAACCCATCGACAGACCCCTTAACTTGGCATCATCTTTCACTTTGACACCTCAATTAAGCTTTGTACATTTTGAACACTTAAACAACTTAAAATTTATATTTTTGAACACTTTTTGAACAATTAGCTAAAATTACAAATCGTGTATTACATTCGTTGGTGATGTGGCATAATGACCACTTAAAAATAACATGTGGCATTTGGGTCTAAAAAAAGTAATTAAAAAATAAATTATAAGAAGGTAATGAAAAGATTAACTTTTATCAAAAAATTAAAATAAAAAAGATTATCTTCTTAACTCATCCTCTTCACCTCCCAGAATCCCCCCGCCATAATCATTACTCCCTTACTAATAACCATCTTTCACTTCATTTTTTATCTTTTTTTTTGAATTCAAATAAACTTCATAAGAGAATTCAAAAAAATAAGTTAGAAACGACACAAAACATCATACTAACAACTACTAACTAAAAATTCGTAATTAAAAAAAAATGAATGGATAAAATCTGAAAATTAAGAAACTAAAACTATGGATTCTTTTTTCTTTTGCAAATGAAATGGATTATTAATTCATATGATTGTTGCCAAAAAAATAAAGTGTTTGTCAGAAATTTCTTGAAATCAGATTCGATTTCTTCTCATTATGAACTACTTTTCTTTTCTTTTAGTTTGTTTCTGTCTAGGTTTAATTAATAGGTGAAATTTTCAACTGCATTAATATAGAAACGTATTGGGATAAAATCTTAAAAGAAAAATGGAGTTTCATAGGACTTCTTTTTTGATGATTTTTTTAAGAATTTAAAATTCATTTTTGATTTTGATTTTACGCAAAAGAATATGTCACGTGTTTTAAGAGAATGATGGTGGTCTTATTTTTTCGTTGAATAATTTAATAATGGAGGATAATTTGTTAATGGTAGAATCTTAAATGGAGAAGAAAGAGAAAAGGAAGAAACAAGGAAGAAAGGTGAAGAACAAGAAGGAAATAAAGAGAATAAAAAATTCAAAAAATGTGATTTTTAGGTTCTTCACGTGCCTAGTTGAGGTGAAAATCAGACAAGTTTCCAAGTCAGCAAAAAGTGTCATAATGACACAGATAGACCTTATTTTAGGTGCTTAAAGTGAACAACGTCCACTTGAGGTGCCAAAGTGAAAGATGATGCCAAGTTGAGGGTCTATCGATGTGTTTGGTGCCAAAGTGAAAGATGGTGCCAAGTTGAGGAGTCTGTCGATGTGTTTGGCCTAAAGAAAATAACAAAATATTCCACAATTGTAACTCAAGAAGCATGTACATAGAACCACACATTTTAGAACAAATTAAACTTCTGTTTGGAAATGTGCTGATGGAACATATAGACTGATACGTTCGTCAGGAAAATGAGCTGCGTATGTCTAGTAAAATGAAATAGAGATAAAAATAAAGAAGAATATTAAAGTACCTGAAAGATTACAAGTGGAAAGGAAGAGATGTTATCATCACTAGTATCAATACTTGGAATGAGTTTTTGCATCTCAAGTTGGGGACAAAGTCCCCAAAATCATCAATACAACAAGTATCATCCATTTCTGCCTCAACGAATATTATTCCTTCGTCATTACAATTTATTTCAATTCTTTTTTCACTATCCAAAATAGGGGATAGTTTGACATTTAGACACTTTCAAAACATATTTTAGCATTTAGACATAAGTCTTGAAAAATTAGGTGTTTAGACACATTTATGACATCATCCATTCTTTCATCCAAACTAACCACACAAGTTTTAAACTTTACACTTTAGCCCCCCACCTCATTCATTTAATATTTAATATTTTCCACCTTTTTTTATATTCTCACAATTTTCCATATTTTCTATTTTAATTTAGAAAATTGTCCAAGAAGCCACCAATAGGAGCTCCTTTTTTCACCAATAATTTACGATTCTGGCGACTTTTTCGATGAAAAATGTTCATCACAACTGAAAATCTCCATTCTTCATCATTGCCTCCATTGTTGTTCCATCCTTTTTGAAAAAAAATACAATTTTTTTTCACCATTTCTACTAGCTCGAAAAGCTTTCCAAATCAGCTCAATACCTCGTCATTGGATATATTTTAGTTGTTTAGAAGTCCTACACATGCATTTTTCTATCTCGGAGCTTGGAGGGCAACGATTATATCAAAAAATAGTCGATTCGCGTCTTTTTACGAACATATTGATACTAGGGATCAACCAATCATCAACCATCTATAAACCTAAACCTTGATCTATTATCGACTTGTGCGGTCTATTATGGAAGTAGTTGAGGTAGTTGTCATGGGTGGTAATTATATGGGTGCGTGGGAGGAGGGTCCCAACTGTTGGAGGTGGAAATCATCTACAAAGGATACAACACCCACCCCGCTGCGCTGCAATGGATCATACGACGACATGGTTCGAAGCGTAATTGAGAGCGGAGAATTAGAATGTGAGCCAAAGAACATTATGATTAGATATTTAATGAATGGAAGGAGTAAAATACATCCCACGTTCATAAATAATGATTGGTATGTGTCGTTATACATGTTGGATGTCGCTGCCAATGACTCTAGGCCATTACTGAGGATAAATGTCATTCCGGGGTCTCCGACAATCCCGCTACCACAGCCGACAATTGAAGAACATGATTCATTAAAAAATAAGAGTTTGGATGCTCATCCAATGGATTGGAAGATGATTTAATGGAATTGAAATATTAGATTTTCTCTGAAGAAGGAGGAGAAGAGTGCGAATTGGAAGCACAAACCAACCACACCTTCTCCGACGGAACTATTTTTTAGGTAAATCAAACATTTAGCAGTAAAAAGGAGCTGAAATTGTTACTGGACGTAGAAGCTGCAAGAATTTCTTTTGATTATGCTACGTTGAAGAGCTACAGCAAATTCCTCAAGGTGAAATGTGTTTGTCCTAGCTATGGGTGGATGTTGCGGGAGAAGATGTATAAATGCACGGATAGATTCGTCATCTATAAATACATCAGCGATAACAATTACGGTGTCGAATACGCCACCCGCTGCCATAGGAAAATCTCGTCTAAAGTCATTGCATCACTGTGTGTGAACATGTATCACGAAGGAAAGGGTCCGGACACTAGCGAGATTCGGAGGATCGTGTTTAAGAACTTAAAAAGTAGACCAAGTTATTAGAAATTTTGGCGGAGGAGGGGGGTGATTACCAAAGAAATGGTTCGGGGGACAGTGCACGGATTACGAGTATCGCTGCCTGCCCATTTTTTCATACATGATCGATGCTCTTAATGTTGGCACTACCTATTCCATCATGGTAAATAAGGTCGATTGTAGATTTATGTACTACTTTTTATCATTGGCTCCTTGCATTAGGGGATTCACAGACATGAGGAAGGTTATTGAGATCGACGACACTCATTTATACGGCAAGTGCGAGGGAGTGCTGCTAAGCGCGGTTGCATAGGATACGGAGAATCATATTTATCCCATTGCCTTTTGTGTTGTTGACAAGGAGAATGATGCGTCTTGGACGTTCTTATTTGAGAAACTAAAGCCTATTGTGGTTGATGGACCAAATTTGTGCTTTATCTCAAATAGGCACAAGAGCATCATCAATGGCATCGCGAAGGCGTACAACCATGGTCATCACGGGTACTGCATGAGACACCTAGGTGAAAATCTCTGAGTAAATTACCACTGCGGAGAAAACCTCTATCTATTATACAACACGACAAAGGCATATTGTTCCGAGGAGTTTAGCGACCATTTTGTGGAATTCAAGAACTACTGTCCCGAGGTAGCCTTTTTTCTCGAGCATAAGCTTGGTTTTGAAAAATGGAGTAGGGCATATTTTCCTGGCAACAGGTTTGACGTGATGACCACAAATATTGCCGAGTCGGTGAACGCTATGTTGATTGACTAAAGGGAGTACCCCGTGGCATCCATATTCAATTCGATTGCCAAGAGGTTTGGTGAAATATTTAGGGAGAGGCATGCCTACGTCCTTAAATGTAAGGATAAGAAATTTGTTCCCGCCGCCGAAAAAATCTTAAGAGATAATATGAGCGAGGGCGACTCTTTTTATGTGGAGAACATAAGAGGATACGAAAGGAAATACATTTGGAAGTGGCTCTACGGCTAAAGTCGACCTACTGGAAAGGTCTTGTTCGTGCAGGAAGTTTGACCTGGTCAAAATATATTACGATCATGCGATGGCTGCTTTGCGATCGAAGCACGGTGATGATTATGGTTTGAGAGTCTATGATTACTCTTCGCCCCTATATAAAGTGGAAGAGTACCTCCTTGCATATTCGGAATCAATTAATGTTGTCCCTTTGGAGTCCGAATGGTGAGTGCCACAAGAACTGCTAGACGTGAACATTATTCCACCACTCGTGGTCACCAATCTCGGAAGGAAGAAAAGAAAACGTGTTAAGGACGTGGGCGAGACTTTCAAGTCAAAGAGGAGGAATAAGTGTTCATTGTGAAAGAGACCCAGACATAAGATAACCACTTGTAACAACAACAAATCGTAGTTAGTCTTGTATGAATTTGTGTTTTTGTAAGTCATGGCAGTGTATGTATTTTGACAACCCTTCAGTTGCCTGATTAATGACAGATTTATCGACTTAACGTCTATTATCGACCTTTTTAAAGTATTGCATATATTATGTGTCAGGTCTATTTCTTTTATTCTTTATTTAAAACATGGTATATAATCGATCTCATATACAGTCATTAAAAAACCTTAATGTTCAAAGGGACAGATATGAACAGTTGAGTATTTATTATACCTCAAAAAAGTTGTGGTACGTCCAATCAAACGTTGCGTCGATTGGGTATACGCTACCTCTCTTCGATTTCCACCATTCACACGTCTATAAACCAAAGGGCGGGAAGACCAAAGGGTTCTATTTTGGTCTATATAAACAACCATCTACTCCACCCAAAATTTATCTTCATCAACTCAAAATCAAATTTAATTGAAAAGATGCCAGACATTTCTTTGAGACCCGGAAGGAGGATCAATCATAACTACGACCTTCACCTTCTCCGTAACGACTTCAACCACCTCTTCTATGGACTGAGGTAGGACCGGGAGCATGTCCATCGTGAACTCCGATGGATTGCCCATTTTTATGGGCGATTGTGGAGCGGCTCAACATGGAGACGGAGGAGATGATCACCCCCCACCATCCCCTTAGTTTTAAGTATTTATGTTTTTTTTTTGTTTTAATGTTATTGCAATGGGAAGCTTTCATGGTTAGGTTTATGTTAGATGAAAACTTCTTTATTTTGCAGTTTTTGCCTGGATTTTGCTGTAAATATGGGTCTACCATTGCAATGAAGAATGAATGAATAAAATATTTTGGCTTTTCCTATATCTGTCTCCCTTTAAATTTCTGCAATTTTAGACTCTTTTGAATTTTTGTGCAATTTCCTCTATTACAGCACGAATCAAACAGTTGTGAATTAATGAAAAATTAATTTTGTTTCCTTCATTAGTCTCCACTGTAATTTTTGAAAAATTAATTTCTGATGTTAGAAGATGAATCAAAAGGTTGTGAGATGTGAATTTAATTCTTGGTTAATTCTTGTTTCTAGTTTAATTCTTGTTTCCTGCATTTTTCGCCACTGTAATTTTACATTTTTTTTCCTTTTTAGTTTTTTTTCATGAAATCAAGGTAGAAGATGAACGGGACAATAATCATACGTCAAATTAATTCATATACGCCAATGGAAAATTAATCTGATCCATCCGCGATTATGTTAAATTATACAAAATTAAATGAAAAGTCGATGAAATTTATTCGACACTTATATCAAGGTCAATGCTCGAACAAATACATATTCGATGCATTAAATAATACCTCTCCATCAATTGTGTTCAGTAAATTTCATAGACTGTAAGCCTTATCAATAATATACAGTATTGGTTTATTGCTCTTAGTAGCATATTTGAAAAATAAAAGAAATAATTAATTAATAAAATAATAAATAATTAGATTTTATGCAATTAGAGGGGCTTGAACAAGTCATGTGATAGTATGAGAGTCCACGTAAATTGGATAAGGTGATAAATGATGTGTGAGGATGGGTAGTGGATGAACAAATGAATTCCTCACAACATACTTGCGCTTTGATAAACATTGACCTAAAGAGATTGGTTGTTCAACCACAACTCATCACCTCACATCTTGTTTTACCACTTTCAATTTATGTGGACTCTCATACGATCACATGACTTGTTTAGGATCACTTGATTGCATAAAATACAATTACTTATTATTTTATTAATTAAATAATCCTTTTCAAAATATGTGCTAGTCAAGGTCTATAAATATGTGTCATAGTCTAGTGCATGTATTAATGAAGTTGTACAAAATCTATGCTAGACTATGCTTAGTTTTGTCCTCGACCTGATATAGTCTTGCATAGACTCTTAACTAGTTCCACAAATAAATCACTAGACTGTGCTAGATATTCATAGACCATAACTAGAACATATTTTGAGAAGAATTAATTAATTAATAGAATAATCAATAATTGAATTTTATGCAATCGAATGATCCTAAACAAGTCATGTGATCGTATGAGAGTTCACATAAATTGAAAGTGGTGAAACAAGATGTGAGGTGATGAGCTGTGGTTGAACAAATGAATTATCCACAACATACTTGTGCTTTGGGTAAACATTGCCCCAAGCATGTTTGTTGTTCATGCACTACCCATCCTCACACATCATTGGTCACCTTATTCAATTTACGTGAACTCTCATACGATCACATGACTTGTTCAAGATCCTTTAATTGCATAAAATCCAATTATCTATTTTTTTTATTAAAAGTTACTTCTCAAAATCTTTGCTAGTTATGGTCTATGAATATGTAGCACGGTCTAGTGCGGTTATTAAGGAATTAGCTCTTAGTATACGCTAGACTGTCTATCTATTCGATTAAGCATCTACGAAAATGCTGAGAAGACATCGATTATAAATAAGGTCAATGAAACAAGACCAGCAGTTAAAAAAAATAAAAATGTCAGATTTTTATAACGGTAAAAAAGTACACGTCAAATCAACACCCAACAATAATATCTCATTTTCTTCTTCTATAAAAGGAAGGTTATTTTTGTGTTAACACTCTCATTTTTTTTGGCTTTAATTTTTGTTAACAACTACCATGTCTTAAGCAGCCCAAAAATTAAATGCAAAAGTGTCCTACATATGTCATTATGGCAATCCAGCTGTTTTTAGGACGTCACGCACTGATTCGAATCTAGGTCAAAAATTCTTTAACTGTGCGGTTGGAAAGGATAATGGTGGATGCTCTTTTTTTAAGTGGCTTGATGAAGACTCACTGACATGCATCCCATCGACATCAAATTTTCGATGCGCTTCCAAGTTATATATACTCCAAAGGCTTCGGGAATCCGAAGAAAATAGAGATCTACTCATGACATTGCTAAAAGAAGCCGAAGAGCAAAGGAATTACTTGAAAGGATTGCTAAAAGAAGTCAAAATGGAGAGGGATCAAGTAAAGCAAAGGCTAATTTTGACTGAGGAAAAAGAGAAAGGCCTAAAAAATTTATTGTATAGTTTGTTATTGTTGTTGGCTTTCTAGAAAGGTGTAATAGGGATATGGGAAACTGCATAAATAGATGTAAGGTTTCTTAAATCAATCCTGGGTGTAATCTATAATTAATAGAGAATTATGTCTACGTCTTTTATCATCGACCTCTATAAACCATGATAGTTCCGATAAGTAAATAAATGATTTACTCAATCGATAGTATGTTAAGTCTATAAATTATAGAGAACAACTTCTATTATGTTTCCAATCAACCACTATAAATTAGGACAACAACTGAACTGGTACTGCAATGCAACTAACTGTTTAATCTAACGAGACAATGGAATAAATGAATATTATTTCATCAGTAAATACCATCAGTGACATGTCAAATATATGTAATTCAATTATCCATAAAGAACAAATCACTAAAAAAACATGTGAAATATATGTAATTCAATTATCACTAAAGAACAAATCACTAAAAATAACAGATCATTAAGAAAGTTGTTTGTTCCAAATCCACAAAACTACTTGTTTTCTTGATTAAGTTCTGCAACAATGCCCATCACATCCACTTCTTTTTCTTCCTGTTTTTTCTCCTCTTCTTCAACTTCTTTCTTCTCATTTTCCTTCTCTTCTTCTTCTACTGATTTCTTCTCTTCTTCAATGTTTTCAACCTCCTGTTCGACCACTGATTCTTCTTCAACTTCCTTCTCATTTTTGTCTTCTTCTTTTTCTGATTTCTTTTCACCATCTTCTTTTGTTTTCTCCTCATTTTCTTCTTCTGCTTCAGCTGTCATCTCATCATCTATTTTTCTTCTTCTTCTTCTTCTTCTTCTTCTTCTTCTTCAGCTGTCATCTCATCATCTATTTTTCTTCTTCTTCTTCAGCTGTCATCTCATCATCTATTTTTCTTCTTCTTCTTCTTCTTCTTCTTCTTCTTCTTCTTCTTCTTCTTCTTCTTCTTCTTCTTCTTCTTCTTCTTCTTCTTCTTCTTCTTCTTCTTCTTCTTCTTCTTCTTCTTCTTCTTCTTCTTCTTCTTCTTTACCTTCTTCATTTGCTGCAGCCATGTCCTTCACTGCGACTGCAAGTTCTTCGAGGTTTACTTGATGTCAGCTAAGAGGGGGGATATCGAGGTGCACTGTATTATTTTGAAAGGATTACTAAACATATGCAACAAAATTAAATTAAAATAGCAAACAATAAATTAATTTACCTTCTTCTTATTTCTTTTTCTTATTCTTCTCGATTCTCCATAGCCTCTCATCTCTAACAAAAGAAGCAATATCCAGTAGACTTTTCTCGAGCAAAGCAATGCGCTCGCGCAGATCATCATCATTAGAAGCATTTGGTGAGGTTTGAATCCACTTAAACCATCATGATCACAAGCGCGTGGTGGACTTGGATCATAATGGTGGCCATCAAAATCTTTGTCTTCATCCGCGACCTCCGCTGTTGAAGTCAGAACAGTCACGCCTTTTAGCGGCGCCTTCAACGCATCGATGAACGCATCCTTAACTTTATCTGTGTATGGCTTAAAATTTTTCATGTATATCTGCTCCATCTCAAGGACAATAGGGGTAAGGTACGGGTGCACAATCTACAAAAAATAAAAATAAATTACAAGACATTCGCTAATATCATAATAAGTATAGTTTTACTTTTGTGTTGTTGTCTTTATACTTAAACGGGTCTCCTTCCATTATTTTATCGCACTTCGACATGTTCCATCGTAGAAGACGAGGAATGGATAGGGACGAATCCAACGACTTGCCAGTGTACCTTCACATATAAGAAAAGGCCTCATATATCCAAACCTGCAATCAATAGAAGCATAAGTAAGTCTATAGTATCTATGTATTACTCAATAGATATGTAAGAGTCTATAATAAACTAATAGGCTGGTTGATTATAAGTACCAAAAATGCCCAGAGAAAGCCAAATAACGCGTACAATGTATTATTCCTCTTGACAAAATCTTCTTTCTGTTTGGTCAGATCAGTCTTCTTTTTCAGATAGCTCAAGGTCAGCTCAAAGGACTCTTTTCCCCATGGATACCCCCCGAAGAATTCTAAATCATCCGCCATTTTGATGTGGTCTGAATCCACCTTATTTTACGGGTCCTTTGCCAGCAGCATCGCGTGCACAAATCAAACCAAAGCACACTTCAACTTTTGTTGATTATTCAGTCTATTACCTTTCATCAGGCTAATCAACTTTGCAGCAGTAATACTCTTGTTCTTGTCACCTTAAAATGAAAGTTTTTCCATTTTGGAGGACTTTGTTCATTTTTAATTCATGGGGATATGATGAACAATTCAGCCCCGTAATCAAAGCAAATTCCTTTAAGCCAAAACAAGCTGGCTTACCGTTCACACAAAATCAAATTTCATGCAGTTTTTTTTATTTTTTATACGTCGCAGCAACATATAATGAACCATCTATCCATTAAACTTAAAATATTCCGAAATATGCCTCAATTGTTTGAAACATGTCTTCTTAAAATCACAATACAACTTTTGTTCAACAAGAACCCGTCTAAACTCTCGATACACGACCGTTCTTACTCTCACAGAAATCTTTGCAGGAAAAGAGCCAAGATCATCCATCTAGGTTGTTAGACCGTACAACTCAACGGAGATATCTCTCGCACAAATTGGCAAGGATAGAGGATCCTCCTCCCCGTCTCCGCTATCTCTCCTATCCTCACCGTTCCCGCTATCACTTTCACTTTCTTCTTCGTTTCCCCCCTCGCTTTTACCTTCGCTATCCTCAACATCCTCACTCTCGTGTGCACTACTTTCATCATATTCGGAAATATCGGCAAGGATTCTTGATTCGGTTTTCGACTCCGATTCATCGACTACGGGTTTTTTTCTCTTGGAAATTTTTAAAACTTCTTCGGATTTTCGCTTCATGCTGGTAGAAGCAGACCTTTTAACCGCTCTATGAACTCTTCTCACCATTTATGATCTACAACGAAAAACGAATCTGTAGTGGTTGATTTATCGACCACTGGTCTATTAAAAAAATAAACAAATGCAGCAAAAATAAATCTGCAGCGGTTGACCTATCGACCACTGGTCTATTAAGAACAAAGAGAAAAATGCCTCACATCAAACATGCAATTCAAGTTCCAACATTGGCAGTGCAATTCACAACAACAAGAACACCATTAAAATGGGTCCAATTCATTACAAAAAAATTAAAATCAAACGCAATATAACTACAAAAATTATTTTTTTTTTAATCATTATCCAAAGCAAAACCCGATTAAACATGCGAAATCGACAATGTTAACTAAAAACACTCAATTTTTTACTGATTCAATGAAGAACAGTGCAATTTTTATCCAAATCGAAGAATCCCAACACAAAGCGTCATCGAAAAAATTACTAAAATGGATCTAGAACTGATTGGGGAAGAAAACTACACTTATCTGAGTAAGAGAAATTCAAAAATTTTGCCTGAGGAAGAAAGAATCAATCAAATTGTTTTGTTCGAAAAAATAGGAACCAAAACGGGAGAAGGAAGGTTTTGAGGAGAGAGAAATGTGTAGTTGAAAATATTAAATGATTTTAATAAATATTTTGAAAATGAAAAAAATATAAAAGGGACCATGTGATAGTTTTTAAAAAGTTGTATTTTTTCTTCAAGCTTTAAAAATGTTAAAGGAACCCATAACCCCACAACCCTGACCCGCTTTTTACCTTTTTCAAGACCTAACCCTAAAAAATAAATTAAAAAGAAATTTGATGTCTATGAATCAAAATAATTTTTGAAAGTGGGTACGAATCGAAGTTCTCTCTGCTTAGTGCTTCTATCATTATTTTACAATCAAAGAAAATATTATTATTAGTAGTAGAAGTAAAAGTAATTATTGGCTTGTAAAAATACACACTTAGAAGATGAACTCTCCCAACTATCAAGTCGATATTTGAGTTCCATAGTTTCTGTGAAGGAGTAGGGGTTGATGGTTTCACCATTGTAGATTTTACAATGTTGATCTTCATTTTATAATTTTTTCACGAGAAAAAACTATAATAAGAGGAAATTAAGAAGACGTGACGATATAAGCAAAGGATTCTGAAACGATATGAAGAAATGAGCAAAGGAAGTGCTCAATTTATAGTCCACTTTCTGTTGAGTTTTTTTATTTTATTTTCACTAGAAAGAAAAAAACAAAGAATAACAATTCTATATGAAGAAATTTAAAGAGAAACCTTTTTAACTCCAAGAAAGACTCGGTTCAAAAATGTAATTCTTCTGGTACCTATCAATATCATATAAATGCTTCCTCCGTTTAGAAAAGAGCACTTACTTTCTTTTATAATTCGTTTAAAAAAGATTGATACTTTTCTTTTCTTACACCACTTTAATTTTAACTTTTCACATGACATATTTAATATCCTAAGATTAAAGAATGTTTTAATATATTTGACATGACTTTAATGTGGTATTATTTTTTAGGCCAAACCCATCGGCGGCCCCCTAAAGTTGGCACAATCTTTCACTTAGGCACCTCAAGTGGACGTTGTTCACTTTTGACACCTCAAGTAGCCATAAAGTATGTCACTTTGGCACCTTTTGCTGATTCAGCAAAGAGAGTGTATTACACTCACTTTTAAGCGCGTTTCAGGGGTATTTTCATAATTTTTGAAGGATATTTTCGTAATTTTAGAGTTGTATTCTCCACACAACTTTCTCTACACAACTTTCTTTAGCCCTCATTAATGGAGGTTAATGGAGGTTGAATTTTTCAAGAATGATAACAAAATCTTACTCCATTAACAAAATACTCACTCCATTAACATACCTACAACAACAACACACACCATGAACACCAAATAATACTCCTTCTATCAATCAACGACATCATTAACACCTCCAAAAAAAAAGTCAACACTCAATTAAAAAATAGAACAGTTCCCCCTTTTGCTAGTTCATGAGATTCTCCAATATCACTAAATTCCCTCTTCAGCAGTCTCAACAACTCCAAAGCCATTGCCTTTGCTTTGTTATTTCCATTAACATATACAGAAATAAGTTCAGGGATGACACCTTCATCCATTATTAGTTGACAATATTGAACTCGTTGAGAGCATAAAAAAAGAAGAAAATCCACCGCATGCTCCTGATCCTTGCGATTGTCACGCTCAAGAAGTTTCACAATTGATGCAATACATCCATCAATTTCAGCTGTAGCAATTCTAACATCTTCTTTGATGCACAAATTTTGCAAAACAATGACATAATTTCTTGCGAGAATTGTATCCTCCTATTCATATCTAAATTCGTGACTCACAAATTATTTAGCATAAAATTGAGGGGTGGGGTAGGGAAGAGAATTGAGGGGTGAAAGAGCGGGCAAGTGGTGAGGGAGGTGGGTAGGTTAGAGAAGATGAATGGGGAAGGGGGGAGGGTGGGGAGAGGGCAGGTAGTG